>BLBF01000068.1:4839006-4882022 GCA_015471245.1 Laticauda colubrina
CTTTCTTTCTTTCTTTCTCCCTCTTTCTTTCTTTTTTTCTTTTTTTCCTCCCAACAATCAGTTGTTCTGGCAATCAGCTGTGCCAGGTTCCCCCTGTCTTACTGCTTTGCCCAGGAGGCTTCCCTGAGGCCCAGAAGGCAAAAAAAAAATGGGGCGCGGGGTGGGGGGTGCTACACAAAAAAAGAAGCCATACCTACCTAGTCACATGGCCCACCTAACCACGCCCACAGAACTCGTTGTAAAAATATTTGCATCCCACCCCTGCCCAGGATGACGGGCATCCGACAAGCAAAGTAAAGGAGTGAAGCTGGACTTGCTTAACGGTCATGTGTGATTCACTTAACAACTGCAGGGATTAGCTTCACCATGGCAGAAAGGTCACAAATCAGGTGCAACTCACTTAACAACTGCCTCACTTAGCAGCGGGAATTCTGTCCCCCCCCCCATTGTGGTTGTGCGTTGAGGATCACCTGTAAAGAGGTTCTCTTTTTTTAAAATTGGGAATTTTGATCCATGTGGCATTTCCATCTCTTTTCCTGTATCAGCTGGTCCAGGTAGTTCTCATTTGTTGAGTGACTGTTCAGCAAAGTTACAACAGCACTGAAAAAAATGACTTGGGACCGTTTTTCACATTTATGACCATTGCAGCATCCCCATGGCCCCATGATCAAAATTCGAACGATGGGTAACTGATTCACATTTATGACAGTTGTAGTGTCCTTGGGTTATGTGTTCCCCTTTTGTGACCTCAATGGGGCGAAGCTGGATTCATGTTACTAACTATATCAGCTGCAATGCTTCACTTAACAACGGAGACAAGGAAGGTCATAATACGGAAGGGGTGGTGGCAAAACTCGCCTCACAAATATCTCACTGAACAACGGAAAATTTGAGTTCCTTTGCGGCCGAAAGTCGAGGACTACCTATATATTTGAAACAGGGTGAGAATGATATAAGGGCCATCAAGACAAAAATGCATTTTTTTTCTTCTTCTTCTCAAAGGTCCAGCAAAAGAGAAATCTTTTCTCCTTCTTCCTACCAGCATTCTTCCTGCTGTCGTTTTTGTCAATTGGTGCTGACTCACAGGTGGGATTCAGCTGGTTCTGACCAGTTCTGGAGAACCGGTAGTGGAAATTTTGAATAGTTCAGAGAACCGGCAAATTCCACCTCCTGACTGGCTCCACCCCCATCTATTCTCTGCCTTCCATTGAGTCCCAGCTGATCGGCTGGGTCTTCTTTGGTTGCCCTGCAAAGGGAGAACGGAGCTGGAAAGCAGGTTAGTGGGGTGGGGAGGGAATGGGGATTTTGCAGTAACCTTCCCCTGCCACGCCCACCAAGCCACGCCCACAGAACCGGTAGTAAAAAATTTTTGAATCCCACCACTGTGCTGACTGCAGCAATTTCTCCAATTAAGTTATAGAACGGGGAGTGGAGTGCTAGCAGAGCCCCCTCCCTTATTAATCCATCCAGATTGCAGATTCTATTGCCGTTTGGCTCTTTTACAGAAGCCCAGAAAAGCTGATTTTGCATATAATTTCACCTAGCGGTCAATTCGTCAGCCACATAAACATACAGATAGGCTTTGACATACAGCAATTCATTTAATGACCACTCAAAAGTTACAAGGGCACCTAAACAAAGGGGCTTCTGACTGCTTTTCACACATGCGACTGTTGTAGTATCCCCACGATCATGTGATCAAAATTCAAGTGTTTGGCAATTGATTCCTATTTATGATGGTTGCATTGTAATCCCTTTTTGTGACCATCCTCCCAGCCAAGTCAACGGGGGGAAGCCAGACCCGTTTAACAACCATCTTACTAACTTATCCATGACAGCAATTCACTTAACAAATGGGGGCCAATTAACTCACTTCACAAATATCTCACTTCACAGCACAAATGTTGGGCTCCATTGTGGTTGTAAGTTGAAGACTACCTGTTCCGAGAGAGAGCATTGTTGGAAGCATTGGCAAGATTTGGAACGCAGCAGCCTGAGAAACAAACCAGGCTACCTTGATTGTGTAGCCAGTGTGCTGGTTTTTAACATGGTGTGTATGTTTATGTATGTGTGCGTGTGTGCAATCTCCACTGCTTCTAAGCAACGTCCGAAATTGAAACGCCGTTCCTTTTCATCCACTGGTGTTACAAAGTTGACTGCAGCTTCCATTTGATATCACAGGAATGTCAAGCCACAATCAACCATTCTGGCCAAATTCACCGAGAAGATCAGATAATTTTGGCCTGGTCATTGAACAAAACCAGCTAAGGACTGAAAGAGGGGTCACCAAACTTGGCAATCTTAAGACTTGTGGACTTCAACTCCCAGAATTCTCCAGCAGCTATTCTGGGAGTTGAAGTCCACAAGTCGTAAAGTTGCCAAGTTCAGAGACTTCTGGACTAAAAGGACGGTGATATAATTTGGTTTCTTAAGCACCTGTCTTCTGAGGGACTGGAAAGTTGAGTCGTCCTTTCACAGGTCGATTTTTGCAGCCAAAACAGCAACACTGTTTCTCTGTCCCCCCCCCCCCCCAGTTCCACGCATTTTCATTTTTCCATCGGGTTAGAAATGCAGCTAGTCCTCAACTTATAACAGTTGGTTTAGCAACCATTCAAAGTTTACAACAGCACTGAAAAAAATGTGACTTATGTCTGTTTTTCATCATTACCACCTTGGCAGCGTCCCCGTGATCGTGATCGAAACTCAGATCTTTGCTAACTGGTTCATATTTATGATGGGTCCTGATGTCATAGGATCCCCTTTTCACAAGCCATGGGGAAGCCAGTTCCATCGAAAAACCCGGTTGCTAACTTACCAATGGCGGCAATTCCCTTAACAACCTTGGTGAGAAAGATGGGGGCAAAACTCCCTTAGCCCATGTCTCACATAACACAGAAATGTTCAGCTCAGCTGTGTTCGTAAGCAGAGGTGGGATTCTACCGGTTCAGCCTGGTTTGACCGAACTGGTACCTCTGAAGATCAGTGGAGAGGAAACCAGTTTACTCCAACAATCTTCTATTGTTTTTGGCCTGCTCACTTGCCTGGGCTCTAGGCTGTCCTTTATTTCCTGCTTTTTCAACCACAGGTGCTTTGCGCAGCAGAAGATGATTTTTAAGTCATGTGCACATGCATGCAGTGCATGTTTGGTGCACAAAGTGCACGCTCACCGAACTGGTTATTACACCGGTTGAATCCCACTCCTGGTCATAAGTTGTACATGTCTAAGGGAGTTGATCAGCTCCTCCGGGACAAAAGAAAATCAAAAGCTAGAAAAGCAATTTGTAAAAAGTTGGATGAGATACACTACTGCACCTAAGGAATCGCCACTGCATTACTAAATGATACCGTGCGGCCCTCATACATACCAAAACCCTTTGAAAAGCTGAGACCTGAAAGTCATTTTTATGATGTCACAGTTGTGCGAAGCCTACCCTAGGCCATTTTTTTTAAACAAGACACTTAAATGTGTCCTATGATGTGAGCAATAACACACAAACGTTCCTCCAAAGCTGAACTAAGTTATAAGTTTCCTGCGAGACCCACAACCTCTTCCCAAGGGAGTTGGGAGCCAAAGATACCGATCCATGATAGATAAACCAGGGTTTCTCCACCTCGGCGACATTATGATGGGTGGACTTCCAACTGCCAGAATTCCCCAGCCAGCATGGGAGTTGAAGTCCACCCATCATAATGTCGGCGAAGTGGAGAAATATTGGATAAGCCAAGCAAGTAGGCAGCTAGCTTTACCCAAGCTGTGATTTCATCACTTTGTATCAATCCATGTCCGTTCCTTTTTCTTCCCCACCTTCTTTCACCTTTCCAGTCCTTTCCCCATGATGCTGGGAATCTGGCTAGCTCCTTAAGAAAAACAAACAAGAAAAAATGAGCCATTGTCACTTGGAAGTCCTACTCTTCTAATTCCTGAGCCCTGTTATTCTGAGTTTTCTGCTGCTGCAGAGCGAGAATCGGGAATTGAAGGGAAAGCAAGGATCCTTCACAAGGGTGCCAAGTTCCATATGGGGACAATAACACTGATTCTTTCAGCAACCCTGGGCTTTCTCTAAATACGTTGCTCCATTTTATACCAAAATAGTATTGGAAGGATCTGTCTGGGTTTTTTTTTTTTTTTTTTGTTTTTGCACAAAAGAGAAAAAGAAAAAAAAAACTCCTTCAAAGACAAGCAAGAAATTGACTCTTAATATGTGCCTCTTAATCTTCGAATGTTTGCCCCGAGAATATAGCTAGCTTCTCCTGCTTCAAGTGCTTTTGCTAGGTGGAAACTGAAATGTAAATTAAGCTTTGGTCTTCCTTCAAGGTTTAAGAGTATTCTAGGGAGAGGGAGGTCTTTTTCTAATAAAAGTACGAATTAAAGAGCTACAGGTGTGTGTCTGTCTGTCTGTCTGTCCGTACATAGATGTGTACATTCAGTTTTGCAGTTACTAAGATTGTCGGACAAGCAGGTACAAAAACAGCCAGGGAAGGGATTGAAGCCTAGGAAATAGGCCCCTCGTCAGTCAACAGGAGTGTTGATTTACTACCAGCTTAAGTACTGAGGAAGTGTTCGGCTGCACAAGCTAATGACAGCCAATGACTTAATAGCCAGCCATCAGCACACCCCAATCAACATCTAAAAAGCTACATCTTACAGGCACCACATAAATGCCACACACAGAACAGCACATATTCTTCTCGAGAAGCTCTCTAAAGATGGGCTCCAGGATGAGTCCAAAAGCTTGGAAGACTAATCTCTGGTCCCAGTGACCAACCCAAATTGGACTGTGCATAGATGTATCAATAGTAATAGCAATAGCGTTTAGATTTATTTAATGCTTCATAGTGCTTTATAGCACTCAATGGGTGATTTACAGCCTCTTTCCCCCAAAAATCTGTGTCTTTGTTTTATTGACTTCGGAAGGATGGAAGGCTGAGTCAACCTTGAGCGGTCAGGATCAAACTCCTGGCTGTGGGTAGAGTTTGCCTGTAATGCTGCACTTAAACCACTGTGCCACCAGTAGTTCTGTATTTATGGACGTGTGCATAAAACTTCCACCAACTTTGGCTTGGCTTGAAGGAGTCCTAAACAACGATGCTATTTGGCTGTGTGGACTGAATCTGGAAAGTGATGAAGCAGATTCCCTGTGGGTGACCTTGGTCCTGTCACTCTCTCTCTCTCCGCCTAATCTACCTCACAGAATTGGTGTGAGAAGAACATTAAGCCTAACCCTGATGAACTATAATTCTATCTCTCCTGTATTGAAACTGTTTCTGAGCAGCTGGAATAGCAATCTGTCTCCCATAAAAATGTGAGTTGATAAGCCAGCAGCTTTATTATAAAGAGGGTAGGTAGGTCTACCATATTCCAATATATCTATATATCTATATCTATAATCTATCATCTATATGTACAGTATATCTATCAATCTATCTGTCTGTCTGTCTATTATGGGATTTGTGCACGCCTGTTGGTAATATTTCTGTCCCTGTACGTAGCCGGTGCTTCACAATTTCACACAACCACACCATTATGGAGTGGGAAGGACCAAGTCTCCATCCCTTGTTGGAAAATCACAAGAGGTGCTTACTTGTTCAGTCTTTTCCCAGGGATTTGTGCACACTTCTTGGTAATATTTCTATCCCTGTAAATAGCTGGTCTTCAGGATTACAATTTCACAGTTATACACTTGGGAGGGACCAACTTTCCACCCTGTGCCAGAAAGCCATGAAAAGGGCTTGTTGAACCTCTTCCTGGGGACCTCCAAGAAAGGAGAATCCATCAATTCCACACTTCTTCTTCTTGTGCCATACCCATCATCGGACATTGGCAATCATGTTGGCGATCCTATTTTTATCAACAGCTGCATGAAAAAGTGCTGTGGAGTTGTGTCCAAGCCAGTCCCTTAGATTTTGAAGCCATGATGTTCTTCTTCTGCCTGGATCTTGGTTTGCCTTCAATCTTTCCTTGGAGGATGAAGTGAAGGAGGCTGTACTTTTCCCGGGTGTCGCATCCCATATCCAAAATATTCTAACGTTCGCTTTTTTATGGTTTTGGTGATTTCCCTTGGCTTTCCCAGGCAGTTTATTCCACACAGAGACATCTCAACTCTTAGCTTGATTTCCCAGAGATTCCCTTTCCCACGTTCCATTCAGTAACATATCCATCCTAAACAGCTTTTGATTTACTGAGTTAGGATGCTCTGCCGTGGATGGAGACTGCAGATGGATTCTCTGCCTTAGTAGGAACACATAGGAGTTTTCCTTCCTTCTTTCCAAATATGTTTCTCACTTATGCCCTCATTGGGAAAGGGATTCTTTCCCCCCTTAATCACTCTCGTCCTGTCATTCTCCAATTTGATTTCCAGGGATGCCGTTTCCACAATTGAGCAGCACTGCAGCTGCTTCCTCTCTGCACAAAGCAAGCAGGGATTTCCCCGAAGTGACCTTTTGTTTCTGTCTCCTGGCATGACGGATGCCACTTCAAAGTGGAGCCGCAGCCCAGGAGCTGCCGCAGCTCCATGGCAACAGTAAGAGGTGATAAGCAGGCCAGATTTTTGCAACCAATTCAGGCACTGGGCATTAAATTGTCCAAGGGATTCCCACGCACATTGATTTTGCACGTGAAATGTTTGAATGGCCATTTAAAAAAAAAAAAAAAAAGGGAAGTTATTTTTAAGAACTTACGATCCAGCAAGAGAGGAAAGCAAGATAAGAATAAAACAAAAAAGGCAAGGTGTTAATTCAGTAGGAGAACCAATATGATAAAAGCTGGAAGGGACCTTGAGGTCTTCTAGTCCAGCCCCTGCTTAAGCAGGAAATATCATTTCAGACCAATCTCTTCTTGAAAACTTCCAGTGTTGGAACATTCACAATTTCTGGAGGCAAGTTATTGCCCTGATTAATTGTTCTCACTCAGGAAATTTCTTCTTAGTTCCAGGTTGCTTCTCTCCTTGGTGAGTTTCCACCCGTTGCTTCTTGAGCCCAAACCTATTGGATTGCAAAGGTGGGATCTGCCTACTGGTAATTTCTCTCTCCTGCTTTGAATGCCGATTCAGGCGCCTGCAGATCAGGTGCCTGAACTGCAAACATTATCCTTGCAGCCACGAGAGGGCACAGACGTCTCTCCAAAAAGGACAGCCTTGGATTTAGTAACAAATGGGGAGATCCCAGTGGGTGCCCTGGTTTTTTTTAATATGCTGGCTGTCTGCCCAGATGTGCTTCTCCACCTCTTCCCCCTAACCCCTCCATTCTGACCACTGCGTTTTGAATAGCCAGCGGAGATGGGTTTTTGCACCAAAATGAAAAAAAAAAAAAAGAAGAAAAAGCAAAGCACTTAAAATACTAGTTGCTGTGACAACACAGCAGAGGATGGAGCCTCAGCTAAGGCTTAACAGCTGGGAGACTAGGGCTAATTAAATAACAGCCTTAGATGAAGCCTTAGATGAATAACAGCCATGGCCAGATCAGCAAACTTCAGATTGCTGTGACCTGGACTCCTCTCCTTGTTTCTCTCCCCCTTTCCTTTCCTTCTCCCTTTCTCTTTCCTTTCTTTCCTTTCCTTCTCCCTCTTTCCTTTCCTTCCCCTTCTCCCTTTCTTTTTCCTTTCTTTCCTTTCCTTCTCCCTTTCTCTTTCCTTCCTTTCCTTTTACTTCTCCCTTTTTTTCCTTTCCTTCTCCCTTTCCCTCATTTCCTTCTCCCTTTCTCTTTTCCTTTCCTCTCCTCTTTCTCCATTAAACTGGTGGTTTAGTGCCCACCTGTAGGGCCATAACCAAATAAGGTGATGGGATCCTGGGCAAAATAGACTGAAGATGAAGGCATTTTTGTTGTTGTTGTTGGAAGGGTTGGAAAAGAGAGCTTCATCTTGTAGAAGGCTCAATGTTGGTTCCAGCCCAGTCTTCCATGGCACTGAAAGGTCTCTAATTTATCGCAAGGAGATTAGTTTTTACAACATACATCTTCATGTAAGACGACACCCTACCACATTGGGATAACTTGGCCTGAGAATACTTACCTTGAGTTCAGGATGTTTCTGGTCCCTTTTTGTGGCATCCTCAGAAGTCAGAAGGCTCTCTGAGGAGCGAGGGGAAAACCTTGGAAAGCCACTGACGTCAGCACATATCGATTTTCCCCAAGGCAGCATCTTCCATGTTGGTTAGCCTTCGATTCCCAAACCTAACTGACCAAGATAATGGTTGAAACCCTACTTGGATTCCTTTCGCCCTAAAAACCAAAGAATCTTGACTAACATTCAGAAATAACTTGTGATCCTTCTTGACTCATCACTCTGGTTTCAGAATTCAGACAAATGATAATGAGAAGCAGCCCTTTTCGGAGTTTGTGGCCAGTTTTTGAAGAGCTTTGGCCAAAAGTATTCAAGCACCATCAATTTCACAGATTACTGAAGGCCACGTCCTTTTTATTTCCTTAAGCCTCCCCCCGCCCCCGGAAAATTAGGAGAACATATTTTATTAGAAAACACTTGAGTTTTCCTCCAGGTAATGCAAAAACCTCCCTATAACAATGCTTGTTCTCAATAGAAGAGAATTATCTGTAACTTACAGTTCAAACTGTGCAGCTTTTGGTGCTCTCTAAGCTTGGTTGTTAGCTTGCAGACATTGTATTACTCAACTAGATAGCATCATCAGTGTGTGGGTTTGGGTATAAGCATTTATATATCGTGCACAAAAGTAAAAACAAAAAAACAAAAACCACGAGAAAATGAAAGAATAACACATCCCCTCCAGTAGCCCAGATTAAAAAAAGCAGGGATTAACACCAGACAAGCTATTAAAGAGAAAACAATACCTTAGTCAAGGAGCTTATCAAGAAAAAAACCATTACCCTACCAATACAGGCAGGGTAAGCTACTGTAATAAACTGGGAACAAATCCTACACTAATCGGACAGATGATGTTACCTATTTGGGCAATGAAATATCTGCAAGCAGCCAAGCTCAGAGCACCCAAAATTCAAAACCTTTTTCTGTCAACTTTGAGAAAATCACTTGAGTTATAAATCTAGGGATTCATTTATCTTCGAGGGTGCGCGTGTGATTTCTGAAACAGACATAAAACTATCTGTATTCCTTATTAAACCCTTACAATTGTTAATAATGATTCGCATATATCGTGTCCACTTAAAGAGAGTTATGATCCTGTCACTCATAGCAGCCGCTCTAAACTAAGATGCTTACATCCTGATCACCTCATAGCAGGTGGGGCTGCTTAAAATGGGAAGGCAAACTATTAAAACCAATCAACAAAAACTCTGACAAAATTGGAATCGGGTTTAGATTTTAAAAAAAAAGTGTATTGGATATCCAATACCAAATAATAAACATGACAGTATTAAAAATGTAGAGTATACAACAAATACTACAGAAAAATAATGTACAGAAAGGTAGAAGTTTACAGCAGTCTTCTGACATCAGAACTGTAAAGCAATTTACAGGAGTCTCTTCTGCCCCCCTTTACCTTCCCCCCCCCCATCCCACCCTCTTATTCAAGTGGAGGAAGCTGCACAGAGCAGCTATGAGGCTACAAGATACACAATGTCGCAAATTTAAAATCACAAGATATGTAAAAAAACAGTGTTAAAATGTAAAAAGTGCAATACATATTATACACTGGCTTGAATAAATGTTTTCTTATCATTTTTGATTCACCCTTTAAAAAACCAACTCTGAACAGTTGCTTTATTTTTAAAAAATATTCCCCACCCTATTCCACCCCTCCCCAGACTCATGGCAGTATCAACAACAGTCTTGATGTTCTACGAAAGTAGCAATATAGTATAATACAACAAGAACCCACCGATGGGAGGAATACTGAATATACAAGATGATGTCTCTTTGGGTCTAGTGAGAGAGAGAAAGGCACACACCTGGGGAAGGATAGTGTGCACACCAACTAAATTCACTGGATGCAGCGAGAACTCCGAAGATAGAAAAGACTTCATACTCTCGGCTATGAAAAAGGATCTGTACAATGACAAATGGTCATACAAAACACTTTTAGCCACAAGATGACCCAGATAATGTCTTTACCTTTTACCTGCCTGTCTTGCCTTTCCACCAAAGGGCGGAGCCAATTACTGTCACTCACCCTGATGGACACACAACTTTAGGTCACGCCCTACGGTTTGATTCAGAAAAGTTCAACATCTGTACACATTTGGGTGTTTTAACGTCCTCTTTCAACATCTTCTAATGAGGCAAAAGAGTCTTTAAAAAGATGCTTCTGGGTTTATGAGGTTGGTGAAAGTGGGGGAGACTTCCCTTCTAATAGGGAAACTCTCTCCAATCTCCAAAAATGCATACAGAAGACATCTAGATGGAGGTCAAGGTGTGAATCTTTCCACTCCTTGGATTTAACTAAAAACTGCTCACCTTTTTTAAAAATGTATTAATTGCTCCACCTCCAAGCAAATAGGAGGATCACATTAACTCACTAGACTGAAAAGACAAAAGTGGACAGAAATTTACACCCTAACCGTAAACAGCATGAATTGTCTCTGAGGGTTACTATTGGAAGACAGAGCACTAAGGTGGTTTACTTTGAGTTTTCATGGCACTTCTTATATAATTGCAAAAACATTCTTTTAAAAAATAGATGGCTTGTTTGGATTCAGCGTGGCAGTTCTTAACGCTCATGCTAGACAGGGGCTAATCAGAATGAATTAGTTTCAGCTCATGGGTGCAAACAAAGACTGAGCTGGAAGGGAAGGAAGGAAAAAAGCATGGAAAAAAATGATAAATGGGATGGACAGAAAGACGGAGGAAGGGTGATGTAGTTCTCTTCTTACCTGCTCCTAAAAAATAAAATTCTTCTCTGTACAATTGGAGATAACATAAGCCAACTTGAATTGCTAGCAACATGCAACCTAAGCTTTGATCATATAGGAAGTTAAAATAACTTACAAAATCTCTAACTGATGCCATCTTATCAAGATCTTGTTATCACTGGACTTGGAACAACAGCAACAGCACTTAGACTTATATACTGCTTCAAAGTGCTTTATAGTCCTAAGTAGTTTACAGTGTCAGCCTGTTGCCCCAACAATCTGGATTCTCAGTTTACCGACCTTGGAAGGATGGAAGGCTGAGTCAATCTGGAGCCAGTCAGGATCGAACTGCTGGCAGTAGACAGAATTAGGCTGCAATGCTGCATTCTAATCATGAGCCACCACAGCTCCAATATCACTTGGACCAATTATGTTGGTTGTAATAAAAACCTCCCATTTTTCAATCTCTTTTTAAGCTAGCATGAGATACCCAATGCTGTTTTTTTTTAAAAAAAGCAAATATTACTTTTTTAACATGTTTATCATAGAAGATGGCAGCGAACAGTATGATTATGGGCAGCAAACACAAAAAGAAAATGCAATTTTACCAGTTTATTAGGAATTTATTTATCTCTCCCAACCCACTCCTTTCTTCTACTGGCTCGGGCAGCACCTGAGTCACAAACATACACACCTACATTTCCCCCCCTCTCTCCTGCAAAGTTAATTTGTTTTGATTGTAGTTCAACACAATCAAACCTTGAAGATGATCTACAGCTACATAAGAGTCTTATTCCAAATACTTAAGCATACAATGATCAAGCATAAGCCAAGTGTGAGCCATAGCTTATGTCTGATCTTTGTATGCTAAAGTATCTGGAATAAAACTCCCACTTCAATGCAAATATCCAGAAGGACACAACTCTTGAAATCAAACATTCAAACAATAAGAGCTGTGTTGCTAAGATACATTATGGTATCTGAGTTTAAAGGACCCAACATTTATGAGAGGGTTTTGTTGAATGCAATTCCCTTTACAATTGGCAAGAAACAGATTAAAGCAGAGGTGTCCAACCATGGTGACTTTAAGGCTTGTGGACTTCAACTCCCAGAATTCCCCAGCCACCCTGGGAGTTGAAGTCCACAAGCATTAAATTCTGGGAGTTGAAGTCCACAAGTTTTAAAGTTGCCAAGGTTGGATACCCGTGGACTAAAGGATGAATTTACAAAGGAGACGACAACTTTTAAGTCTTCATTCTTATTTTTTACAATTCCTTTTGATGAATCGGGGCTGGTTGATATGATATCTTTGGAGCCACAGGTGTGCTGCTCACTTTCTGTTTTGTAAGGCCTTGGACGGACAGAGGCAACGACAAAAGTGAATAATTGCAGATAAGAGTTACATCGCAGCCATCCTTCAGAATACTGTGTTACTTTTTCCAAGTCACTGCAATCGGGGAAATTATTCGTAACAATAATTTATTATAAGTCACAACTGGGCATATTGCAGGGAATGGCTTAAACGAGTCTGACGGATAATGCTGTGTTGCTTTGCATTGTCCCTGTAAACAATGAAGCTCGTGGCGCCCAGCCCAAGGCTTACTTATTCTGCACTGAAAACGCTCAAAAGCAGAAAAACAAAAAATAGTTTGCTCCGTGTTACATTTCAATCCAAACAGATAGTTAACCTCACAGTGATGAGAAAGGATCAGGGTTTTTGAACTATTATAATATAAAAATAAAAAGAGCTTACAAAAATCAATGCAGCATACCCCAAGGCCATGGATTACAACTGCTAGAAGGTGACAGGATTATACACGCTTTAAAAAAGAAAAGAAAAGAAATCCAACCAAACAAATCCACACTGGCAATGAATTCCCACATACACAATAGAACAAGCAATCGGATGTCCGTCTGGACTTTGGGGGGAAACAACACAAATTTGTTTTCTTTTTTTTCTGTCAGGTTACACTTTTTAATAAAAAAAAAAAGATACAATAAAATAAAAACACACAAATAAAATTGTACATAAATGTGAACGTCCAACACTGAAAAAGCAGGGAAGGTCGCAGCAGCGAGACAAAAGCTGCCTCCGATGAATGCTAACTTTTGCCTGGATGCTGGATTTCATCCCCTGAGACGTCGCCCCACTCCTGGTTCATGTCAGCATCAGCACCACAGCGAGAAGCGGAAATCCCAACAACCTTCAGAGAGGTTGTTCCGTTTCAGGCCAATGAACTCAAAGAGCCACTTGGTTAACCAGAAGGGGGACACCCCCAAGAGTGCTGCAGCTGGTGGAGCAGGTCTCCTTCTGTGCTGTCCCCTAGTCTTTATACATTTCCTTGTGCTCCAAGGCGAAGTCCCAAGGCCTGGGGTTTGGAGTCATTCCTTGGGGAAGGCGATCACGCAGTGGTGATGGCGTTAAGGTCCTTCATTAGTCCTTCCAGGTGGGCCATCTCTTTGGTGAGTTCATCCGGTTCGTAATTCTGCAGGAGATTTAACAGGTTTATTGGACAAGATGAGCTGTCTTGTGGGAGGCAGAGGAAGGAAGAGGGAAGCCAACAGCAATAGCACTTAAGACTTATATATTGCTCACAGTGCTTCACAACCCTTTCTGAGTGGTTTACAGCGTCCGCGTATTGTCCCCAATAACCTAGGTCCTTTTACTGACTGTCTAGTGCCAGGGAAATCAGAAGAGCCAGGCAGTTCAAATGGTTGTAAAGGTTTATTACAAGCTAAAGCTCTGTACAAGAACCTGAACTACTAACAGCCAAAGCAAAACTGGTGGTAGATAAAAGAATTCAAGGTGGGGCATGAAGGGACTCGGGACTGATAACTGATGACTCCTACCTCGGGGCTCAGTCTGGTCATCTCCTACATCGACCATGGAAGCATGGAAGATGGAGTGAACTTTGAGCTTAACAGGATCAAACTCCTAGCTGTGGGCAGAGTTAGCCCTCAATACTTCATTCTAACCACTGTGCCACCTTGCCAATGGTTTTAAGGTAGCACTGGGCAGTCAGGCCAGATTGCTAGGCAGTTGTTGCTGCCAAAATGGGCTCATTCCAATTTTTGTTTTGTAGGGAAAGGTGAAGGTGGCAGTGACAGCTACAGAAGACACCACATAAATGAGAATAAAAATGATGAACTGAGAACAAAAGTGATGGGACTGGAGAAAAGAAGCAGGCAACTTTCCTGCACCCTCGATAATAGTTATGAAGCAATGATTCACATTTAATGGCCTCTCCAAATGTTGCTATTATATACAGAGGCCAAATTAAATCATTGGTGCATTCAGAACAGTCCTGCCAAACTCATTTAACACTGGTGTTTTAGAAGACTTAGCAATGCTACTTCAGATCTTTGAAATTTGGCATTGCGCAGCCAAAAGGGAACAGCTACTGAAGAGCAGAAATGCATCATTATTGATGAACCAAAGATGGGAGCAACTTAACAATAGTGCACCTTATAAATGCTTAATATATCCTGAAGTTAATTGTCATTGGCTTTTCAAAAACTTGGGCTGCAGTATTGTGATCCAACGGTACCTTCCTAGGCGCTAAAGGATGGTTTCCACTTGCACCAAGGCTGCTAGCTTTTAAGAGAGGTGGTCCCCAACTTCAGTGAAAAAGGACAGAGTGTGCTCTGCTGATTGCCAGGAGAGATGGATCAGGAAGTGCTTCAGACCAGAGAAACCATTGCCATAAAACCTGATCAGCTAAATACAGGTTCTCCTCGACTTACAATCTTTTATGTAGCAACCATTCAGAGTTATAATGGCACTGGAAAAAACCTTAGGATCAGCATTTGGCTGGCTGGTTGGCTTTTGAAAAGCAGGTCAATGGGGGAAGCTGGCTTTGCTTAATGACAGTGTGATTTACTTAACAGCTGAAGTGATGTACTTAATAAATGTGCCAAAAAGATTGTAAAATTGGACGTTATTCACTTAACAGCCTCCTTGCTTAGCAATGGAAATTCTGGTCCCACTTGTATTTTATAAGAACTATCTATTTCTGGTCTATTTTCTTTCTGCTTACAGTATGCAGTAGAAGGGTCTCATTTTTATTATTTTTACAGTTATGTTATGGCACCAAGTCAAATATGATGTAGCATGACCAGGCTATCGCCTAGAAGCACACTTACACTTTCTGTGTCTTCAAGCATCCTTGTGGTTTCCTGCACTTCAGGGGCACTTGGGACTACAACTGGCATTGGAGGCCGAGTCCTTCCTAGAGTTCCAATTGATGCTGTCTTCACTGAATGAACTGGATGGCTAGAAGCTTGACACAATTATAATCATAGTCAATCTTTTAATTGACAAACTTATATAATGGCAGGTGGAATCACAATTTTTTACCCCTTTGCTAAAACAGGGGTGGGCATGACCACCAAGGGCCACGCATTTGACACCCCTGTTCTAGAGTAATTGAAATTTTGTTGCAGCTGCCAAAAACTTCAAAGAAGCTCCGACATTTGCCTCTAGATCAGCACATTTTGCAACTTTTGAGACGCGAGGATTTCAACTCCACACATGCTGGCTGGAGAACTTGGGAAGTTTAAGAAAAGAAAACTCCGATCTAGAAGATCATGTTAAACTTTCACTCTCCCGCACTCACCTTGCTGTGATAATAAAGGTGTGCTTGGCAAGGCAGGATCGTAAGTGCTGCCAGTGGGCGGGACGGCTGGCACAGCAAAGCTCTTCAGAGGATGAGAGGGACGGACATGGGCAGTGGGCAGGTTCTGGCTTGTCTCCTCTTCCTGGGTAGTGGGCAGGTAGGATGCTGAAGCACTTTCTGGCTCTTGGTGATCGGCACAACATGTCTGAGACAAAGACGCTGGCATGGTATCGGTGCTAGGTGTATTTCGAACAGATTCTGGAGATGGGGGAAGGAAATGAACGGTTAGCTACCTCAGAGAGTCCTTGAAAATGCCAGGCACCTTCAATGGTGTTAGTTGGGTCACAAACTCTCTTTAGTTCCAAAGAAGGCCAACAAACTGAGAGAATGAGAAAGTCACCCCAAAGCTCACTTAGTTAGCACTTATAGCATAACTCTACACTGCTGCTAAAGTTTTATGCTTTTTATTTAGGCTCTATAAAGAGTTACGTTTGTTTTGAAAAAAGCTTAGTGATCCCATCACTGAATCAAAACAAAACAAATAATATATTCAGCTTTCTAAATCACCACTGAATTTGCTAACTGATTCATCCTTTAGTGAACTGTCTGGAGATTTCTTAGTTGCCTAGCTTTCAAGTGGTTTTTATTAATGCTAGGTTTAGATACCTCTAAGCTGTTAGTTTTTCTATATTTGGTGCAAAAATGGGTTCTCTTGATGCTGGAAATTAAATCAGATGCTACTAGTGCTCTACAATTAAATAAGGGAGTATTGTCATTATTTGCAGCTTTAATAATAAAGAGAGCAAATTATGCAAATCTAAATTCTCAACAGAGAAACTGAATTACCATCAGATCCAAGATTAAATAAAATTCTAAGTGCTTAAATAAGCTATTTGTTGAAAAAACACAGAAATGACAACCTTATTCTCAGATCTTAGAGAGTCTAGAGGGCTAGTTTGACTCCAAGAGAACAGTGCAGCAAAACAAAACAAATCCATCTACAATGTGTGCTACTACAATAGGAAAAAGGGAATACACAATTAGTTCGAATGGCAGATACAACCTTCTGAATTTGGTATCTTTGGGCTAGAGACGGCCACCCAAAACATGTTGTTTGGTATTTGCAATTAGTTCATATGAGGTTCTGGCCCTCATGGTTCTTTTGCCAAGGGTGGAGCTCCAAAAATGGACCGTTCTTCTCACCTGTGGAATTAGCCCTGTCTGAATGGGACACAGATGTGCCAACTGGCCATAGGTTTGCCTGATGATGGAGATAGTTGCAGGTTGGAGAAGCGAGGTTGCCGGAGTGGAAATGATGGTGAGGGTTATCAAGGGAATGGATGGGATGAGCACTAACCACAGCTGCGAATGAACATAAAACAAAAACAAAGCTTAACACAAGACCTACCGCCATGCAGGCCGAAGTGAAGCCCCCCCACCCTGCCCTTACTTTCATCAACAAAAAGGCATTGAAACAAACAGATAGAGAGACTAGGACGCCCGGTTCCAGATTCCTAGAAGAAGAGATACTGTTCTGTCAAGAAATTCCCAGGGATGCAAACATTAAGAGGCAAGAATTGCAGATTCTGGCTGTTTGGGTGCTGAAAAACATCGGATTTGCTTAAAAGGAAACTTACTGGTTGAGGTGAGATGTGAGATTGAAGCACAGATGATCAAACTGAAGTTTCCGCTATATGCGAACAAAGAGGAATTATGGTATCTGAGGATGAATTGGCAGCTATGCGTTGGATCATAATTAGGGATGGGTAATTTTGAACAAAGTGTCTCCAAGTTTATGGTATTATATAAAAGTAATTGTGTGTATTATTTTACATAAAATATGTAGGTTTATGAGCTTGATTTAAAGTGTACAGCAACACACTAACTACTTGTAATCATTGATCATTGATATTACAATTTCCCTTCAGTTCACAATTTCTGTACTCATGCTACTGCCAAGTTCATTTATAAATCTCCAATCCTTAAGTAACCTTAAAGGATCATATTTTCACTATATGTGTAGATCAATTCCTGTGTTGAAATCAACTGAGAAATCCTAAGTTTTAATTTAGCTGACTACAGATCCATTACTTTCTGTTTGCTTTAGTTAAGCTATTCACTGTTCCCATACTGCCAGTGGAAGGGAATATAGCTGTGAGACCATGATAAATGATAAACCTGCAATGTATTTTATAATGAGTAGCTTTGATATATTGCAGATTGGAATAAAATAAAGAGTATAGTTTACAATAAACTCAGTAATTCAACCATTCTCATGTTTTTGGTTTTATTATTCTATGCCAGCCTTTGGCCATAATAAAGCTTAGTTTTCCAGTAAAAAAGAATGCAAATGCATTAACAGAACACCGATAGGAAGAAATAATTTCTGAAAAGGAAGGAATGTTATTAATCTCCCTTTATTAAGGTTGAGGAAAAAAGCAAGGATTTGCAAAATTATGAAGCATTTCAAGCATCTCAATTTGGAAATACAGTTTTCTTACACTACAGGTGAGAAAATAACTCTGTAAAAATATATCTACCCTTACCAATTCATGTTAGTCTGACTATTGCATATAAAAATGGTTCACCTTCATGATGGAAAGTATGACATTTGGATTTTTATCGCTGTCAGCGTTTCCGAAATACCTTTTAGATCACAATGATTGATTAGTTATAGGCATCTTCTCCTTGCCTCAATTTCTCAAAATATTGTTCTTACTGTTTCACCACCCTGAGTGGGGAACCATCAAGCATAAACCTGTCCCTTTCTTCACCTCCAATCTTGTAACCTTCACAGCTGAAATACATATGTTTCTCTCTAGTGCTTTCCCAGCTCTTTCAAAGAAAAATAAAACCATCTAAAATCTGTGCAATTTCATGATGCACAAATTAGTATGCCATCACCATAATTATATCAGTTATGATAAATGGAGGATCTCAACTAACTCTGCTGAAAGAAAAACTGTTTTCCTCAGCTTCTTCTAGTACTTGTGTACATGATTTGTAATAGGTATTAGCAGGATCTGGCTAATTTACAAATGCAGTCTGGCACTGATTTCTATAGTTCCACCATTTATCTAGTCCATTATACTTAAATAGATTAAATCGATAGAACCCTCAATTGCACATGACATCTCCTGGACCTGCCACCCATATACAATGGCTGTGCAAATTCCATTTAGTTGGCAATATTATTTAAATCCACTAGGCTTGTCATTAGCATATTGCTATGGAAATCCAGAAATTGCATCCCTATACTAAGGCGAGGTGAAAATTCCAAGGCCATTCATTTCCTGGCATAAGTCTAACCTGTGATATAATACAGGCTATTCTTCTCAGAATATCTGCATGACGTGCCCATAGTCAGGGCAGATTTATTTCTGCTGCCAGGATGAATCTACAAAAACAGTGAAGGCCTGGGGTTGAAGTCAATGTTGAAGGAAAAGGGAAACAGGCTATTTGGCCAGGAGTTTATTTAGTGCTCTTAAGATTAAGGGCATTGGGCAGTTATTGCTTTACATGAACTGCAAGGTAATATTATATGGATGAGATGGAACCAGAAATGTTTGACTAAATCAAGGTGGCTTTGGGAGGTCACCCCCCTGAAGCTAGACTTACGTTGAGGAGGTTGAGAATCAAATGGCATCATCATCTTTGGTCGCATCCCTCTTCTTCCTGCCAGGGTGGACATGCTGTCCTCTGACTCGTGCCCTGGATTCAGGAGAACAAAGGTCAGGTTCTGCTTGTCTTTCTGTCCATATTAGGAAAGAACCACAAGGTTCAGCAGTGAAATGAACGATAAGCTCACCATCCTCTCACCTCTGTAGGAGTTTCGTCTCTGATGAATATTGCTGTCCATAGAATTGTCAACAGGGGTGATGTCTTGGGAATTACGAGGGATTGGGGTATCAGTCATGATTGGATTGGGATCTGGAGATTTATCAATAGGCTTCAGCTCCAGCCTCTCATGATGGATCCAAAGATCCGGTGGCTTGACGTCCTTGGAATTGCCTTTGTATTTATGAGAACCATTTACGGATTTACAAGCAGCTCGTTTTCTTTAAAAGGAAAAAACAAATCACTTATCCAATTTTCCTGCAAGAGTTATCTTCTACAGAAGTATCTTTGTGAAGTATAACACTGCCCACTGGTATGTTTTGTGAAGGTCTTTGGTGTTTTCTTGCAGACGTTTTATTATCTAAACTAAGTACCATCATCAGTGCAAACAACCCAGCTCAGAGAGGACCAAGGAGCCCTCATTTCAACCCTGAGCCACAAACATTCTTTCTTAGTATGTTTTATATTGTGCATGAAGGATCTTCACTTTTTCTTTCCAAGTGCTCATCCAAAAATAGTGGGAAGTGTCCTTGTGTAACTTATTGGATGCTAAAGTCAATTCCACCTCTCAAGCTCTGAGAAGCAGCTTGAAGGCAAACAGCTACTGTTTTCACTTCTGCTGACCTCATATCCTGAGAACTGTCCTGCCACTAACTGCTGTATATTGTGTAGCAACGAAAACCACTTCATCTATACTTCATGCAGAAGGGGAAGGAAGACACCATGGAGATAATCTTCCAAGAAGTCATCCAAAAACTGTTAAGACCGCAAGATTTTTGTCACTATAACCTATCTCAATAAAGTATAGTTTTAGTCTTCCTGCATGATCCATTTCCTGATCTGATCTACTTTTGTGCAAACAAACAGAAAGAAAGAAAAATAAAACACTAGAAGCCTGATAGATTTGCATAATTCTCTCTTCTCATGCTGAAGACAGGTCAAAATGATCAATTCCACTTTTGCCCAGGTGTTGAGTAAGGAAACTCCAAAACAGTCAAATTAGCATTTTTCTAGTAAGACCTGAAGCCAAGTTATCAGGGAAGGGAAAGACAAATGTTCTTACCATGGAGAAACAGAGGCAGAGCAGCTAAAAAAAACCCCAAACATACCCATCCACACAAAATATGGTTCTGAAATGGTTTTGATTATACTGCATCCGATCCAGAGGTGGTATTCAGCAGGTTTTGACCAGTTCCAGTAGCAGAAATTTTGAGTAGTTTGGAGAACTGGCAAATCCCACCTCTGACTGGAGATTTTACAGTATCCTTCTCCTGACACGCCCACCAAGCCACGCCCGCAGAACCGGCAGTAAAAAAAATTGAATCCCACCACTGATCCAAACTGTTATTAACAATTATTACATATTATCTGAATACATTAGTTCACCCTCCAATACTGTTCATATTATAGAATTGGAGAAAGTCTAGAGCTGTTAAACTGGCACAGAATCTTTATGTGAGAAAACCCTAAAATTTAAGACCACAAAAGCACAATGTGCAACTTTATTGTGCCTTTTATTCTGCCTTCATTGTAAATCACACCCATATCCCTGAAACCAGCAGAAAGACATGTACACCCCTCCACCCAGGGCAATGGAAAATAAAACCTTACTTCTTCTGGTGAGAGGTAGTCCTTCGAGTGCAAAATATAGCAACAATCACTACAACCACAATGGTGATCACTCCCACAGATACAATTATGATCAGGAGCATATTGTATTCTAGTGGGGAAGGGCTGCCATGAGGGCTGTTGCTTCCTAAGAAAGAACACAAAAATTATCCAAAATGATTTTAGAGCTGTAACTTGAATTGGAATGAAAGAATTTAAAAATATTGCTTAAGCTAAATAAAAATCATGTTATGCAGCCTGCCTTGTTGGGAATTCCAACTGAGTTTTTCTCTAATAAGCCTCTAACATTGACCTGAAAAACACACACTATCTTTTGGGGAAATTGTAACATGAATTATTTCAAGCTCTTGGCTCTCAACAGAGATGAGAAGATACTTACCACTGAGGGGTGTTTTATAATCTGTTCCAACATCCAATGGTCGATTTCCTTTTCCTGTAGATCCCAATGCTGGAAAATAAAATTTTAACCATGTTAAGGGTTTTTGACTTAACCATCTTGTTCACTTTTCAAAATGTAATACATTCTTCTTTTGGTTTTACACAGATCACAGATGGGCAATTTGTGGATCCCCAGCACCTAGTCAGCTTGAGATTACATTGCCCCCAAATATTTTAGAGGAAAATCATTGCTGGTTTTTTTTTCAAAAGTAAAAGATAGGAATGGGAACAGGAGGGTTCTAATAGGCCAACCATCCTCATCTGAAATAAAAAAGAGCCCTTCCTTTCGAAAACATTGATCCTAAATTGTACCAGAGAATTTAAGACTATTATGATGAAGAATTTTAGTGCAAAAATTTTGGACTTTTGCTGGGGGGAGGGGGGGAGTTAAAGGAGGAAATTGGAACAGTTTGATTCTCATAATCCTTTAGCTTCAATCCTCACTGTTAAAACCCTAAAAAAACACTCCACCTCTAAAATACATCTTAAAGAGTTAATTGCACTCCTTTTTGTGATCTCATCAAATAACAGGATGGTCTCTGAGTTTGTCTGACCTCCAAGATAGACGCATTCTCCAAGTACACCCACATACAGACGTACACAGAGACTCCGAGAGAGACTGTAGACTATATTTAAAAATGTCAAACCGATTATAATAGCGAGAGTATACCTCTGTAATCACGGATATGCAAACCATAATGTAGTAGCCTAAATCTTTTCTGATAAGAAGACAAAATGTAATTTTCCACCCATGTAAGAATTTTGTTTCTTTTTCTAATTCCCTGTCCCCCATTTCTGAACAGCTGGAGGCTAATGCTTATCTTACAAGAGCTCATACTCAATCACTGATATGGCAGGTATTTTCAAGATGTATTAAATCCGGAAGGGAAGTGGGCACATTATGATTATCCCCCAGCTTAATCCTTTCTAACAAAGCCCAGATCACATGTAGGAATCTCTACAACCATGTAACATTCAGTTCTTGACAAATTCCAGTTGATAGATGTTCCTGTCCATTGAGGGCTGATAAGAGGTAAATGCAGTGAGAGAGTTACTTCAAAGAGAATGCAAGGCTAAATGAATGCAATCATTCTTTGCCACCGAGGGGCTTTATTCTTCTTCTTGCTTTCATTTATTTAAAGCTATTGTATATCGATTTCGGATTCTGATGACTGTATACAAACAAATCCTTATTTATTTATATGTAAGTCATTTTTGCAACATATTGTCGGCCTTCTAACAAATAAAATACTATAAAAGTAAAAAAAAAGAGTAAAAGATTAAAAAGTCAAAAGTCTACTCATTAAATGGACTATTTTCATTTTAAAAAAGAGCACAATGTACTGGCATACAGAGAATTTAAAAGCCATTGTGCAGCTTTAATTTTCAACAATTTTGCTTCTAGATGGGAAAAAATTGCATATATTGCAAATATGCTGTTCACCAAAAGAAGCTCCGAGTTTTTATATTTTAAAATTTCACAAGACTCCTGTCATTTAATAGTGCAAGAAGAACAGTAATATTTTTAAAAGACAGCACGACACATAAAGCACATCTATTGGTTTACCTTGATCATTAGACATTTTATCTGATGATTCCGCTACCAAGGGAAGCAGAAGGGAAAAAGCACACAAAAGACCAAAATTCACTGGCATGGAAAGAATAATGTCTGAAAACGGGAAAGGAAACTCATACTGGACGCTATGAAACTCAAATGGACCCAACTACAGCGTCCTCGACTACTGACTTGGTCACTTAGTGACTGTTCAAAATTCTGATGGGCCTCCCTGGAATACCCAAATTCAAAGTTCTGATAGCTACGTGACCACATTTTCCGGTGGTTTTGCTGAAAACCTGCTTTTGTTAATGACTGCTTTAAAAAAGGTTGTAAAATCAGGTGGGTCACATGGTTGATACAATGTATAACCAGCACTATAATTGTTGTAACTTGAGGATTATCTATACCAGCAAAGTAGGTGAACAACTTTTGCCTAATGACAAAACCCTTTCCAAGGCCCAAAGACCTTCTCAAACCTTTGCCTGAGAAGCAGCGTATGAGCCAATTCGCATGCTTTCTTCAACAACAAGGAAGGAAAAGAAGAGTGAGGAAGAAAGAAAAATAGGACTTCTCTCACTGGACACCTGGACCTCCAATCCAGCTCCCAAAAGATGAATCCTGGGAGAACCCATTTCTCAAAGAGACAAGGTTGCCCACCCCTGTGCTAAAGCTTTTCAGAAAGCATTAGCTGCTCTTCAGATCAGTCACTACATTATGTACATCAGAGAAATTTATTTCCTAACAAAAACATTCTAGGCCACTGTGTTGCACAAGTTCAAATCATCAGCAGTAATGAGGACAATGCCTGATAAACAATCTGCTTAAAAAAAACACATGCAAAATATTGCTTATAACAAAAATACCCTTTATGTTTATTGCTGATTGATTTTCACCATACAGAAATGACCAGAAAAAATACTATCCACTTTTCCTTTATTGCAAATGTTTTAACAAATAGTGGTCAAATGTTTTAACCACCCGGGTCATGGTAAAGTAAAGCCAAAATCCCAGATAGAAAATTACTTTAAAAAAAATGTTTTACAGCTCCCAGCACCAAGTGAAACCCTTCTTCTCATCAATTGATTATCTCATATATTAAATCAGAAAAATAAAGCCTTCCTTTCCAACTTACCTTTAGGTGTCCTGAACTGTACAGCCTCTGACATGGGGCCCATGCCTTTGGAGTTCCGGGCTTGGATCTTAAAATAATATGCTGTGTCAAGGGTCAGCTCTTGAATCTGGTGGGTCAGTCTATTGCCTACTACAGGTTCAATGACCCAGTCATGTATTTCAGCATTGACATCGGTGTTATAGTAAATTATGTATCCTGCATAACAAAAACAGGAGGGTTTGCGAATTATGAAGGCACATTTCCGAGCTCTGGAAAATTCACACATCTCAAGTTTTCTTGCAATCTCTTCTGTTAAAAATACAGTCTTTTGAATTATTGCCATTGGGAAAGTGTGTGTGTGTAATGAGGGTGAGACCATCCCTCCCCATCCACTGATTTTCTTTTAGCCCAGGCCTCAACGACATGTGCACCTTCTTCCAGATGTTGCTTAAAACTGGCAAATTTTGAGTGTGTAAGAGTTTGTAAACATATGTAGTAAGGCTGTATAGTACTTCCAATTCAATTCCCCAAGCGGTTCAGAGCATCAAGGGCATAATATAGCATCTCTTTGCAACTCTGTCAATTCGATTTTTCTTCTCCTACACTGAGCAGCTGCTCTCCACAGTTGTTGTGCAACTCTGCCTGGAGTGGTGGGAAGCTACTTAAGAAGTTGGGAGACAAGCACCATCCTCTTACATCTTCTGAAGTGTCTTTCCGAAATCAAATCCAAGGCATCTGTCCAAGCAAGTTGCATTTGTTTTGCATCCACTTGAACCATCCCTTTTGGCACAAAAATATTACATAACTACAATCGATAAAAAGCTGCATCTAATGTAATTAATATCTTTCTTCTAATTTAGTTGTAACCATGTCATCCCTGTATTTTATCCAAAAGATGTTTCACCTGTAATTTTGCCATTGGCTTCAGATGGAGGTTGCCAGTTGACAATTATAGTTCTGGGCTTTCCTTCTTTGCTGACCACTGTTACATCTTTTGGTGGAGAAGTTGGAACTGCAAGAAAATTTAAATTAAACTGACACTGATCTTTATACTTCAGTGTGTTTTCTATAAAAGTTAAAGCAAAGGAAGTAACAACATAATCCTGAAAAAAAGGCACTGCATGTGACAAATACCTTGCTCAAAAGTAGTGCCATGTGCTGTCATGCTCCAGGTGCTTGATCTTCGGCCTTTTGTCACCATGACAGAGAACTCATACAATGTGTTTGGTTTTAAACCAGTGACCAAGAAGCTTAAGGTAGTTGTATTTGCTGTCTAAGAAAATCAGAAAATAAAAATGTAAATATTTCATTCCTGTTCCTCTCTTTCTCTTGCTTGCTCATGGAAACACACATTGAATCTCTTTTTCAGTTGCAGAAAGTTTGGACAAAATTCCTGTAAATCTACTATTTTTCTCACCTTGTACTTTGTGTTTGCAGGAATGTTGGTTTTCCAGCGGACTGTATAGTAACGGGCATCTGAAACCTTCTGGTTCTTTGGCAGAGAGTTGTCTGCCCAGGTGATACGAATGGTGTCATGGGTCAGGATGGAAGCCTGAACTCCCACTGGTGGCATCATGGGGGAGGGGTCTGGCACTGGAGTGTATGGAGCATGAACAACAAATAAATCAACTTCAGAAGTGTCTAAAGAATTGATGGGTAAAATGTGGGGTATTGCAATAAAAAAGAAAGGTGGCGTTATATGTGAATAGAAACAAAAGGGTGGAATGCAGGGCAATACAATGAAATGAGAGGTGAGGAGTGGAGAAAAAGAGAGAAAAGCCAGAGTTAATAGGCAACATGGCACCAGCAAAACAAGTTCTCAGCGATTATTTTGCTTCTTTTTAAAAAAACAAGGCATCAGCAGACTCTACAGGATTTAGCATTTAAGTAGGCTATTGAAGATAACAAGGACAATGACTTTCAAATCTTCAGTGTTTATTTGAAAAAGTTTGCTAATTAGGATATACAATATTATAGTTGCATTAAAACATTAATTTATTTCAACTGAAAAATCAAGGTAGAAAGCATCCAACAGTGACACAGAAGTACAGTGTTAACGCTTAGTATTAAAAGGAAAGTGTGTATCTGCAAGATGAAAAACATTCAGAAAATATCTTTATAAGAACTAAGATCCAGCAAAAAAAATAACAACCAGTCCAACAATAAAATACTAAATCAGTGTTTTCTTTCAAACTACTTATTTTCCAAGGCACCAGAAGGCAAGACAAGAAACAGTGGATGGAAACTAATCAAGGAAAGAAGCAACCTGGAATTAAGGAGAAACTTCATAACAGTGAGAACAATCAACCAGTGGAATGGCTTGCCTTCAAAAGTTGTGGGTTCTTCATCATTGGAGGTTTTTAAGAAGAGATTGGACAGCTATTTATCTCAAATTGTATAGGGACTCCTGCTTGAACAGGGGATTGGACTGGAAGACCTTCAAGGCCCAGCTCTATTCTGATTGATTGATTGACTTTTCTTACAATGTTTAAAAGTTTTTTAAAAAAAAACCCAATTTAGGTCATTTAGTTTAAAGAATGAAAAAAACACACAGTATTGTAAAACATAACATGCTGTTGACTGACATGCATTTATACCAACTTGCTTGCAATTATAATACTGTAGATTGGGAAGCTCAGCAAACAAATTTAAGAATGTATAATCCATGCCATGGCCAATGTTCCGAATTGATATCAGGGGTTATATAAAGAAAATCAGAAAATCGCTGATCCAGATTTCAAAATCATTGTTCAGAAAGCAGTTCAGCAAATTCTCCAAACACAGAACAAAGAAACAAGCCACCAGCAAACTAGAAACAGTTTGTACACCAATATGTTTTTTTGGCTAAACCATTTAAGCTATCCCATCTTTACCTGTATAGGCTCTAGTCACTGCACTCTCATAAAGAGGGATCCCTTCACCAACGTTGTTATATGCTTTCAAAGTTATAACATAATGGGAACTGGGATCTGAAAAAAAACACTCTATTAGTATGTATTAATACATACTAATACTCTATTAGTATGTATTAAACACAAGATTCTTTAGTACTACAGAAACATCTGTTTTCAGAGATAGTTCAAGATTCATATAAAATGTTCTTAGCTTTATCATATTAACTCAGGCACCACAACAAGAATGAAAGAAACTTAACATCCATTTTGTTATACATCATGAAATCTAGAGTGAATACAGAGGTAGAATACTTTTAATACCAAATGAGGACATAAAAAGCAAGCATTTTGATCAGCATTGATTTTATATTTTATATAGATGAGCCGCGGTGGCACAGTGGTTAGAGTGCAGTACTGCAGGATACTTCTGCTGGCTGCCTGCAATTTGGCAGTTCAAATCTCACCAGGCTCAAGGTTGACTCAGCCTTCCCTCCTTCCAAGGTAGGTAAAATGAGGAGCCAGATCGTTGGGGGCAAGAAGCTGACTCTGTAAACTGCTTAGAGAGGGCTGTAAAGCACTGTGAAGTGGGATATGTCCAAGTGCTATAGCTATATTGTTACTTAGCAAAGTATCAGATTGAAATCCTACGTAATTACCCAAATTTTCAATAGTGTAGTATCGTTGCTTATAATCCACCTTGATGGTCTGAGCGTGGGGACTGCCTACGCCATACCCTATGGCATAACCTCTGACCACAATGTTCTGGTTTTCCGGTGGGGTCCAGCTGACAACAATACTGGTTACAAGTGGACGGACGTGCAATGAACTTGGCATTTCTGGAACACGAGTTTCTAGAAAGAAGAAAACGTATTATTTAAATGTGTTAAGACAAGAAATATTAAACCTAAAAGACTTAAGAGATGTCACCAAGTTATTTAGATGATTATACCCCAAAGAGTCACCTTATTGGGGAGATGGGTGGCACAAAATTTTAATAAATGAATAAAAAATAAAATAGTTTATCAGCCTCATAAAGTAGACCAGCTTGTTAAATCTTGGCATCCATACCATCAAGGTCACTCTCAAATGTTTCTGCTGATATCCAGTCCGTAGCTATTCCTGTGCCGTTGATTGTTAAAGCAGCCACTCGGAAGCTGTACTCGGTCCCTCGTTCCAAAGCTAGTATAAAAGACATCATACTGAAATACAGTATTCAATATTAATTGCAAACAAGCTTTCTGCTTCTAATTAGAATAGCAATAGTTCCATTATCCTGTGCCTCAATGAGCACCTTCAAGAGATTATTATTATTTCAAAGTTATAATTTGAGTCACAGCTGACACAGATCTAGTTAAACAAATACTTTATGTTTTGGCCTTTCATCTTCCTGATGGTTACTGGAGCATAACCCACAGCTAAGCAGGACAAATCAACAATATTTGCTGTAAGACTCCAAGAGATTCAGTTGACAGAAATTATTATCTGTCAAGCAAGAAAGGACCGACACACTACAGTGACCTTTCCTGTATGTCGGTGGCAAAAGAATATGTAATTTTCCTTCAGCAAATAGGACTAAGAGTTTCAAATGATTTACTTGTTTTATTTATTTCCATGAGCGGATGGTCTTAACATTTTCTATAAAAACAAAACACCTTGACAAAGGCATAACAAATCAATTTAAAATGTGAGCTAAAATATTCTTATCTGATAAATCTGATTTACAGGGACATTTCTAGATGGGCCAGGCCTTATTTTAGGGACAGAGGAGGAAGAACTAAAGAGAGGCTTTCTGACAAATAAGAATCACCCACCAATCTTTAGGATGGCTTGACTGAAAGTGTAGTATCTGTGATGAACCCACAAACTAAAACTAAGAGGACTTCCATGAGCAAAAGAAATATTACAAGGATAGAGAAGGTTATTTTTTGATAATAGACCCTCTTCTTTTCTTAAAACAAGAAGCTTGCACTAGTTTAGGTTATTTTTAGATTGGGAATTCCAGCTTATTCACCTTCAATGAGCTGTGAAAGTTGTGTCCCCACAATGATTTCAGTGACATCACTCTTGCGAATCACTTTTCGGTATCGGATCTTATAGCCAGTAATTTGCCCATTATGTGTTCCTGTGGGAGGAGGCTGCCAATGCATCACAATGCTCTGTGGGAAGTTAAACGGCATTATAAATCATATTATCTAATTAAATTAGGTTAATTGTCATGCTTCATTAATCTCCACTATACTGGTCCAAGAAATAACTTACACATACTTAGAAATATTATATATGAACTTAATATCTCTGACATTAAAATGATGTACCTGGAAACAACTCAACCATGTAACTTGCAAATAATATTGTATGTATGTAGTGTCAATAATTTCTGCAAGATACTGAAACATTAACATGACTCTTCACCATAGTGAATCTTCACTATTTGTACACTGGGCTAGTATAGTCAATGTTTACTGCTGCTTTTAAGCATGCAAATTGAGAATTTATTCAGCCCTCCCCCCCCCCCAAAAAAAAACAAGGGGAGGGAGTTTATAAACTATAGCTGATTCATCATACATTCAAATCATACATTCATCATGCATTAAAAGGAAGAAAATCAGATGCTTCATCCACATCTAAACAGAGAAGTGTCTTACCTTGGAGTTTTGCACTTCTAGTGTTAGATTCTGGGGTGCAGCACTAGGAACTAGAAACATTAAAAGAAGTTATTCAAATATGGTTCAAAATTCAACATCTCTCAGAGAGCACTGTATCCCCAATGTAAATAAAAAATGAATTGTAGTTGTTCCAGTTTAAAAGGAAGTGGATTTTATCGTGATCTCCCAATTTCACTGAATATTTATGTGTGTGTGTAAATTTTAAGAGTATAATATCTACAAAGATTTGTCAAGATAATACCTCATATTGCTAGAAGCAAAGATATATGTACATAGACACACAGACACATAGTCTCTTAAGATACTTTGCTCAATACCAAAAATAGAAGATAAAATTGTAAAATATAGAAAATGCAAAGGAAAAGCCCAAGAAACCATTTTTCCCAAAAGATTTCAGCACAACAACTTCCTATTTAGATCTATATAGTATGAAGAAGCCAAACCAAATTGGTTATATATAAAATGCAAATGAATACATCGGAATTCTTTCTACAATTTGAAAACACTTACCATCTGACAGTGTACGAATGACAACATCTTGGGTAGAGACTCCTGGACCATGTTTATTGTACGCCACAACTCTGAAGCTATACTCTGTATATTTTTTCAAACCAATTATTGTAAAGGAAAGACCTCCAACATCAATGTCCTATTTAAAAAGATGAAAAATGTGATGCATAAATCATAATTTGGGCTTGATGATTGATTAAATATGCAAGGTCCACATTATGGCTATACTTGAATATTTGCTCATTTCTGGTTCTGGAGATTTCTCTCTCTCTCTCTGTCCCAGTTATCCTGTGTTCACATCATAAATACAATATAACTGTTGCCAAAATAATCTATTTAGAATCAAAGCAAAGCTTCCTAATCAGTCAGGATAACAAAGGCATGGTTTTCGAGTGAATTGATGCTCCTATAGTTTTTGCACCAATACATTCAAAAATAGAAGGAAGTATTGACAAAAGTCAATATGAATTTTAATATATATGAATATTCATCAGAAAATCATTCCTCCAGGAGAAAGTCATCTCTTTGTATATCTTCAAACAATAACTCAGAGGACTGGGGCATTCCTAAAGATCACACTTTTCTTGATGAGACATTCTGATCTAACTGGAGTAGGGTTTTTCTAGGTCTTAGCTATTAGGAGCAGAAGAATGATAAACAGATTCAAGAATTATATCCCATAATCGTAATATGCAAATATAAAAATTGCTTTCTTAACATACAAGTATCTCACCTGTTCGTTCTCCATTCCCTTTTCCATGTAATACAGTTTGTAATTCTGGATCTCGCCATTGCCCGATAAGGGTGTACCCCAAGTAACAGTTATTGATGTGGGAGAGATGGCATAGGCACGAATGTTGGGGGCTGGACCTGGAAGCTGAACTAAATAATAAGCAGGGCGTATTACAAAATAATAATAAAAATATTAACAACAAAATGTTAAAAAGAGCAATGTAAGTAGCAAACCACTGATATTTAATGCTTACCTTCAGGTTGTGTGGCTACTTTCAATGGTACTGAACTCTCCCCAGGTCCATGTTTGTTTTGGGCCACCACTCTGAAAATATATACTGCTTCAGGCATCAGGTTTTGGATTGTCACTTGCATTTCTCCAGGATGACTTGTGTTTTCAACACGCTCCCTTTATTTAAAAGAAAAAAGAAAAAGAGTTGGGAGTGAAAATGGGCATACAAGACTTATTGGGACAGATCATTGTTGTTTTATGTTAGAGTGAAATCATTAGTTATGGATAACATGAATATTACTACTGCTGTTTTGATTTAATCTAGGACAATTAATTGGGCAGCCATAGATTTACATTATAAAAGATGCAAAATAACTACGATAAACTTCATTGAATTAATGTGGAGTACTAGATGATATAAAATAAACTCATCTGTAACCACCACAGCCTTCAAGTAATTGATACCCAACTTTTAATGTAACCATAATAAAAGATGCCTTTCAGTGAGAAATTGGTAGAACATGGCAGCACTACAGTGGGTTTTTTAAAAATTAGAATCTACAAGCTGCAAGTCCAGACTGTTAGAAGAAATGGCACCAAAAAGATGAACAGAAAAAAATGAAGCAAGTAATTATTGGCAGAACAGTATATATTGTATAAGCATGGACAGCATACGAGACTTATGACTGGAAGTATTTTGCAATCTTTGAACCAGAGGAGTCTGATGGCATCTTCCATTAATGTTCTATGTCTTTGGCATCGCTTGAAGTTTTAGCATCACGAAAGTCTGGAACAATTTTGTGAAATCATCTAAACTAAATAACTAGTTCTGCCTGTTTTAATGATTAAACTTCGGTCTATAATGCATACTAAAATGAGAGGCTGTGATGCTTCACCTATCAGCCCAAGTCTTATTTTTCAGTTATGGGTCAATATTTCTAAATGTTCACAGTTTAGCAATAATTAAATAAGCACACCTGTTACTTAATTCCTTGGTGTAGAACACTGAGTAGGTAAGATTGTCTCCCTGTGGGTCAGATGCAGGGGTCCTCCATGTTAGCTTGATGAAACGAGTAGATACAAGAGACGCCACCACATCTCGAGGGGCAGAAGGCAAAGGTCCAGTTGTAGCTGGTGCTAGATGGTCAGTAGTGGCACTGGTCAGTGAAGTGGAAGGTAATGTTGGGATGGCAACATCTTGTCATGTGCAAACATTGGGGAATATGAAGGGCAAACATCACGACGATTTAAGGAGAAAACATAAAAAAAACCAAAAAAAGAAATAAACTAAACCACGATGGAAAACAAAACAAAACGAACACACAAAAAAGGCCATTAAACTGAAGGTTGGCATGCAGGCAAAAAGGTAACTACTGAAAACTAATGGGGAATATCAAGGAGACATATCACTATTGGAGAAGCAATCAAAAAATCTCCATTATAATGAAAGTGAGAAGGAAGGGTAGGATGAAAATTACATATAAAGAATCATTTCATCATTAAAACATTAGTTTCCGAAAATTAAGTCTGGTTATGGGGTAACAGTTAATTTTTAGAAAACCATCTGTTCAAATCTGGAGTCAAATGCATGGAGGATTATAATATTTGTCCTTAGCAGAACTAGGACAGAAATGCAAAACATTCAAGGTAAAGTAGCACAGTAAAACTTCTTAAAATATTGCTAAATTATGTATTTTTTCATTTGGGACATTTTCTTTTTACTGATCTCAAATACCACTATATTAACTGTCATACTAAAATGGTCATAGTAATTTAAAATTGTATTTCTTTTTAACGAAACAATTATATTTTAATTAATTGCTTTGAACAAAGAAGAATATTCAATTTAAAAAAACCTTAAAATTGCATATTATATCTCTCTTCAGTAAATCTAGTAAAAACTCATTAGTAAAGTCATTATAACTAAATTCCATAGCATGATCATCCATTCTAAAACAGAATTGTTATTTTGTTCCCCAATACCGGCCAGTGATATTCTGCCTTATACAATCATACTGAAGAACAATAATTAGAACAGGATCCTTTACATATGAACAAAAAAAGCCTTTAAGTTATCTCTTCTTTTTATCTTCTTTAAGCAGTGTCATTTTTCAATATTAACTGGAGGCAGTCATTAATTGATACAGTATTATTTATGCGTTGGAATAAATTTCAGAGGCAACTCAAATGCCTTGACAGATGTGGAGAGTTTATAAAATGGTTTGGCATAATGATGAATAAAAGATGAATTATAGAACAAGGGAGGGGAGAAGAAAGGGAGAGATAAAGATGGAAAAATTAAAGAGATACATAGGAACACTTATACTGAATATTACTGTAGAGAAGTTGAAATACTACATCAAGGAGGCATTTTTGTGGCATATAGAAAACTTGGCTATAAAGCAACGGGAAGCTTATGGAAATTGCCAAGCCTTACAGTTTCATACTGCAAATCTGTATTGATCAATTGTAACACAGACATTCCAACTCCATATATTATAATTGTAATTCTTGAATGGTGCAGACAATATGAGGATATTTTAATTATTTAAAACGTTGGGTGGTTGATTTTTTTTCCTGATCTTTGAAGTTATTAAAAGTATATCTGTTGAGCTCCCTAGCTCTACTGTAGTTATTTTGACTGGGATGTTTTCTTTAATCTTTTTTTTCCAGTGCAAACTTTTAAAGGAAATCATAAAAGTGCAATAAAAACAATCCTCCCATATTTGGGAAATGTTTTGTTTTAAAGGAAGTCATTTTATTCTTTACTATCATGCCCAAATAATAAAAAAGGTGTGTCACCATCAATATATCAACAAGGAACATTAAAAAAGAAAAGCAACATTTCCTGCCAGTCCAACCAGAAGTGATGCTGTATTTTAGATAAGATAGCAAAATCAATTGTTAGTGTAATAGGAAGATAAGGCAGAAAAATATTTTGCACATGTCCAGTAATAAAACATACATGCTCAAGTCTTTCACTTAAGAGGTTAAAATCCAATGAGGAACCACCCTAACATGTTCTATTAGAACTTGGAAAAAAGAACAGCACACAATTATGCCATTAAAGTCCAGCTGTCACACACAGATTTATCTTTTTGAGAACTGTGAAATCTTCAGAAATATAGCATCAAAATCAATTCTGAACACTCAGACTTCACATATCATGCTAAATCAAAATGTGGTTCATATCAGATCTCTGCAGCTTTTTCAACAAACTTAGCCTCAGGGTTATCTTGTAAATAGTTTCAAGAATGGAATATTACCCCGATTATAAAAACACATTACCAATGGATCTCCTTAAACTGACAGCATTAAGTAGATTTCAACTTTTCTTCTAAGCCTATGGATAAACAGCTCATCAAGAATAAATAATGTATCAATTTCATATTGATAGGATAGACTATTAACTTTAAAAGTATTTATAAGAATAAAATGCTAAAAAGGAATGCATTAATTGTAGGCCGAGACCATGAGTTCCAGTCCCGCCTTAAGCATAATGGCAGCTGGGTAATCCTGGGCCAGTCACTTTCTCTCAGCCCTAGGAAAGAGGCAATGGCAAACCACTTCTGAAAAACCTTATCAAGAAAACTAGAGTGGATTGTTCAAGCAGTATCTGAGATTTGGGCATGACTGAATGGGAAAAAAACCAAAATTATAGGGAGGAACAATCTATCCATGAGTGAGCAGTGCCCCATGGGGAGGAAAAGATAGCTCGATATTCTGCCCTATATTTTAACAATGTATGACTCTACTTTCTTACCATGATCCAGTATTATCAGCTGGGCTCCAGACTGTATATTTCCCACATCATTTTCCGCAATACACTGATAAAAGCCTTCATCTGATTTCACCAAACCCAAAACTTGCAGGTTGTGCTCATTCTTTGAAAAAAAAAAAACCAAACCAAAGATGTACAGCATTCACTACAACATCTTCTAGTCACCATTCAGGATTTTGAAAATAAAAACTATAAAAATGTGTGTGTGTGTGTGTTATATATTCACAACTCTCTTTCCATCCTTATCATTCAGACTTGTCCTTATTTTATTCTTTGGTTTTTTTTACATCTTACTTTTTACATCCCCTTATTTATACCGTTCAATGCTGACAGAAGTAATTTAATAAGTCCTTCATTATTTATTTACTTCTGCCATTTGTATATTGCCCAACCTGCAAAGAATTCCTGCTGCTTTATGATCATCTCCCTTTGGTGTTTCAACCTCTAGCTGTTCTGCCCTATCAGCAAGGCCAGGAAAGGACAAAGGGCAAGACAGCATTCCCTTTCTGTTCAATGTCCATAAAGCAGCTGAACTAAAACACCATTTGTTTCAGTAATAACAACTTGATTGCATTCTTTCCTATGCTACCTACACAGAGCAATTTAGTCCGTATCCTCCAACATGCTGGTCTTCGGTCTCCATTTCTGGCTGAAGCAGTTGCTATACGCAACCTAAAGATTCTCTAGTTTTGCTGTTATATACTTTTAGTTGTTGGCTTTTCTTTTCTACAGTTCACTGCCATTGGGATTTTAAGCTTGGCTATAATGAAGGGACCAATGGGGAATAAATCTTCTCCTTAGAATCCTACTCCCGACACCTTCCAATAAAACATGAATGGCAAGATTCTTTGCTAAGTAATATAAAACTGAATTGGTACATTTTTCATGTCTTAGCTCTAGGATGCAGTTCGTATCAACTGCATAACTGGAAATATTTCTAGTTTAATGATGAGGAAGAAACAGTCCTGCAACCCCAAAAGTTCTTCCAACTCTCTAGGTGCAAACTGTTGTGACTGGGTTATTTGAAGGGAAAGATTTTTATATTTACACTTTCTAGGGAAACATACTAGTGATAAGCTATTGGGCATTCTTGTAAGCATGAGCTCGTGATCATTAAACCAGAACAAAAGTCTTATTAAAGATGTACTTACTACAATTTTAAAGTAGTCACTAGGGATGACCACATCTCCGTTCTTTACCCACTTGACTGTTGGAGTTGGCTTTCCACTCACATCGCATTCAAACACAATATCCATGGATTCGTGTGCATAAATATTAGCAGGCTGCTTCAGAAACGTGGGAGGCACTTCAAAGTGAGAGAAAGGTCAATGACTAATTATTGATCAAACAGAAAATGGTTTGATCGGACAATATCTTTTCATTTATATTTCAAAGATATCTAACCTTTATTCTTAGATGCCTTCCATCCATGAACAAATAATTAAGCTATACAATTTTACAAAGGTTAACCTGTGGCAAATTTAGACAGTTTTTTTAAAAAATTACCAAATTATTCTTTAAACAAAAAATTTATGAGAAGCAAAGATGAGCTTTACAGCTTATTTTCATATTGCCTGTCGTTGTGAAATCCCAGTTAAAGCTTTCAGCTATATTTTTTAATATCAATCAGCAGATCAAGATCAAATGTCCTACTTTAATGACTGTAATACAATTCTGAGTGTTTAAGTTCAGGCACATGCTCAAACTTCACCCACAAATGACCTTTTCTGAGTGGCAAAGGGAATAATTTTGTTTTGTATGAAATAAGTAAGCCGCATCCGTGATGTTTTAGTCAGCAACACCAGAACTGATTCAAATAAATAGATCTGAAATATATTCTAACCATGAATGCTTATAATTGTATTGTTGAAACTGTACACAGTAATGTACATCTGCCTTTAGACCCTAAAAGCCCCATTACAATGAATTTTAATTTTAATTATAAGATTAATAATTTCAGATAAGTGCCAAAAGAGAAACATAAAATTTCCCACTGTTGCAGAATTTAAAAATGGGAAAGCAAATACACTGTTGCCAGTGTAGCAGATGTAATCTTCTAAAAGTGGCAAGCTATCATAAATCAGCAGCTGCCATAAAGTTTGTTAATACATTATAAATAAGTTTTTAAGAAATTCTAGTTGAAATCTAAAAGCTATCAGATACAATTCTCTTGAGTATCACAATCACTATCAGAGATACTTTATGTACATACATATCAACTACTCGGGGACATATTTTGGTCTCATAGGATTTGATGGGAAACTCTTAACTGAAGAAGCAATTTTTCACAAAGATTCATTCACTAATATCTTGGTTTTAAGTTTTGTAATGCTTCTTCATAAAAGTAGAGACAAAGCAAATCATTATTTCTAAATGTCTATAAAAATTAAATTAAATTATAGAATTAAAATAAAGAAGAGTGTTGATGAACAATGTTACTTTGGGAATGTATTTGTCAATATTTCCATCTAGTAGCTCTTTTAAAGTCCAGAACAATTTATAATATAACAAGGATGCTTTTGAAAATAATTCTGCTACTAGAAGCTCCAAGATTTTCCAGGTGTCAAACAAAAAGGCAGAGGGACCACCTACATGTGGTATTAAGGCTTTTATTTTATTTTATTTTATTTAATGAATGAGAGCAATAGCAACTTTCTAAATTCACATACACATATGGAATTCAACCCCATTTTTTTAGCACTGAGTTATTATTTAAATCAACCTATATACTCTGGCTGCAGGAGTAATCAGGAGTGCTATCAGTTCATTTATGTTTTTCAGATGTTCATTTTAAATCTTCATTTTAAAAGAACAAAGAGAAATTCCACTTGATAGAATTTTTTTTACAATAATGTTTGACATTGAAGGCCAGGAAGCTCAAAAACCAATGTAATGTACGTCATACCATTTTCAGGAATCTCCTGCAGACCTAAATACGGTGGCTGACATTCCCAGCTGAAAAGTGAACTTATAACCTTGTCTTCATCTATCTGTCTCCATGTTACTTCCTGAATTACAGTGATAAAAGAGAAAACTACCTTCTGATCATTTATACAGGGGAAATCTGGTACGTGAGATCAGATCAATTTCCTCTTCCTTGATGTATCTTTTAATACAGAACCCTAAAATTGAAAGTTGGAAATTTACAGAGGTCGAAAGTTGTTTGAGAGCCAGTTTGGTGTAGGCACCAGACCAAACATCAGGAGACTGGGAGTTTTAGTCCTGGCTTAGGCGCAAACCCAGCTGGGTGACTCTAAGGAAGCAATCCCCTTTTATCTCTAAGAAGGAAGCAATGGCAAGCCACTTCAAAACTTGTTGCCAAGAAAAGTCCATGCAGACATCAGAAGTCAGGACTGACTTGTACTACATATACATGTGAACAATATTATCCACTTGTAGAGGTACTACACAGTCTTTGGTACATTTATGCAGATAATCTACATTACCATAAAAATAATGTGTCTCTATTGAAGAATATAGTACACTCTTGGGAGAGAAAAGTTCTTGTTATCTTTAAGCCACAAGGCACTAATGTCAGCTTTATACTTGCAAAGTAATAAATGAAGCACCTTGATCTACCTCATGCCATCTGTTTACCTGTCTACCTAGCATTTTTAAGGTGGAACTTTTCCAGTGGTTTAAGCTGAGCTCTTTCCCAACTCTGTATAGAAATGCTATAAATTGAATTTGCAAAGGATCTATTATTCCAGTTCTAAGCTATGATAATACTCTTGCTTCAGTCACACTGCTCTCCCAATACCTGGGATCGATAATCATAACTACATTTCTTTTGCTCCTGAACAAAACAATGGATTTTTTAAAGAATTCAACTGCCTCAGCTATATTAGCACTTATTTTTCTTTTTTTTTTTTTAAATGTATATATGCATATGTATATAGATATATATACCCTGCACGGTAAGATCAGCTCGAGCTTCAATGGTTTCATTCCCATTATCTGCAATGCAAGTATATGTTCCTGAATCATCTTCGGTGATATCATTTATCTTCAGAGTTCCCCCAGACAGGAATAGAAATTTGTGAGAACTGTATAAAAGAAGACACATCGCTGGAGTGATTTTTTGAGGGACTGATTATATTTTAAAAAATGATTATGAGGGATTCAGATTTTTTTAAAATGCAAACATTTACAACATTGTGCTGTTGGTTTGAGCTCCAAGCTTGGGCAATTTGGTTGCAAAGGTTTCATCACCATTTGAGGAGACATCATCAGTGTGCTTTGAATTTTGCTTGTCTGTACAGGTAACCAAATCGCCAAGCTCGGAGCTCAAACCAACAACCCAACTACCAACCTGAGCTACTAATATTCAAATATATTTACAACATTCTTTGGAAGCCAGAATATTTTTAATATCCTTCCTCTCAAAACATGTTAGTTCTTAAATTCAACTGAAAATATTCTGGTTGAAAATCTGCTGCACTAATTATTACAGGTGATACAAGTCAACATTGCCATAGCAACTATCCAAGGCTTAGGAATGTTTGAAGAATTAATAATTGACACAAAAACAATAATTAAAACAAAAGCTCCAATGAACAAAGCTAAAAAGCACTGAGCTTATAATAACATATGAGAGCTTGAATACTAAGACAGAGAGGGGGGATATTTCCAAAGTACATGTAGTTGTGTCATAAATACTGTATGGCTTAGAGATTGGAAAGCTGGATAGACAGACTTATAAGATCAACAAGGCATTGTGACAGAATGTGAAATAAATATCAAGTTATATTAAGAGATTTCTTATGGTAAAAAAGATAATAAACCTCCAAATAAAGGGCTTGGGAGTGGCTTTAAGTTCAGTTTTTAGTGGATCTAGTTGTTAGAGGAGCTGCTTGTGAGGACTACATTTTGAAGAAATTATACATATTCATATACATATAAGTCGCCTTTGGCTCTAACATGTCCATTCATTCAGGACCTGACAGTTGCTCCCAAAAGCAGCTGTGCCCTTTCCTAGTCTACCATCACACATTTTTAAACAAGAAGGTCCTCCTGTTACCACTTTAATGCTTTCTTAACTCAGACAAAATTTGACACCCCCCCCCCTTCATCAACATTTTGTTAGGTTCCTCTTTTTAGCAGTTTCCGTTATATAGGACAATAGTTGATGGCTCTGTCTGCTAACCAGCTGTCTCCCAAGAGCAACAATTTCTGTGACTTCCACATGGAATATCAGAATTAAAAACTCACTTTTCAGTAACAAGCTCTTCTTCTTTTCTTGTCCATCGGATTGGAGGGACAGGAATGCCTGAAGCAACACATGGTAAAACTGCACTCTGCCCAGTCACTTTGGTAAGGGGAAAGGGCTGTTTCAGGAAGAGCAAGCCTGAAGAAAGGTTGGATTCTGCAAATAGTATCAGGAAATAGGTTAAATTAAATGAAAAGGGATGGTAATATAATATTCTAACTGGTTTTTCACTTGCTTCTAATAAAACATTTAACAGAAAATTAAAATTAGAGAAATATGCTTGAAATTGGCATAGATTATTTGGCCTTATCTTGCCATAGTGTCTAAAACTATACTTGTTTTGTTAATATTCAAGAAACCCCCTGGCAAAAAAATTGAAACAGTTAGAACAGAGGTGTCCAACCTTGGCAACTTTATTCCCCAGCCAACTTAAAAGGTGCCAAGATTGGACACCCTTGCTTTAGAATAAACTTTTATCAGGACTTTTAAAGGTTGCAGAGAAGCATCCACTGCAAATTAGCAAGTTTGAATTCCAAGTTTTTAGAATTTCTGATACCCATTGAACAACCTTATTCATGATGCGCAAGAAAGAACCAGAAGAGGAAAAACCTCAGCACCAGTGCCTGTACCTGGAAGAACTTTAATCTCTGCTTCATCACTGTACTTGGGCGACCCCCCAATTTCGATAACACAACAGTAAGTTCCGGCGTCTTCATCTGTAGCATTGCTGACAATTAAAGTTCCACTTGGCAACTTGAGGACACGATCGTCCAGAAAGAGGGGCTGATGATCCAGCTCCCACCTGACGAACGGTGCTAGGTCAGCATTAACTTCACAGTTAAGAACTATGGGGTTTCCTCGATGAACAGATGTCGACTCTGGCTGGGTAATGAATCTTGGAAGCCCTAATGACAACAAAAATGAAAAAAAAACAACCCCAAACAAATAAGCAAACAACGCAAGTGCATTCCTATAGCTTTTATTTTGTCCTGATAGACACGCTAATAGTATTTTAAGCTAGCATTCTTTTAAGCATTAAAAGATTCATAAATTCATTATCCACGTGTCTTGTGAACAGTGGGCATGCAAGTTGTTATTATAGATTCTAGTTTGAGAACTTACTTTTGAATACCATAACCAATAAGGAGAGAGTAGAAACTGTTCCACGTCACATATTTAATTAAATTAGAGTCTAATTGGAACCACAGTTTAAAATCAGATGGGAGAAAGTAGCTTGTCAGATGAACAGTTATGCACAGCTAAAAAATTAATGAACCAAAAAGAAAAAACATAAAAAGAAAAGCTGTGATAAAATATAAAAGAATGGCCTTGGGCCAGTCACACTCTCTTCAGCCCGAGGAAGCAAGCAATGGCAAACATTTCCCCAAAACCCTGCCAAGAAAATTGCAGAGGCTAAAATAGGGAGTCAGGAGACATCACTGATTCAAAAGGACAAAAATAAGACACTAACACATGTATTTATAACACAAGTACTTATTCCACTAATGAATCCATAAACAGCAACAGCATAAAATATAGAATATGCATAGCTGCCATCCCATAATTATTATAGTAGTATCCAAGGGAAAGCTTATTATAACATACCACACCTATTACTTCTGGTGTTATAAAAATACAAACATTTAGATGAGTAGTCGAGATCAGTGGTTGCCAACTGGCAAGCAACGGCCCACTGGTGGGCCTTGAGAAAATTTTGGTGGGCCGCAGAAAAATCTCACCCCCAGAGCACCTCCCCAAAGCAATTAATCCAAGCTGCACAGAAACACAAGACTGTGCCGCCCACTCACTCCTTACCGGGCAAACTTGCCTGCTAAAATTGCTATTTTTCCTTTTTCCGACCATCATCTGTTCTGCTGTGCCGGGAGATTTAGATTAGCCAGGAAACAGGAAATGATTGGATTTCTAGCTTTCTAGCTAGTCTTTAGATCTTCAGCTCTGCTTCCCTTAGGACTGAAGGTTTGCTTGCAAGCAAATTCAGTGCAGACTCACAGCAAGAAAATTTGAGAGACTGAGCTAGCCGATGGCAGATAGATAGATCACTGAATGGATTCTGTGAGCAACTCAATCTGCCTGTTTTGCCTGATTTTGGCTAAAAATTGCTTTTTTTATAAAAAAAATTCAATATTTACATACATGGTGTGTTGTGAGTTAATTTTGTGAGTTTGCTTGCTAGTACATTTTAGGAGTTTGCTTGCAAGCAAATTTTTTGTGACAGACTGAGCTGGCCAATGGCAGATAGATAGATCTCTGAATGAATCCGTGATTCTGTGAGAAACTCAATCTGCCTGCCTGCTTTGCCTGATTTTGGGTAAAAGTTGCTTTTTTTTTTTTTTTTTACAAAAAACTCAATATTTATATAAATATTTAAATATTTACATACAAGCCATGTCCAGCCAGTCACATGACCACCAAGCCACACCCACAAATTAGGCCACCACCCAAAGAACCAGTTAGTGGTCCCTGGGATCTAAAATTATGAGTTTGGTGGTCCCTGATGTCCAAAAGGTTGGCAACCCCTGGTCTAGAACCACTAATGCTGAAAAATAACTTTACAGCTTGCCTAAATGTGAAACAACTCCTACCACTCTTGAGTTTATTTCAAAACAGACTCTACATTTTCCAATTCTGTTAAGGGCTGCACAAGAACAAATGTATACAAAGTCAACATTGAGAAAACAGCAACAGACATCAAATATTGCCCTCTGCAAAGAAGAAAAGAGTGGACCACCTAGTTAATAGCTGCAGGAAGATCACACGGACAGATTACAAGCAGTAGCGAAACAAACAATGGTGCATTGGAAGATGTGCAAGAAATACCATTTGTCTGCAAGCAAGAAGTGGGCCACAAAAAAGAGACAACCATAGAAAATGAAGAAGCTAAAGTACTTTGGAACTTTAGAATTCAAACAGACAAGCAGCTGCCACAGAATACTCCCAATAAACAACTGTTGATAGGAAAGAAAGAAAGAAAGAAAGAAAGAAAGAAAGAAAGAAAGAAAGAAAGAA
>BLBF01000068.1:4887168-4915924 GCA_015471245.1 Laticauda colubrina
TTTAAAGTTGTAGCAACGTTTCGGCAGAATCTCATCTGCCATCATCAAACGTTGCTACAACTTTAAAAGCACAACTACAATGACGTGGGATAATACCCGAAGGAAGCTGAACAGCAAACATATAAGTACCCGCGAAAACTTAAATATATATATATATATATTCACCAGACTCTCAAATGTCCAATTGATTTAGATCCCCTTTAACCATTCAACACAACTTTCTCATTTGAAAGTTGAGCTGATTCAACAACGTGACCAAATCCGCTTTGAGCAGAATCACCAAACTATTTACTCAAAATATTGAATTTACCTCCCCAATGCATTCCTTCACTTTTTTTGATATGATATGAAAGGGTAGCTGAAATACACAAATAGTGGCTGGATATATTGCACTTACTGCTTGCCTACTACACTGGTTGGCCAGTTGTTTCCAAATACAATCCAAGGTGCTGATTTTGATCTTTTAAGGCCTATGTACATTTACAAAGTCCTGAATAATCTTGACACCTCCTATCTGCAGGCCTGATTATACCTATGAGCCTGCAGAGAGATAAGAGAAGGCCTCATTCACTGGCTTATCATGTGTCTTACTAGATAATAAAGTTCTCTCGGCAGCAATTCTTTTCCCTTGCAATTTCCTCTCATTGCTTTTAAAGACATGCTTTTTTCCCAATCTGCATTTGGCACTCTAAAAAGATAATAAATGAAACCAGCTTTTTAAATATAATTTCAGTATAATTACTTCTGTGTAAGAAGAATATCATGGGCTATCTTGGGAGGCAATTTTTCCTGCAGCAGATTTCAATTCTCCAAATAATTGATTAAACAAAATGAAATTAGTTGGCAGTTTTATGCAACACTTCCGGAACCAGACACAGTATTTCTGCCTGCATCTACAACTGACTGCAAAGAATATTCTGAATGTGCATTTAGATATGTAGATTTGTTCTCTTTTCACTGAACTAGACAGAGCAAGCAACATAACACTTTGCAACAAATTCATTTCAAGGTATCTTTCTGTTCCCATTGTTTTGCATGTAGGGCTGCTTGCCTAGTCTTGCTACAAAAAGGGACAGCTTATTCAAACTGTTTACATATTGTCAACACTTCATGCATCTGCATCAGTCAACTTTCAGTATGTAACTCTTGCAATGTTTACTGAAGGTCATTGACATCAATCCAGTCCTTTGACAGACAGGCACAGCACTGAGAGAGTCCTAAGAGCATGGACTCAGCTGAAGGAATTTGCTTTGTAGAATACAAATAATTAGCAGGATGATTTTAATCTCTGTTATGATCTACATGGAATGAGGAAATATATTTCAATTTCTAGATTACAATCTAAAGGAGGGGAAATGTTAAAACACAAGAACCCTGCTGGAATAATTGAAGTTTTTTTAAAGAAAGCAAAGGATTTACTGTAGCCAATCAGTTAAATTACAGCAAACAGAATTTCATTAATTGTTCTTTCTGCTGTTGTTTCCCAGTAATTGATACCAAATAAATATTGTTGTATTGATTATGTCACTATGGTGATTAATAACTTTGATAGATCCATCTTTTAAAGGGGGTTTAAAATAATTCAGATTAGCATTAATCACTGTATGTTATCACAGCACATTCCATGACTTTATGCAATTTATTTCAAAACTTAAAGAGTTTTGTAGAATATTTCAAATGTGCTACATACAATATATATTCCTATATACGTCTGCATACACCTATCGCAACAAAGGTAATTAGTATATATATTTCCTGATTGGTCATTGCCAACACTAACCCTCCATCCGTTATTATTAAATTCTTCCTGGATTTTAATTATTTTGGATCAATATGGTCCATGTTAGAGAAATGAACATAAGAATTAATTTGCTCCATAAGGCAATGTTAATTTTGATCTAATGCAATTAAATCAATCTTATTTATAGTCTCTCTCATTGGCCAAATAAAGTATTTTATAATACAGGAATCACTTCCCCTGGCAATAAATTTTATGCTAATTATGTATAGTAGATAACACCTTGCACCTGTCCTGTACCACTTCTAATCAATCCTGCAGAGAAATTTCTTTCTTCATTTTATTTCTAAATTTATAAACTTTTAAAATTATATGTACTCATATTTGTAAAAAAAAAATCATGGGGAAAATGATATGTCATTTTTACTGTTATTTTTCCTTCTTTTCCCTCCTTTGTTATTAATTTTGTGATTAAGTTATAAATAAAATTAATTTGATATTCAGATTGCTTTACAGGTTTATATAACTGCACCATATTTAACTGTTTTGTTTATAGTTCTATTCTTAGCACTAAGCAATTGGAGACAGCTTAGAGGTAAGTCAGACACTTTTGGCTGCAGAAAATTTTCCTTTGCAGAATTACCATTATACAATACCTGAATCCCAAAATTCTTCTTTCCACAAATTCATGGCTAAAGTTATATTGACAGATTTAATTTTCTACATCCCCAGATATTTTGATTATGCGGGAAGCTGTATGTTGTTTGTAACAGAATATTTTCAGCAAAATAAGAAATACAACTCTTGTTAATCATTTTCCTGTAACACAGTAACCCTTCTCATGATATTTACAAAACAGTCAAAAATTTCCAGAAGAACCTGAAAGAATGCCTAACTGCAGCAAATCCAGTGCCAGCTATCTACTATAGTTTCATTACTGGAATGGTAGCACATTCTAATCTAAAACACCAATTAAACTAAGGTTATACTTTTGGATCTAGTGTTAGAAAGCTACAATCCTTATAAAAATGTGCACTAATTAGGAGTTTAACTGAGATTTAATTATACATTTAATCATTTTAGCTCTCCTTGCTTACCATCTGTGGGAGACAGGCAAGCTGTGTGTCTCAGAATGAAGGAAAGGAGGGCATATGACACAAGCAAACCAACCAAGCAGGCACTATTGTTACAGATCAAAAGAAGAAAGGAGAAATTAAATGTTCTTTTTGTACTTATAAAAAGTAGGTGTATCATCTGACTGTTGTTTAGAACTACTGTCCTAACAGATTTCAGTAGAGCTGCATGCTTATATATGTGATTCTGTGTGTGATGGAGAAAATACAAAAAAGAGAGAATACCCCCAAAAAAGAAAAAAAAATGTGTCTTTCCTTTTCTATTAAAAATAGTAGTTTGTATTAAATAGTTCTCAGGACTCTTTCGCATTGTTTTAATTAGCAAAGTAAAAGGCACGGAAGACATGCATGTGGCTTTTGGTTTGGAACAGTTGCTGTTTTAACCAGGGCATCTTGAGTTATAAGTTGTGGTGATGGCTTTAATCTTCATACACTGTCCAAAGTCAATGCAATTAGATAGGAGACTCTATAAATAATATAAATAAATGTATGCACTGCATATTAACACTGTAATGTCTTAATTGCTGATTGTGGGCATCTATAAATATTACCACATGAAAATGACCAAACATGTGCTATAACATAGCCCCTGTAATTTGTGTACTTGCTTGATACTGGACACAAGTGTATTAGTGATGGACTTTACATCATGACTCAAATTTCCTTATTTGCCCCATTGCTTCCCCTATGGATGCTTACATTGCTAACATCACATAATTGTATTAAAGTTATGTCCATGTCATACTGGAGAACATAATGCCACCGTGGGAATGTAGCCAATAGGTCTGTGAAATGATTCTGATTCAGGAAGAAAAGGTTACTTGTTGCGTGCTTGGATGCACACATCACACCTGCTGGCAATTCATTACAGAACATTTCAGGAGATGCCAACTGGCCTAATTTATGTCCACGTGTGTTTTAAATCGCCTTCTCCCATTTGGATCTAGGACCCTCCCGATGGCTCCAAAAAGATAAAACTAAACTGTTCATGTAGTTAATGCTGGCATTTTCACAGGCCTTGACTTGTTCTGCTTGGAAGAGTTCTCCACCCACTTCTTCAGTGACATAATTAAAAGCTGCTTAACTCCATTGCAATCTTAGGGGAAAATAAGAGAGATGATTCATCAACATTTAGAGTTAGATAGCCCAGTGCCCTCAAGATGTTCTAGATGTTTTACTAAACCTTACAGAAACTTTGAGAACGAGTTATGAGGGTTGAAGAGAAAAACATATGGGTATTTCAAGCTTATTTACTATTTCATTAGAGCAACATTTCTTGTCTTAGGAAGCTGAAACCGCTTAATTGCAATTTAACTTTTAAAGCCTGAATGAGGAAGAGGTAGAGAAATGAGGTAGAGAAAGTGTTTTAAAGTTCCAAAACTGGTACTACGTCAGGAGAACTCAGTGTGTTCAACATGTCAAGACTTTCACTGAAACAGACTTTAGTGCAGAGAATGGCACTTAACTATTATCACTTAGATATATTTCTGCCTCATTTCAGTAAAAGCTAAATTTAATGGAACTTTTGGGGAAAAGAATATATGTTAAAACTGAGTGTCCGTTAAATCTGAATTTACATCACTGACATAATTTATGTTGTTCATTTGATTACCCAATTAAGGTTTTCATTCATTTAACTCCTATTTAATTATACAAATGAGGCAAATAACATCAAAACATTAATCATGTAATTTATTCAAAATGAAATAAATGGAGATGAATGACATAACTTGCACCAGTGGTCCAGACTGCTAAAGTAACAAGAAAAACATCTGATCCATTCAAAATAAAAAAAATTATCTGCTTTGTGAAAATCTGCTGAATGCCTGCCTAGAAAACTGAGGATTTATTCTATGACAAATTAAATTGGCACCTGTCTTTGCAACAACATATACCTTTGCCCTAAGTTGTCAATCTGAAGCTTTTTGTTTGCTATAGTGGAGGGAGGGAGATGTAAATCTGTGCCCTTAACTGAAAGAACAAACTGAGAAAATACAATTTTTTTTGGCAGAACAAAGAGGAACGGCTTAACCAAAGCCACCTGAGAGCTTTTATGAAGGGTTTCTGAATATGAAGGAAAAAATAAAGAAATAATGCTTTCAGAACAATTTTCTTCCACTGGAACATGTACAGAATGGCAAGATTTTAGAGGAGGATAATGTTCAAACTCCCAGCTCTGTTTTTCATCTGGCTAACTAGAGGAGAAATAATGAAGTCCTTGGCAGTCACAAAACATACAGCAAAGGATGTCATTCAAGCCATTGAATGTATCTTGTTTTTGAAAGCTATTTCTTAAGGTAAAGGTTAACACCAGAGACAAAGCTGTGTGAAGGAAAGAGGAACATGCTTGACGTTTAATTTTGTTCCAAAGGCATTCGTTACATAAAATAAAATTCAACAACCCCTTTACATCGAGCACAAAGTAGTACTCGCAAAAATGAAAATGACTTCATGAGTTTGATATAAATCTCTGATATTAGACTGTTAATTGTTTTTTCCCATGCAAATCAAGCCCTTGGAAAAAGTCATTGCACCTGGAATATTTATGCATTTTAATTTCTTAAATTATTAATATTATGTTAAAAACATTAAACATGACTGAATCTTGGATAGCAACTTACCTAGCAATGCAACTCACAGCAACTCAATGCAATTCAGTGTTTCATTGTCCAGTTTTATGTACTTAAGAGCAGCAATAAGCAACAAATTACCATATGTTAAATTAACACTTTATTGATATTCATTTTTTTCTTATGAACCAACATTATGTATTTTTCTTCATGCATAGCCTGGAAAGTACCTAACCTCATTGAAACCTGCACTGGAGGAAAGAACTTCCACTAGAAATAAGATCTCATACAGAGATCTACTTTGCATACAACCACTAGTTAATACTACAACTTAGCTTGGATCCTTTTAAATATTGCTGCAGTGCACTTTTTACACTGATCCTGTTTTAATTCTGAATCTAAAGCTATGATGGATTTTTGAAAATATATTCTCAATGTACATTGCAAAAAAAGCTGTTTAGGCAAAATCTTCTTTGGAAATCATGGTATGGTTGGTCAGTTAATTCTATCTCATTCCTCTTAGTCTCCCTACCATTTTTAAAAAGTAAAGTATTGAATTATGGAAAATTCAAAATTAATTTTCAATATAGTGCATTTGATATTCAGTTCAAGGTTGGCATTTACCTACTGTAGTAGCATATGGTATCTACCTAGCCAGTGTTACTCAATCTTGACAAGTTGAAGTTATGTGGACTTCAATTCTCACAATTCCCCAGCAAATGGAAGTCCAAACAACTTCCACTTCCCAAGGATGAGAAACACTGGCTAGGGCTACAGACGGCCATAATATGGCTGCTCTCTCCCCTGATATTAGTGAGGCACATATTATTTCATCTGTTGAAAAGCTATCTCTTCACCCAGACTGTCTCTCTGTGAATGTTTATTTTCTTTCCTTCCTCCACTGTTGTTTTTAAAGTAAACAGGCTTTCTTTAATATTATTTTTAATTACCATTTTTATTGGTATGTTTATTTTGTAAATCAGTTTGAGATGTTTTTGTATACGAAACAATATAAAATACAGTGCATTAATAAAAAATACTACTACACATTTCCTCTTCCCATAAAATTAAATTCCTCTGTAAGTATAGCAAATATTTATGCCTACTATTTTCTTTGTTGATTAGCATTCTAGCACTTGCCACATAACTCTGCATGTAGTGTTTGCTTTGCCTGCTTTCTTCTTTTCATACTGCAGCCATGGAAAAAAAAATCTTCATTGAAGATGCATTAATTCCTAAACATAGAAAATGAGCATCACATGAATAATGAATTAGAAATTTTTGCTACATGTCAGCAGCTTTGTAGGAGGAAGCAATATTTATGAGGTCCCTTAGGACAATAAGAAGTTAAAAATGGAAAAGAAACACACACTAACATTAATGCCACTAGAAAAAAAAAGTTTGAGAATTAGTAGTAACATACCAGGGAGAGGGAGAAATACATTATACAGGCACATTTAGAAACAAACTACAGATGTTGTGTAATCAATATAGCTTAAAATACTTCACCCTCACAAAATGAAACTCCAGAAGATACAGTCTATAATAGGAGAGTGGGGATAGGGCAATATATGGTTTTTTTTACTCAGTGCTTTGGGGGAAAATCCATGACAATACGGGTCCCATCTATTTCCCCTTTGCACTTGTTGCAGCTACTGTTAGTTCTGCCTCTGCAGAAGCCGGGGAACTAAATCTTCCTATACACAAGAGGACAATATGGTCACCATGCTTTGCAGAAAGAAAAACTTGAATGAAAATTGAAGGTTGACAACTGTAAGAATTAGCAGGGAGGAAGAGGGCAAGGAAGGAATGGAATTGAGGGGTGGGAGGGCTTTCAATCTTCCTTCACCTGCAATTTCAAATGCATCAAAATAGCCAAGTGATAAAAATTTGCTTGCTTCTTCTTTCCAACAATCTTGGTGAGGTAGAGAATACTAGAATGAGGTTGGGTATGATGGAGGGAGGGGACAAGGTAGCCTTCATGGAGAAAAAGATGTCTATTCTTGATCTACATGACACAGGCACATTGCTCAAGGGATGATAGCCTGGAACAGGAAAAAAAGGGGCCATCAAACCAGCACAACTAACAAATTCCAAGCCTTCTAAGTTAGAAAGCTAGGCCATCCATCATCATAGTCATAATGCTGAAATGGCAGTTCCCGAAGGGTGGAGTAAATGAGATGGTATGAAGAAATCAATACTTACATAATTCCTTCATCCCATAATTATTTTTACAATCCCTATGAAAACATTTCCAAGCACTGAACAACATTCAGATAAGCAAGAAAAACTGAAACATTAAATTTGTTCTTTCAGTACTGTAAAGAATAATTTGCAGCACCATGAAATCCAGGAACTTTGGCTTAATTTACAGCAAGTATTTTATAACTTGCCAATGAATCAAAGCCTTTTTACAATGGGTATTTCTACTCCACATGCATCCAATTAGGCTTAAAAAAAGTTCAACAAAAAGTTGTTTGACCTAAAATTATGACCTAATTGCTTCCAAACTGACCCAAAGATTTTAATAACAATAACTACTGAACTCAAATAAACTTTGCCTTCGTATTTCCAAAAAATGATTGTGCTTGTGTGGGAAAGGATTTTCTTTTGCCATTAATTCTATCAGGAGAAATGTGGGCAGTTACTATCAACAGATTCTAAAAAAACATGCAGTACCCAGAACCCCCTGAAACCACATCAACAATAAATGAAGAAGCAGTTTCCTATTCATGATCTACAGTAGACAAATGGAAGGGGGGGAAGATGAGTAAATCATAAAATAGACAGGGTATACCTATAGGTATAGAAGGCCTATTAAGATCTTTTAAAGTTCTGTTGTCCCTGTGGAACATCTATAGTCTTTTAAAAGTCTATGGAGATTTTCAGTGACATCCAGATCATGGTTATCCCAAAGGTGCTTTTTTCAAGAGATAACTGGGCTTTCTGGTTTTTCTTTGAAGAAGTTTCCCTTCTTGTCCTATATCTTTTAAAAGCTCCTATAAAAGCTAAGGGTTGTTTGAGGAACTGACTCTTCCCAATTATATCAACTTGTCCCATAAGGTCTAGCAGGAAGGGTCAAGACTCCAGGTCTTGACTTTAAGAAGAGCCATCTGGTGGGGCCCAGGGATACAGCCTCTTTTGGAGTTGCATCCACTCCTTGGAGCTTCATTTCCCTGGAAAATAGATTGGAACCCACCAGACTTTCATAAGACCTCAAAGACATGGCTGTAGGACCAGTCTTGGGATCCAGATTTGTATATGAACATCTGCAAGGGTTGTGCTGAGTTCTGTTGTATTTCTAATCTCAGCTATGGGTTTCTTGATTGTTTTATGTTTTTAATTATTGTTAGCCACTCAGAGTCATGAATTGGAGGGAGGGAGGGAGGGAGGGAGGGAGGAAGGAAGGAAGGAAGGAAGGAAGGAAGGAAGGAAGGAAGGAAGGAAGGAAGGAAGGAAGGAAGGAAGGAAAGGTTTCTCCTCCAAGTTAAACTCTTACAACTGTGGGGGAGGGGAAATTGTTGTAATATGTATGCATGTTTTGTTGACAAGTAAACTATTTTGATTGATTAAAATTAAAAGGGTCAGAATTGCTTTTAACAAATAGTTATAAAATAGAGTGGCATTAAAGAGGTAACAATAGGAGATGATAATCTTGCTGCATGATGTTGGTGCTTCCTTAATTGAAAGGCCTATTCTTTCTAGAGCTATATGGCTACTATGCAACTTCAGGAAAAGTGCAGCTTTTAAGGATCCACTAACAGATACAATGAATGAAATTATATTTAAGTTATAATACTTCTAAGAATTCATTTACTAGCATTTTAGCTAAACATGCTGATAACTAAATATAAGTAGGACTGTCCAAATAGGCTACTTGTCTTCTAAATGTCAACTTATGATTAAAAAAATTATAAACAATATATATAAACAAGGGAGTCACTCCATTCAAAGCTGTTTGGGAGCACTGCATGCCAACAATCAATCTCTATTCAAATGATAATTAAAAGACTAATAAAGTTCTGAAGTCAAAGTCAGAAAAAGGCTCTCATGATAATCAATCAATCCAAAATTATGGGTTTCTTTTTTTACACAGCAGTATTTGCCAGACAAACTTTGTGCCCTTTTCATAAAGACAAAGCAAAAACAGAAATAATTTTCTAATTATTTCCTAGTTACTTTACAATTACTTCCTTTCAGGAAGCTTATGCAGTCTGACTAGCTCCAACACTAATAACCTTCTTCAGAACTAAGCTATCCAGATAGCCTAGGAACTCCTAAAGCAGAAACAATGACAAATATGGAGTTCTGTGTTGAACAGCACAGCTTTCATTTTGGGAAAGTAGCTTTACCGGGAATCTCCACAAGTACAAGTAATAATCTAAAGTATTTGACAACTCCATTGAAAGTTATAACTGCAAAGGGCTAGGAAACACAAAGAGATTTCCCAAGCAGGAATGTACAAACAAATGACCCCATTTATCTGTAAAGTACTTGTTTATGTTTAAGCATACTTGACGTACTATATTCAGCTTCTACCCAATCAATGCTCAGAGGGCATATGTAGATTGTGGCAGTTATCGTAGCCAATGAGGTTTATCCAAGGCACGATTATAGCTAATTGAAACCTTGAGAATGTGGTGAATTGGTAGTGGCTGATTGCAAAAGACAGAAAACCAAGAAAGTCCAGCTGCCTTTTGGGAAAAGCACCTTTGGGACAACCATGACCTGGACGAGAATCATAAGCAAAAAGACAGAATTTTCCATTCCTCTTTTGCATCCTTTTACCTCTCAGAAGAGAGACGAAGCTCCAGCTCTTTCAATGTTACATCCCTGGAGGAATGAGGGAACTGCAGCGTAAGGTAGACAAAGAGAGGGTAAGAGAGAACTTAGCTAATTGAAGTGAACTCAAGACTCCTGGGTTAGGTGGATAACCCTGTCTCTAAGGGTCCTAAAGAATCAGTGGAGCTCATCACAGAAGCATTCTTAGAAATTTTGACAACTGCTGAAGCTTCAGAAGACTAGACAAGACCAAATCCCATCCCACTTTCAAGAGGAGGAAGACTTGGACAATTATCAGCTTCTCTGCTGTGCTACAAAATCCTAGTGTTGTGGTGTATTTCTTGATTGCTGGTTCCTTTATTTAAAAGGCAGGACCTATCCATTACTTCAGTATCTTAACATGTAGCCCTCTACTTACACTCGTTCATTTAGTGAACGTTTGAAGTTACAACAGCACTGAAAAAGTGACTTATGACTGTTTTTCACACGACTGTTGCTGTATCCCCATGGTCACATGATCAAAATTCAGGCAATTGATGCATATTTCTGACAGGTACAGTATCTCAGGCAGTGGTGGTATTCTACCAGTTCAGCCCAGTTCTGCCGAGCCATTAGTGGCAATGAGCAATGGAGACCAAACCAGTTTTCTCTGCCGCTCTGCTGTTGGGCCCACCCGCCCACCTGGGCTCCCATACTCATCTTTATCCTCTGCTTTTGAAGCGCAGCTGCTTTGCGCGGCACAGGAGTGCTGCACAGCAGCTGCTGAAGCGACCGGGAGAGTGCAGGCTTGCAGGAGGTGAGTTGGAACACCTCTGCACCTGCGCAAATGCCTCTGTGCCTGTGCAAAGTGTGCATTTGGTGCACATGCACAAAGCCCGCCCATCAAGCCATGGCCACCGAACCAGTGGCAAAATGTTTTAAATCCCACCACCAATCCCAAGGTCATGTGATCTCCTTTTGCAGCCTTCTGACCAGCAGAATCAACAGGGAAGCCAGATTTAACAACTACATTACTAATTTAATAACTGCAGTGATCCCCTTAATAACTATGACAAGAAAGGTCATAAAATGGGGCAAAAATCACTTAACTGTCTTGCTTAGCTACAGAAATTTTGGGCTCAGATTGAGGTTGTACTGTAAGTTGAAGGCTACCTGTACTGTGAATTCTAAGGCTGACTGCTATCCTTGTTGCTATCAGTTTGCTGTTCTGTATATTTAACTTTAAGGCCCGGTCCCACTGCACTTACGGATGCAAAGAGGATGTAAAACGTTAAAAAAAGTTTGCCATCCATTGGAAAATACTTATTGCATACGTGTTTCATACGCTCTATCCGTCGAGCATCCGTCCACTGAGATTTCATCCGCGCAAGAAGTTTTGAGCTGCATAAAATTTTGTGAATGGATGAACTTTCCACTGCGTACGATGTACATCTGTGACATATACAGGCAACAAATGTTCTATGTCTGTTTATCATCCATTAAACGTCCGCTGTATCCTCTCTGCATCCTCTGGCCATCCCTTCAACTCACATCTGCTGCAGCTGAAAACGGAAAGGGGGAGGAAACAAAAGGTACACGGAACGTCCACACAGCATTAGTAGCACGGAAATAGAAAGGATGTAAGCGTATGCATCTCGCACATAAAGGATTAAAAATGGACAAAAGGTTTGTATCTGAGATGTATCTCGTATATTTAGGATGTCTGGAGTATGTAGAAGGACACCTAGCGGACAACTAGGTATTTTATAGATATTTTCTATAAAAAGGGGGAAAAAATCATCTGGATCGCTGGGATGGTGGACCATACAGTCCCACTATGGTTGCACTGGAGGTTTATCTATCCCACAACTATCTTTATCTATCCCACAAGCATGCAAAGGCTTAACCATTTTTTCAAAGTTTTCACCAACACTTTATTAAGTTAAAAAAATGAACCAAGTAAACTAAGTGTCTTAAGCAAAGATAACCTTTATTAACTTTCTAAACTTTATGACTTTATTAAAAAAGCAAAATGAACCAAGTAAACTGTATTAAGCAAAGATAAACTTAACAAGTACAACTCAGTCTCTGACACTATTCTCAGTCACTCTGAGTCATGTCCCTGGTCTCAGCTGTTAAGCGGGCAGGGACTGTGGAGGTGGCTGTGGCTTGACTGCTGGTCTGAGGCACCATTGGGGTGCTTGGCCCCGAGGGTACAACAGGGGATGGTGTGTTCAGGAAGCTATCCGAGAGCTGACTCAGTCCCATGAGGTTGAGAGGTCCTGCATCAAGGACTTGAGATGTCAGGCCCAATACTGATGACAGACTGTCCGTTGACGGGCTTGGCTCTGGGGTGGAGGAAGGAGGAGTGCAGTGGGGCTGTCTGGTCTGCAGCTGGGTGAGGAGTGGCGTCTGTGGCGTCCACTGAACCTGGGCCTGGACTGGGAAGTTCTGCTTCTGCTGTGGGAAGTCCTGGTAGTCATAGCCTTGGTAGGTGAGGGGCTGTTGAAAGCCGTGGAAGGGCTGTGACATCGCCTGGGGTGGAGGAGCAGACCTGGACTGGGTAGGAGCAGCTTCAGCTGGGCCTTGAGGGTTGTGCAGAAGTGCTGTGATCTTCTGATTCATCACCTGGTACTGGGCCTCGGGCAGGTCCCTCAGGGTCTGGGTCACGTAGGTGATGAAGGGCTTCTGGTCCGAGGATGGTATGTCGCTGTGGACCAGCTGAGAGAGAAGTTCTGTACTGGTCTTCATTGTGTTCCTGATTTCCAACTGTGGTCCTGGCCCTCCAGTCTGCCTCTCTGCCTGCATCCTTTGGAGCTGGGGGTGGGGGTGGGTTGGCCTCTGGTGCTGCTGCTTCTTCCTCCATTTGTGACAGCAGGGCGTCATCCTCCACAGGATCCTCCAAGTCTGCTGGCATGGGGAGTGCAGCTGTCAGGGGGGTCTCTGCCGTGGGGCCCTCTGAAGACACCTGCCTGGACAGGGTAGCTGGCTCCTGGCTGGAAGAGGACTGGCTGTCTGTGGACTGTCTGAGGGAGAGGGGTCTTAGAGGGGCTGCTCCTCGGTGGCGGATCTCACCCTCCAGGAAACTGCACTTGGCCATGACGTACATCTCCTGGTCAGTGAGCTTGACAGCGGCCTGCCCACATTTCTTGAGGTGTAGCTTGCTATACCAGATGTGCATGTGCTTCCACCATCCAAGGAGTACTTCTGCAGTGTACCCCAGGCTCTCTGCCTTGTCTCTCCAAGCTGCCTGCTTCTTCTTGGTGTCCCGATATAGTCTGTGGCCCTTTCTCCAGAGGTACTCGTTCTCCCTAAGCCATTCCAGCACCTCATCCTCATGCTCCTCAGAAACGGTGTACTGTTTCCTCTCTCCCTTCTGCTTCCCTTGCCTTTTCCTCCCTCTGGCAGGGGCTTCAGCAGGGCCTTCAGGGGCTTGAGCAGCAGGGTCTTCAGGGGCTTGAGCAGCAGGGCCTTCAGCAGCAGGGCTTTGAGGGCCTTGGGGCTGGTCCACCACAGAAGCAGCAGCAGCTTCATAGTCAGTGCCAGGGGGTGGGATGCTGGTTCTGGCCCTCTTGCCAGGGCTTGAATGAGTAGGCACGGGCTTCCTCTTCTTGGCTGACTGACGAACCATGGTGTTCCTGCTAGACCTATGTGGCAGCACGTCTTTCCCCTGTATGCTGACTGCATGCATGCTGCATCCTTTTATATCCGCGGAGCTGACACAATTCATACTCCCCGCATGCGCAGTGAATGCTTTGTATCCGATATACATCCACACAACATCCCCTTTGTTTCCTATAGGCGTCTGTGATGCATCCGCTTCATCCGCTATGCATCCGCCCCTTCCGCTATGCGTCTGCTTTGAAATTCTCCCCCGGAACCCCTTCGGAAGGTGTCATCCGCTTCCATCCGCTTTCATCCACTAGGCTTCCTATGAACATCCGTTTAACATCCCCGCTACATACTATCCACGTCCGTTCTTTTCCGTTCTGTTTATGCAAATTTTCACCACTTTTTGGAGCGGATGACAACAGATGGAGCCACCCCCGAAATTTTGCTCGTCCGCTGTGTCCTTTATGCATACGTTTTGCATCCGTCGGCCAGTGGGACCGGGCCTTAAGTCCCATTTTTTCTCCACTATGATCCCTGGTTATATATTAGCTGGATTAGCAAGAATGAAAGAGGTGGATATAAATATCACTGTAAAACATTTATAAATGGTGACCTCGTAGAAACCTGCGCAATTATTACCATCCCTATTTGACAAATGTACTTCAGCAGGATATTTTATGTATAGGATTAATTGAAATAAGCTGACTTTCTAAAAATTGCACGAGTTAATTAGATTTGTATTGCACTCTTTGAACATGTTCATATGTTATCATGAAAGCTTCTTGTCACAGCAGTTTTTGTTTGTTTGTTTGTTTGTTTTAAGGCAAGAAATAGCTTCCTAAGCTATTATCATCACCATAATCAAATATGGGAAATGAAGATTACCGATTAATTAAGTACCAAGAGAACAAGGATCCACCACTTATAGCTTGGTTTAATAACCAGCATTTACTTATGCTTATCACTGTTTGCTTTTTGTTAAGTCTCTACAAAGAGGAACTCTATTTCTAACAATTTTATTTCTTATTTCTCAAAACAGTTTTATCCCACGTTTTCTTTAAAGTGTTTAGAGCAGCATACAATCTCCACTCATTTTCCCCTCTTACTGACATACATGAAGCAGAAATACAGTGACTGATCCAGTGTCCCACATCAACTTCATGATGGAAGAAATTCAATCTAAGTGTACATGTTTTAATCACAATATCTGGCCATTGTCATGCACTGGTATGTAGAATACTATGTTCCCTCTGCAAATTAAAGAGGAAAGCCACTACAGCTCTTAGATCCCAATTGTGTTATAAACACAGGATGCTATTTACAATAAAATAGCTGCACATTTCCATTTAGTTTTGCATACAACCACTGTTTTCTGTCCCCTGCTGTGGATACAGATCCTTAAATACTGTTCATCAAGAAGGCAAAAGTACCCAAGCATTACTTGGGTGGATTTTCCATTTTATACATATGGACAGATACACATTAGGGTTGTAATTCTGTATTCACTTCTTGGAAAGACTTACAGAACCCAGAATCCTAATTTTAAAGTCTTATTATAAAAGAATAAGCAAGCATTCATAGAAATAATAGAAAAAGTCTACTAACAAAAAGATTATTTAAACAAGGTAACATTTTACAAATATTTCATTTAATAGGTTTTTTTTTAAAGGACTGTTTTAAAGAGTACTTTTTCTAAACTGAAAGAACACTAACTGTTTTGTTTGAGCCTGCCAAGAGCCATACACCAAAATCAGACTTTCTCCCCCCTAAAGTACACAATCTTAGTTCACATCACACAAGCTTCCTTGTTCCTGCTTAAGTGCTCTCTTCTGTGAAGCAAGGCTTTATATGCCTGTGGTGGAAAAAGCCCACTAGTTTATTTCTCTTTCAAAATGTATGCAGTTAATTAAAGTGTAAAGTAATACCTGTTTTGAAAGTTTGGCACGGAGGAGTGACATGTTCTTTTAAACTGAGAATGTGTCAAAAGGAGGTCAATTTGTGCCAGGAATCATGTAAACGTTTCATTTTGGAATTCCTGCACCTTTTTAAAAGACTAGGAGAATTAGCTTGGTTATTATAAGTTCATAAATTTCTTTCTTCAGTTTTAAACTATTAGTCTAATGATCCAAAAATGCAATGACTAGATTTTCCTTTCTATTTATTTTTCCTCTTAAGAGAATGCCCCCTTTATTTCTACTCAGACAATCTGAGAAAGATTCAAACAATAAAACAATTCATTAAAAGAACAAACCCGGGTGCAAATAGAAATTTTACAGCCTCTACTGAGATTCTCAAGTGTCATTTAGGAAAGAGTAACTTTTTGAAGCTTCCCAATGACACTTACCTCATGTAATTTTGCTGAGACTACAGCACTGCTGCATATTTTGCTTATTTGAACCTAAGAAACGGGTAACCCAGGGTGAGCAATCTGTGCCCATCACCCCTTAAGTAATCCTTGGTCTAATCTTTTATGACCCTCAATTACTTTCAAGAGCCCTTTGAAGAAAATCAATTCACCTTGGGTAGGAGCAATCTGTCAAGGATGGACGGACAAAGGTATCAGAAAGAGAGAGGGGAATATTGTAACTTCACTGTCACACTCCAGCCTTATTTATTGCTGGTTGAATTCCTCATTCATTACTGACATGTAGTTCCTACAGATTATTTACAAATAAATATGAACCTTGACAGAAAAAAAGGTTTCCATTGCATACATTTTCCTACAGATCTTACAGTCATAAGATTGTGTTCAGCAAAAGTAATACTATATGTTAATAGTCACTTTCGTTTCCTAAAGTATGCTAAGGAAAAACTTCTCAGCGCACTCCCTTTAAAAAATAAAATGTATTATGAAAGGTGTGCATCAAATAAATATTTTTATCTCATTTCTAGATTATCTCTCTCAAAAAAGGATATATTATTTCTAACAATTGTTATGACATGTATATTATTAATACATTAAACACATTTCCAATTGTATAACACTATACAATAGGTTCTAGTGATGATAAATGTATTCATTATTTTTTATGCAAATGAAGAAAGTTTCCTTCATAAGTGCAAGTTTGCTTAAACATTTGTTGATCAATATTTCCGGGAAGGAATATTTCCGGGAAGGACTATATAGCAGCAATAGAGTTTGCGCTTCTTATATATACAAGCAAATTAAATAAAGAACTTACATTATTCTTACATTCAGCCTAAGAGATTTTTTTTCAAATGATTATTTTAAATCATTACAAGATGTTTCAAAATTATACTTACAAAGTGCACTGTTTACATAAGGTATAGACTGTAAAACTATATTCCATAATGAATTATTTTCCAAAGTATACTTTGCCTTGTTATATCCTTACAAGTCAATTATAAAAATTCCATAAGTAAACTCTAGCCAAGACACTAAATTCACTAAAGAAATTCAAACATCTAATCTACAGACAATTTCAAAATTGTATATAGTGTAGAAATTTACAGAAACATTACATTTGGCATAAATATTACAGATCAAGTACATTTTTCCAAAGGAAAAAGTGGTTGAAATGCAATCATACCAACAAGAACCACCAATTGTCTTCAGATGCATTATCAGCTGATAATGGTATATCCAAGTTATCGACTGAAATTCCTCACAGACAAGCAGCAAAGCTGAGTACAACTTTTGGCAATTTGTATTTAAGTAGCAGCATATATCTCAGCCTTCCATATTATATTAACAAATGTGACACTACAGCTGGATTCACACATTCTAAATAAACCAACACTGACAAGACAAGGAAAATTTTTGAAGACTCAGTCAGAAGTACAATATCTGGAATCATACAGCATGCCGGGATATTTTGCCCATCACATCAATGCTTTCTTTTTTTTAAAGAAATCTGTTTTATATTTACCTAACTTGCCATTGCTAGTGATTTTATCACTCCTCTGAGATAAGAAAAAGTAATCATACAAAATCATCTTTGGGCTTTAAAGGGCCTGACCAAGTTCCTGCTTATTGGGTAAGTCAGAGAAAGTTCTCTAGGAAGTCACAGCAAAGTACATTAACGAAGAAGATGCAAAAGCGAGAAAAATAACGGCATAACAAGTAAAAATGAAGAGCTATTAAATAGATAAATAAGTGCTATTTTAATTAGGACTTTGAAGTCTCATAATGAGATGCATCATACTGCAATTCAATTAAATCACATTATGCATTTTCAAGTAATCTACAAGCCACTTTGAGTTGATTAGTTTATTAAAAATACAATGTAAACATATATACATGCTTACTCAAAAATGCACAGGATGCTAGATAGATTTCCATTAGCTTGCAAGCCATATTATAAGCATTACTAATGTTATGTTTGCAAAGTAAAACTTGAAAGCAATATCTTCATCTCCATCTCTAAGCAGTTCAATGTACAATACAGTATCACGCAGAAGCATAAAGATACTAGCCTTCTAACTCCAATCTTCTCTTCAGAGAATCCTGTGTCAAGTATTATTGAGCCTCTTGCTGATGTGTTACTGTATACTTATCATAAAGTTATTAATGAATAATCTGTTTCAAGGAGATTAAAGAAGACATCTTCTTGTGCTATGTATTTTCCATATTTTGATGTTATAGCATGTGTATCTTCATATATATTCTACTATTGTAAAGTAAAGCCAATCAAATTAGTATGGTTATAAAAAAGCATGATAATGAATTCTTTGAATGTGTAATCAATGTTTAAGCAGTAGTACAGCTGAAAAAATTTAGGCAGCACATGACTTTTAATCAATAAGTATAAACCAAGGATCATTGTTATTATTTTCACTCATAATTTATGTAATAATTGATTCCTAATATTTTAATTATATGATTGCTTATATTGTATTGTTGCAAACTGCTGTGACCCTATTGGCTGAATGATATACAAATACAATGAATGAACTGATAAACTCCTGATGAAATCTGCCATCACATTTTGGACATTTTCACTTATTATCTCTATCCATAATTTCCTACTTTAGTGAACCATAGGCATCAAGTTCTGTTTCCTCTGTTCTCCATCAGAATTACAAAGGAACAAATCTCAGTATATAATTGGCAATTGCCTTCCTAAAACTCATACATTATATCTCTGCTTTGATAGTGGGAAAGCTGGGCCTCTCACACATTCATATTCATCTTCATTGGCAGTTCAACAGTGCTGCATCAGGCATTTTGACTGTGGAACCATTAACACAGGGAACCCTCAAGCGTCTGCAATCCCATCCCTAACTATGCATGTGTAAAATACCATAATTCTGGGAGACCTGGAGGAAAGGGGGACCTGTTGTGTTATGGTCCATGGGGTCACAAAGAGTTGGACACAATTTAGTGACTCACAACAGCAACAAAATATGCATGCCAAAATATCCATTCTTATCCATGCAGAAAATTACATTTATATTTAATAGAATTTTGTTTTAATGCATAACTCATCATACCTTATTAAATCAAAAGATTACTATGTGAAAAAAACAAAGCTAATAATCTGGACACCAAGTTCTACCACAACTAAAATGCTGCCCATACTTTTTAACCTTTTCTCAGTAGGGATCAATGGGTGGAGAGACACAGGTGTCACCATCAAGCAAATGATGCAAAGTCATAATGCAAAATAATTTAAATATGTAATTCATTGATTACTACGCTTATAATTGAGCAGATGGTTGGGAACCAGCTCAATAATAGACTAGCTAAGTGTCAATCTGACACCATGAAATAATGGAGAATTCTCATATTTTCTCCAAAGAAAGCATTATGTGAAAATAGGTCATTGACTCAAAATAATCAAATCTGAATTTGAATTACATGTTATCTGAAACAACTTAATTTGAATTATGTTAAATAGAGCACTGAGCTGGACAGACTAGTTCCTCAAACTAATATAGCATTTAAAATTTCTGGAGAAATACACTGCCCTTCTTAATCAAGCTATATTAACTTTCCATATACCCATTGTTTTGCTAATGGATATACAGGCAGTCTTCAATTTACAACAGTTCATTTAGTGACTATTCAAAGTTTACAATGGCACTGAAAAAAGTGACATATGACCATTTTTTACAGTTACTACCTTTGTTGAATCCCCATGGTCACATGAAAATTCAAATGTTTGATAACTGGTTCATATTTATGACCGTTGCTCTATCCCAAAGTCATGTGATCCCCTTTTGTGACCTTCTGACAAGCAAATTCAATGAAGAATTACTTAACAGCCATTTGAGTTACTTAACAGCCATTTGACTAACTTATCAACTGCAGTGACTCATTTAACAACTGTGGCAAGAAAGGTCATAAAATGGGGCAAAACTCACTTAACAAATGTCTCATTTAACAACAGAAATTTTGGGGTCAATAGTGGTCAAAAGTTGAGGACTACTTGTATAGAAAGTCAGGTTTTGCAATAGATTATGAAGAAACAGCAAAACCTGGAGCTTTTTTTTCTCTTTTTTCATAAAATTCTGAGCCACTCATCACAACAATGGCCTCAAGAGAAGGAAGTGACTCCTTTCCATGTCGGAATGGATGCCTCTACTGACCCCAATTTCTGTTCCTTTATCCACATAGTTTCATCCAGCATTGAGAACCAGCATTGTGAAACTGATTTGAAGAAGCAGAAGTGCTCTAGTTGTTCACTTCAGCTCTATTCTATCATTCCATCTATCTTAGTCCCTGTCTTTTTTTACCTATCACAATGGCAACAATCACAGCAATACTGAGGTGTAGATATTATTTCACATATTCCTCACCTTCATCTATTGAGACTACAACAATTTAGTGGAGGGAAGGGATTCCCTTTCATTCAAGGAAACTCCATAATACTACAGTATAATTTTCCCATCTTGCTCTTTGATGATAGCAGCAATTTGAACATGAAGGAACATTATAAAAAATCAGTAACCTTGTTGAAAAACACAATGTTCCAATAATGTATCGTGATAGGATTTTTTGTTGGTGTGAAAGGTGTTTTTATACTATTTCACCATTTCACAAATTTAGTCTTATGACAGTTGCCTTGTGAGATACTACAGAATCATGGTTGCCTGTTTTGAGTATCTCATTTTGAGTATCTCATGGTTTATTTATCTTTATGCCTATTGATCATGTTGATATCCTACTGCAATCCAAGGACTTTTGGCAGCTTCCATTATAAAAAAAATTGAAATACCCACAGTACATAAAAGATAAAAAGTTAAATAAACCATGAAATCATAAACCAATAATTTTTTGTCAAGTATTACAAAAACAAAGGCAAAACATTAACATGACAATAAAAGATGGCTTAAGTCATGAACTCGACTAGAAAGCTCTCCAATTTCCTTCTAAAAATCATCTGGGTAGAAGGCTAGTCTGATCTCCCTTGGGAAAAGTCCTTGATTTATAACTATCCATTTAGCGACTGTGTGAAGTTACAATGGCCCTGAAAAAAAATGATTTACAACCAATCCCTGCACTTATGATAATTGTACCATCCTCATGGCTGCATGATGAAAATTTGGGCACTTAGCAACCGGCATTTATTTATGATGGGTCTCAGGGCCACAACTTCGCCATTTGGGCCTTCCCCAACCTCCTTCTGACAAGCAAAGTCAATATGAGAATCTGGATTCTCTTCATTAGCTTTGTGATTCACTAAAGAATCATGCCAAAAAGGTCCTAAAAACAGGCAAAACTCACTTAACAATCACCTTACTTAGCAATGGAAATTCTGATCCCAATTGTGGTTGTAGGTCGAGGACAACCTGAATTCCAAAACACTTAAAAAGTAATGCTTCCTAACTTCAGCTTCTTTCACACCTCCTTGGAAGTGTAAGAGCCCAAGGATCTTCTCCTTAGATGCTCTGGTATATTGGGCCAATTCAGATTGGTGGAGACTGCACTATAGGCACTAAATCTGGAACTACTAGTTCTAAATCTACTATAAGTACTTATTACCAGAAGCCCTTCCTGGAATACCAGAGATGGAAACTATCAATGCGCAATTACAATCAAAAAGGGTTGTTTTCAGCAGCAGCAGCCTCCTAATAGTAATTCCTTTCCTCAAAAACTACCTGACATTTAGTTGATTACCACTTTAGCACCTTTTATCTTTCTAAGTCTTTTAAACTGTGTAGCAATTTTAATGCCATTTTTGGATTTTGCTTTTTATCCCCTTGCTCTTTATTTTAATCATCTGATGTTTTTTTCTTTACAGTATCCCTTCTTACAATGATAGTTTTATGTTGTCAGCTACACAAAGAAATTTAGTTGCAGAATAGCACATAAACAAAATTAAAAAATGAAACATTTCAAGTACTAAGTTCTAAGTCACTCTCCAAAGATGTAAACATTCAAAGAACACACCCAAACATTTACGTCTGACTTTTCAAATTGTAGCATCAGTAGCCACAACTACTGTCATGTCAGGACTTTTACATGTTAGTCATCTAAACTCACCTCAGTAATGAAAATGCACAAGGATGCTAAGCTCAAATATATACTTGAAAACTGTGAGTAAGGTAAAGATCATAAGGCATAAACTAAAGCCAGCACATAATTTGAACAGATACTATTTATTACTATTCAGAATTTCAGCCTTCTCCAACGTGTTGCCCTCTAAATGTTTTGGACTACAACTGGCATCATCCTCAGGCAGCATGTTTAGAGTGATAATTAAACCAACTGGAAAATATGAAATAGCTGAAATAAGAGCCATTTGCAGTTTACATGCCTTCTCTCTGCATTATTCTGATTTCAATTTGAGGTAACTCCCCAGCTAAATGATAAAGAAACGTACTCCAATCAACATTCCCTTTGTGTGTACACATTTACCCAAAAAACATATGCTGCCAACCCATTTTTTTCATTTTTTTCTCATTTTTCACCAGAAATACTACAGGTACTGAAAAGCTGAGATTACTACAGAAACAATACACTGAAAAACAAAACCCATGCCAGGTATATAGTAAGTACCTTGATGTGTAATGTCAAAAATACAAACATAACTATTTGAGCCTATTTTAAACATTCCTGACCAGAATCTGCTTTTATCTGTTTTAGTATCAGCTCTCCTTAACTACATTATTAAGAACCCAGCTTTATAGTGCAGGATAAAGGTGCACACATTTTTAATTTCAAGCATTTCAAATCTGAGCTGTTGCAGGTTCCAAACACATTGTATCTCCCTAATGCGCGGCTGCAACTTACACATTCCTCCGGCAGTTAATTAACTTTACTTTCCGTCTGTGACACAAAAAGTCATTTACGTGGGCTGCTCGCTAATTGCTAACACCAGCTTCCCATCCTGCCCAGGTTTGTAGAAGTAAGCAAGCCCAGGATCACACTACACATCCACAAGATTGAAGGCTAGGTCTGCACGCCACTGCACCTGACATAACTTAGGGATAATGCCCGCATCACACACCAGCTCTTTTCCACCAGTAAAAAACACACTGGCTGCAAAAAGCCAAGCAGGTGAAGGGGAGGGGGATTCCCCCTAAAGGATACCACCAGGTTTCCCGCCCCCTACCCTTTTTGCCTGCCACCTCAAAAGAGCTGCACTCATCCAAAGTGATGGCAAGTGGGGAGAGGAGGGGTATTCACTGATGAATGACCAACCAAAGGCGCACTTCTGCAGGGGCTCTCCCTCCTTTCCTCCTTCCTCCACAGTAGTACCATAGTAGTCACCCTAGTAAATGGCAGGAGCAACTGTCTATTATGGAGAGGCGCAGTGGCCTCTGCTGGCACAGCAAACCCTTGTGAAACACCTCTGGATGGGACTCTTACAAGTGGAGGCAACCTGTGCAGATTCTTTTTTTTTTTTTTTTTTGCAGGGGGGGGGGGGGGAGAAAAACTGGGCAGAAGGAGGGAATGCCAAAATAGAGATAGAGAAAGAAGGGCTGGTGGGGAGGGAAGGAGGGGGGAAGCACCCCTTTCCATCATTTCTGTCCATCTTTATACCCTTTTCTGGCCATTTTTTTCAGGCTGGGAAGGGAGAAAGAACACCCCCTTTTCTCAGCCCACCTCAGCCACACATCCCCACCACTGGCACAAGTCTCTCTGGTGGGGGCTGACAAAAGACCCACACCAGCCTGCCCCCCCCCCCCACAGACACACACACACACACACTCCAGAGACACACAAACACCCACACACGCGCGCGGGGGGGGGGGGAGGGGGGACAGAGTCCTCTGCCTTGGAGGAGGAGAGAAAGAGGGAGAGAGAAAGGAAAGAGAAAGGGAAAAGAAAGGAGGAGAGAGAGAAAGAGGGAGAGAGAAAGGAAGGAAACCCCGCCTGCTGTTGCTTCTGCGGCTTCCTCAGCCGAGACCGGCGCCTGCGGGGCTCCTGGGCGGCATCCCCGCTCCGGGGTCAGCAGACCCGCCGAGAGCCTCCCCGGCCGGGGGTCCCTTTTGGAGGGGGGGGATGCCGCGGGGGGCGTGTGTGTGTGTGTGTGTAAAGGATGCCAAGGAGACCCTGCTCTTCCTCCCGCCGCCCCCTCCCCTACACACACGACCCACTCTGGGCTGCAGCAGCTGAGGCGACGGCGGAGAAACCCCCTCCCCGACCAGCCAGGGACTCACCTGCGGGCGGGAGGTGCTGCTGAGGCGGCGCGGCGCCGTCCGCGGCGGAGGAGCCGGGGCGCTGACCCCCGAGCAGCGCGACCCACACCGAGCATAGGAGGAGAAGCCGCCGCCGCCAGGCGCCCCGCGCCGCCATGGCTCGCTCTCCCCCTCACGCCGGCGGCCGGGCACGCAGAGGGGGCGCGGCGGCGGCGGCGGCGGCAGGGAGGGCAGCCGAGCGGGGTCAGCGCTTTTCTGGGTCCCCCTCCGCGCTGAGGGAGGGAAGAAGAGCCGAGCGGCGGGGAAAAGCTCTGCCGGGGTCGCGGGAGGGTGAGGGAGGCGGTCACTCCATGGCGGGCCGGTCCCGCCGCCGCGGAGACTCCCCCCCCCTTTTTTTTTTTTCTTTCCCTCACGAGAGTCGCGCCTCACGACAGCGGCGGCGGCAGGAGGAGCAACAGCCTGGTGCGCGCCCCCGGCCCGGCCTGTGTGCGTGTGTGTGCGTGCGTGAGGCGCGCGCTTCGGTCCTTCTTTCACTCCCCCTTCTCTTCCCCCCCCCGTCCTTTTTTCTCTCCTCAGGTTCCCAACTGCCGTCCTTCGCCTGTTGGCCGGCCGCGCAGGCGCGCCAGCCTTTCCATTGATCTTCTCTGTGCGCGCGCGCGCGAGAGAGAGAGAGAGAGAGAGAGAGACTGGGTGAGTGAATGTGTGTGCGTTTGTGTGATTTCTCCGTCGGGGAAGGACTGGGAGGGAGGGAGGGAGGGGGCGCGGGCTGAGCTGACAGAATTCCAAAGGAAGGGGGACGCCACCCCCCCCCCCGCGGCCCGGCAGGAGCAGAGGAAGCCCCAAGGAGGCGGGTCCGCCTGCGCGCACGCGCGCGGGCTCGCCCCAGCCGCGGCAGGCGATGCTCGCCGCCCGCCTCTCTCTCTCTCTCTCTCTTTCCCCCCTCCCCACGCGGTTCGTGTCTCACGGACATTCCCGAACTTCGCCCCGAGGAGTGACGGAGGGCAGCGGCAAGGAAAACCCGGCGAGCGGGAGAATTCCAAGGAAGAGGAGCAGCGGAGGAATCGATGGCGTTTAAAGAGACGGGAGGGGGACGGTGGGTGGGAGGGAGGGAAAACCCGTCCTGGATCTTTGGGTGCGGGAAGGAAAGGCCCCCTCAGGACTACGGAAGGGAGTTTTGGGGATGAAAAGCTGCACCTTGCAACTCTTCTTATAGGACCGACCTCCCCCCCACACACACACACCTAATCAATGACTGGACCCGGTACATGGTACCGGGGTCTCCAGCCTTGGCAACTTTAAGACTTGTGGACTTCAACTCCCAGAATTCCCCATGCTGGCTGAGGAATTCTGGGAGTTGAAGTCCACAAGTCTTAAAGTGGCCAAGGTTGGAGACCTCTGGCATGGTAGACACATGAGCAGGGTGCAGGCATTCCTCGGATTGCAACCATAAATGGGAGCAGCATTTCTATTGATGAATCAGTGGTACCCAATTTTGCCAACTTTGTTTTTTTCTCTCTCTACAGCTATTCAATAAAATCTCTGCGGCTGTTAAATGTTGTTCGAGTGAATGGTGAACTTTGCTAGTTGGAAGCCTGCTTGGGAAGGTTGCAACCTGGTTATCCCACACCCCCGGGATGCTGCAGACGTCCTACTGTGGTTTCCAAATGCCTAGATTTTAATCACGTGACTGTGGGGATGGCTCGGATGTTTGCAAGTGTGAGGAATGGTTGTAAGTTGCTTTTTTCAGGGCGGTTTTTCGGTCACTTAAAGGATGGTTGTAACTCAAGGACTACCCGTACTGATAGGTTGGAGGGGAGTCTAGACAAAGATGCTGTGAGGATTTAAACTTGCCCCTTGGAGGACAAGTTGAAGGAACAATCTGTCTGCAGAAAAGAAGGCTCAAGAAACACGATCTCCTCTTATACGGTACGCATTTTTAATTTCAAGCATTTCAAATCTGAGATGTTTCAGGTTCCAAACACGTTGCAACCTCCCTAATGCAGAAGAAGTTGGCCATTACTTTTCCAGACTAAACCCAAAAATATTGACTAAAAGCTGCAATTGCTAGATGTCACGTAAACATAAGGAAAATCTTCTTGATGGTAAGATCTGTATTACAGCAGATCAGTGTGTACCTACACAAATTTGTAGGGATATGGCTAGTCTAGAGAAAAGAAGGACTAGGAATGACATGATAGCTGTCTTCCAGTATTGGAGGGGCTTCCACAAAGAGGAGTGGGTCAACTTATTTTCCAGAGCACCAAAAGGCCAGACAAGAAGCAATGGATGGAAATTAATCAAGGAGAGAAGCAACTTAGAACTAAGGAGAGATTTCCTAACAGTGAGGACAATTAATGAGTGGAAAAGCTTGGCTTCAGAAGTTGTTGGTGCTCCATCACTGGAGGTTTTTAAGAAGAGATTGGACAGCTATTTGTCTGAAATGGTAGGTTCTCCTACTTGAGCAAGGGGTTGGACTGGAAGGCCTCCAAGGTCCCTTCCAACTTTATTCCGATTGATTGATTGATTGATTTGGTTCAGTTCTCCATTTCTGGATACTTTCACAAAACAGATCAATTGCCTTTTCTTGAGGCAATTTAAGTTTAAGTAGTTTTCCAGCAGATTGTTGAGGCTTGGATGACAGGATGCTGAGGCCCTCCTCTTTCAATTCCACAACTTGATTCCTCATGGCCTCCCAGATCCCACCCAAACATTTATCCCAAGCACACACAATGTTCCCGCAGCAGACAGGGAGCTAAAATTACACCCACACCCTAGAAAGAGCCTAGAGGAGATCTGTTATGTCAGCTTGCAGAAAGTTTGGTATACGAAAAACAAATCTATCAACACAATCCAAAACCATTGCTCCCTCGAAGCAAACTGGAACCATTCCAGTTGCATTTTACCTGCAACTCACTGAGACAGCATTGTGTACCTTTGTTATAATCTTTATTCCGATGAATATTCATTGAGGGGGAAAAAATATCCAAATAAAAACTGAAAATGCCCAGGCATACCAAATAAAGTTGGACTCTTTTATTTATAGGATATCAGCAATGGGTCAGCATGCAAAAGAAAAAAGGACCATTCCATTCATTACTTCAGTGTAGTTTGGCACAAAAACCTTGCATTTGGCCCCAAAATGCCTATCATTCATAACAGGCCCAGATTTTAAATTATTTAAAAACTTGTTTCCCTGGTTATCTTGGCAGGCGGACCACTTTATCCAAGTGCACGCCATGAATATTTTAATTTTATTCTCTTTCTGAGATGTTTTGAATTGTCTGCTTTGTTTATTTTTTTTAATTTTTTTTAATTTTTTAAACCCACACATTCTAGAGCTCCCTTGTTTTCAGTGGGTTTATCCTGCCTTAACGAATCTGGAAGGAGTTCACCCCTCTCCCTCCCTCTGCTCTGTTTTTGACGGGGGGGGGGGGGAAGCAGGGGGTGTCTTGTTTGCTTGAGCCCAGACCGGCTGTGGTGCCCCCCAATTCAACTCTGGGCCAGAGCTCAGGGCCATATTGCTTTCAAAGGCTGAACTTTGCCAAGCTCCAATCAGTTTCCCACAGCTATTTAAAAACTACGGGCATGTCTCCACGGCTGAAACTGAAGGGCTTCCCACCCAGCTCTGTCTGGCAGAACACTCAAAATTCCCCTCTTTTTTTTTTTTTTAATTAATTTATAATATAAAATACAACAACGCAAAAGAAAATAGTAGGATAATAAGGGGGGGGGGGGAGGAGGAGAGAGAAGGGAAGGGAACAGCGTAGGGAAAAAGGGAGAAGCCAAATTCGCTTCACAAGTGCAGTGATTCGCTTAAAGAATTGCAGTGATTTGCTTAACAACCATGGCAAAAAAACAACCACCATCAAATGGTGGTTTGAAAGCTGCCAGGAGGGAAGCAGCTTTTCTTGCTGTTGGGAGAATCTTCCATTGACAGGAGAAGAACAGAAGCAGCAAAGCAGTTCTCCCGCCCCATGGAACGACTTCCCGGTTTTCCAAGTGAAGATCCACACCCCCATTTTCCCTGCCCTATTTTTCTTGCCATGGGAAGGAGAACGAGAGAAGAGAGATCTCTTGGACTGAAGATCAGACACCCCCCTCCCTCTCTTCCTTCTTTTCCCTTCCCTCTCCCCCTTCCCTGTCTCCCTCCCTCTTTCCTTTCCTTCCTTCCTTCCCCGCCTCTCCCTCTCCTTTCCCTTCCCTCTTTCCTATCTCCCTCCCTCTTTTCCTTCCTTCATTTCTACTTCCCTTCTTCCTACCCCTCCCCTCCCCCCTTCGTCATTCAGCTTCCCTCTTTTCTTTCCCTCCTCCCTTCCCCTCCCCCTTTCCTATCTCTCCCTTTTCCTTCCTTCTCTCTCCTTCCCTCTTTTCTTTCTTTCCTTCCTTCCTTC
>BLBF01000068.1:4924766-4941038 GCA_015471245.1 Laticauda colubrina
TATCTATCTATCTATCTATCTATCTATCTATCTATCTATCTATCTATATATCTATCTATCTATCTATCCTATCTATCTAATCTATCTATCAACTATATCTATATCTACAGTCTTTCTCCCCCCACCCCTCCCTCCTTCCCTGTGTTCCTTACAGGTGGGGGAGACGGAGACTGAATATAACATTTTACATTTAGTTTGGAAGTGGATTCTTATTATGGATTTGTATGAAGCTTGAATTGTGACACCCCTGGAGGTTTTGACTCTGCTGTAATATCACTTAGATCCCACTTCTTTCAAGAGATGGATTGTTATAGTCAAGTCACACAAGGCTTCAGAGTGCGCTTTCAGTTGCAAATTGCATTCACTCCATCACAAAGAATCGGGAAAGCTTCAGATTTTGGAGATCTGGCAGGCTTGCTTTTTTATTTTTCTTAATTCCTTTTGACTAGTCAAAGAATATTCTTTCAGTGCCAAAATGAATCTTGCAGTTTTCTCATGCCTCGATGGGTGTCTGGTTTTTTTTCCCTGCCTTCTTTCATGCTTCTTTGTTAGAGCAACTCAATTTAGGAAGAAGAGGGGGAGGAAAACTTTCATTCTTGTTCTAATAAAGCAACTAGAAACATGAAATCCTTAATCTTCCCTTGTAAATCACCTCAAATAAAGGGACCTGTCTGGAAGAGAACTATCTGTCTTGTTCATTCTAGCTCCCATTCATTGCTCAAGGATTACTCAAAGAGGACATTGCTAGAGGTTAGAGCCGGTTGCTTGCAAAGGGCTCTGGAAATTAGATCAGGATCTCAAAATGGTCCACCCAGAGATTTCTGGGGTCTCTCTTCTGTCTGCCTCTACTCTAACAAAGATGGCTTGCACAGAAGCCCATGGAGTGAAGGAGACAAGTGAAAAGAAAAGAAAAAAAGAAAATACAGAACAAAAAGAAATATGCATTTTGCAACGGATTTTATCCCCTGCTCACATTAAACGGTTTGCTCAGACTGGTTGAAATAGGAAAGATACCAGGTAGTTTTAAAATATTTTGGTCTAGAATACTTCTAGACCATTTGCATGATCTAGAAATAGATTTCCAGAAAAGGATGCCTAGAATTTACAGGTAAAGCAAAGCAAGAAAACCAATATTCCTGCCCGCCTTTGTGGCGTGGAATTATTCTCGAACTAATTTCCAGGAAAGGATACCTAAAGTTTAAAAGTAAAGCAAAACAAGGGTTCCTATATTCATGTGTGTGGAATCAAATTATGCTAGAAGTTGATTTCCAGAAAAGGAAGCCTAATGTTTAGAGGCAAAGCAAGGGAACCAATATTTCTGCCTCTTTTCGTGGTGTGGAATAATTCTAGAAGTAAACTTCCAGAAAAGGGAGCAAAGCAAGGGAACCAATCTTCCTGCCCATCGCCGTGGCTTGGAATTTCTCTTTTCCCCAGCAAATGGCAGCTTTCTCCTTGAAGCTCGGTGCTTCATAGACCAGGAGCCTCTAAAAGTCACGTGGAGCTAAACCAGAGAAACAGCCTCCTTCCGACTGCCAACATGGCTGCTGCTGCTGCTGTATTACATCCAGCTGGAAAGGTTGGATGGATGTTTGCAATAATTAACCCTACAATTATGTGCACTGAGTGAAGCAAACAGACGAAGGACTGAGGCCCTGGGAGTGTCCTGGCTTTGAAATGGTTCACCTATTTTTAGGATGCAGAAGAGACACACATACACCACCCTGCTGGGTGCAGCTACAGCTCTGTTGGTTGCAACAGCCCAGCCAGGATTTTTTGGGGAAGATGAGGCCGCCAATACGGAAAGGGAGGAATGTGAAAGGAGGGAGGTAAATGGTAATTAGGACGACTCGGGTGTTATTTAATGAACCAGATTGGATGATTTATTCCTGCAGAACAGCCTGGGCTGGCCTGCTCCAAGCCACAAGATGGTTTGTTCATGAGGGGGCCCATGGTGGTCTCTGAGCTTGCTTGTTTTCTTGCAGATGTTTCATTACCCAACCAGGTAACATCATCAGTGCTCGTGTTACCTAATGAAATGTCTGCAAGAAAGCAACCAAACTCAGAGACCACCATGGATCTCACAATCCTCCTCCTCCTCCTCCTCAGTGGTGGGATTCAAAATTGTTTACTTCCGGTTCTGTGGGCGTGGCTTGGTGGGCGTAGCAGGGGAAGGTTACTGCAAAATCCCCATTCCCTCCCCACCCCACTAACCTGCTTTCCAGCTCCGTTCTCCTGTGCAGGGCAACCAAAGAAGACCCAGACGATCAGCTGGGACTTAGGAGGAGGAGAATAGATGGGGTTGGCGGGGCCAGTCAGAGGTGGGATATACGGGTTCTCTGAACTACTCAAAATTTCTGCTACCGGTTGTTCATAACTGGTCAGAACCGGCTGACTATCTACCGCTGCTCCTCCTCCTCCTCTTTCCCCAGTTCCTTCTAAAATTGGTGATGTCATCTAGTTTGCATCATGAAACATCTGCAAGAAAACAACCATGCTCAAGGACCCTTCAAAACTAATCCTGGCTTGACATCCTATGCCATCTCCCAGTAAATAAGTTTGATTTTGTCATGTAGCTGGCATGTTGCAGTGATTATGGCTTTGATATTAACAGACCAGATTCAATGATAAATCACAAGGTTGCAGAGTGTTGAGTAGAGTAGAATAGAATAGAATTTAGAATGGAATAGAATAGAATAGAATTTAGAATAGAATAGAATAGAATTTAGAATGGAACAGAACAGAACAGAACAGAACAGAACAGAACAGAACAGAACAGAACAGAATAGAATAGAATAGAATAGAATAGAATAGAATAACAAAGTTGGAAGGGACCTTGGAGGTCTTCTAGTCCAATCTGCTACTTAGGCAGGAAATCCTATATCATTTCAGACATATGGTTATCCAATCTCTTCTTAAAATCTTCCAGTGTTGGAGCATTTACAACTTCTGGTGGCAATGAGTTCCACTGATTAATTGTCCTCCCTGTCAGGAAAATTCTCCTTCGTTCGAAGTTGCTTCTCTCCTTGATTGGTTTCCACCCATTGCTTCTTGTCTTGCCTTTTGGGTGCTTTGGAAAATAGGTTGATCTCTTCTTCTCTGTGGCAGCCCCTCAAGTATTGGAAGACTGCTATTGTGTCACCCCTAGTCCTTCTTTTCATCAAACTGGACATACCACGTTCCTGCAACCGTTCATCGTATGTTTTAGCCTCCAGTCCCCTAGTCATCTTCGTTGCTCTTCTCCGCACTCTTTCTGGAGCCTCAACATCTGTTTTACATCGTGGAGACCAAAATTGGACGCGGAACAAAAGCAACTCAAATCAAATCAAATCAAACCTTTATTGTCAATGCACAACATGTGTACAGTGAAAAAGAACTGCCACTGATGTGCCGGTGCGGGTGCAAAGGTGAATGTCCAGTTTCAACTGTACAGTGGGTCACCATCCAGAGGAAATGGGAAAAATGGAAATTTCATTCTGGTGAAATGGGATGAAGAAGAAGCACAAACTCCAAATGCTTAATGACTTCTCCTGAAAAGCCCAGGACAATGTCAGCCGAGATCTCCAAGCCGTTTGATTCAGAAATATCAACTCCCCCTGCATTTTTTCCACCCAGGATCCCTCTTCCAAATTTCACTGCTAATGTTCTTCCCCCAGAGAGTTATTATTACATTGCTATTTTGTTTAAGCACTTCAGTGCATCTGGAGGGTATCGGGGAGAAGAAAGCTGTTTATGTAAAAAAAAAAAAAAAACCTATGTTAACGGTGGCCTTATTTTAAAATTTCATTCCTTGAGAGTCTCTAACCTGGGAATTTTGGAACTTTGGAACTTTGACCAGTTGTAGGTCAAGAACTTATGGGGGGACGTGGTGGCTCAGTGGCTAAAATGCTGAGCTTGTCGATCAGAAAGGTCAGCAGGTCGGCGGTTCGAATCCCTAGCGCCGCGTAATGGAGTGAACTCCTGTTCCTTGTCCCAGCTTCTGTCCCAACCTAGCAGTTCGATGTTAAAAAAATGCAAGTAGAAAAATAGGAACCACTTTGGTGGGAAGGGAACGGCATTCTGTACGTCTTTGGCGTTTAGTCCTGCCGGCCACATGACCACGGAGACGTCTTTGGACAGTGCTGGCTCTTCGGCTTTGTGACGGGGATGAGCACCGGCCTCTAGAGCCTGGAACAACTAGTATGTATGCGCAAGGGGGATCTTTATCTTTACCTTTAAGTCAAGAACTCCCTGCACACGGCTAGTTTTCATGCCACATGTTAAACCACGGTTTATAAGCCACAAATGTTGGTCACACACAAGCATGCAGAACTTCGTAAAATTCACTGGAAACTCTGTTCAACCTCAATAACTCCCGTTTGGAGATTAAAAGAGCAGTTTATTGCAGATCTGTGTTTCTTCCTACCGTCCTCCTGAGAGCCAAAAGCAACTCCTATCTTTTTTTAAACACTGCTGGTGTAGCAAGTACTGTGAGATGTTTTATGCAGGAGCCCTTTGGAATTTTTAAAAAAATAATCTGTATTTTTGAAGAATGCTATAAAATTATAAAAGACCAAGATACGGCATGCTAAAATGACAAAATTGAACAAAACACTCCTTTAAAAATAAAAAATAAAAAAACCTAGGAAACTGGAGGAAAACCGTTTGCCAATAAATACCATGCCCTATTATAATACAAACTGATGTTTCTCGACTTTAAGACAAATGAACTTCACCTCCCAGAATCCAGTCTGGCTGGAGAATTCTGGGAGTTGAAGTCCACTCACCGTAAAAGATGCCAAGGTTGAGAAACATTTGGTATGGTTTTGAGTTTGGAACTCACCAGAATCATCTATTCAGTCAATAACGTGCAAACTTTTGGGTTCACAAATCTCAGCTCTGGCCACCTCTGTGATCTAGAGTTTGGAATTTGGGAATTTGCAAAACTGGTTGCTGTTTTCAGCTGGGTCTTCTGAATGTACAAGTTAAGCATCTCGGTCTTGTAAACTCAGCACAGAAAGAAATGCAAGCATGCTTTATCTGAACCCCCACCCCACCCCAGAAGAACAGGGAACATTAAACATCATGTAACGAATGGGTAGGCACTGTTCTTCACACGATGACATTAAATCAGTGGTGTATTCCTTTTTTTATGATTATTACTTTTCATGTGTGGGCTAAATATCTCTTTGGAGGGGAGCTGCTCCTGAGCTAAACTGTGGGGTCCTTGGTGCTCTCTGAGCTGGCTTGTTTTCTTGCAGACTTTTCATTACCCTAACTAGATAATATCATCAGTGCTAGAACAGGGTGGGGTTTATGCTAGCCCTTCTAGGACTGATGATGTTCCCTAGTTGGGTCATCAAACAGTCTGCATGAAAACAAGCCAGCTGTGATGACCCGGGGCATGGCACAAAGGCAACACAATCAAATAAGCAATAAGAGTTCCTTTATTATCTCCAACTTTGCCCCCAATGTCCATTTATCTTTGTCTGGAGAAAAAAACTCTCCCAAAACAGTCTTTAAGTGGAGGATATTCAGTCCATAAACAAAGTACATACCCAACTGTTACTAAAAATCCAAACAAACCAAGCCGAAGTAATTAAGTTGACAGGGCAGGAGAAGGAATTTCAGACTTGGAAGCACAGCAAAACTCACACAGTTGGGAAGATGCCAGGAACACAGATAAGCCACGATGATACAAGATAAAGTCATGTTTGCTCCCAACAGCATGCTGCAGGTAGCTTCCTTTTTTAACACTGTGTTCCCAGCTGCAGCTAATGAAGGGAATCAGGGCCCTTTCCTCCCCTTCATTCCTCCCTGCGTGCTCTAGGATGAAGAGAGGGTGGGCCTGGGTCTTCCTCTGAAGTCCCTCTCTCTTGTTCTACCTCTTTCCTGCTCTGTCCAGCTGGACTTTGCCCTTCCCCAGTTTCTTACACAGCCAATGGAGCAACACTCCCACTCCCTGTCAGCTGTTTGGCTTCCCCCTCCGAATCAGATTCTGATAGGGGTATGACACCAGCTCAGAGAGCACCAAGGATCCCTCATGTCAACCCTGAGCTACAAACATTCTCCTTTATCTGAGCTAACTATTTGAAAATAGTTATACAGCTAATCCTCATTACAACCATCATCACAATTGAGCCCAAAATTTCCATTGCTAAGCCAGACATTTGTCAAGTGAGTTTTGCCCCATTTGACGACTTTCCTAGCCACTGCCGTTAAGTGAATCACTGTAGTTGTTAAATTGGTAAGATGTTTGCTAAGTGAATCTGGCTTCCCCATTGCCCTTGCTTGTCACAAAAGCTGAACATTTGAACAAAACACAGGACACAAATGCAGGAGATGAGCAACTAAGCTGGAGGGTGGGGTTAAACGTGTCAACAGTTTGGAATCGTTATGCAGCAAGTCGAGACCCAAATCCAACTCCCTGTGAATTCTGTTGACTCTTATCTAACTCCAATTTGCCTAACTGTTATCAGGCCAGATTCTTGTATATAGGTAGCTGAAATAAACTCTTAGTATTTTTTAAACTCAAGTCCTGTCCCTGTTTTTGTTTTTTGCACTTGACAACAAGTCCCATGCTGCACTTGTGTCACACCATCACTGGTCCTGTCCAGCCAGCATATTTTAAAAGGTGTGGAATTCAACTCCCAGAATTAGGGGAGTTGAAGTCCACAACAATTAAACCATGCTTGCTGAGGAATTCTGGGACTTGCAGTCCTTCAAATCTAAAGCATGCTGAATTCCAGGAGTCGGGAGTTTGCCGAACTTAAAGCTCACTGGCTGGGGAATTCTGGGAGTTGAAGTCCATACCTTTTAAAGGATTTTAGGCCAGGACTTAATTTATGGAAGTCAATTAGCCCTCCCAAATTACTCCAGATGATTCACTCCCTAAGATTTCAGCTGCAGCTCTTTTTTTTTTTTTTTAAACAAATTTTATTGATTTTACAATTTAAAAAAAAAAGAGACAACAACATAATAACATGTATATAATTGAGGGGTAAGGGGGGGAAAAAAGGGAAAATAGGGGATGGGAAAAGAGGACCGGGGGGGGAAAAAAAGAAGAAAATACAAAAAAGAGATTTGTTAGAAATATTCTTACTTTCGACAATTTGTGAGATCTTTTCTTCCTTTGGTTTTACTATCTCTAAACACTTTATCTTTACAAGAATTTATACATCTGTACAATATATTATAATAGCTGGAATTATTGGTATAAGTGGTTAGAACAAAGATGAATTTTATAATATAGGATAGAAAGAATAAGATAAATTTATATGAGTGATGTAAAGCTGCAGCTCTTTTGCCTCACCTGAAACTCCAAACCTTTTTAACAAGAAAGCAGGAATTCAGACTGCAGACTCCTGCTGTTTCAGAGAAGGGGGGAAAAAGGAGATTTATAGAGGCTGGCGCTTGCTAGTTTTCCTAGTGGAATCTGCAGAGGAAAAAAACATGCTCTAATTTTCAGAGCGAGAATTAAAGGAGAAGGGGGAGGGGGCAATCCAGGGATATGATGATTTATGAAATTGACTAGAGTAACTTGCACATTTTCTGGGGAGTGGGGAAAATGCCAAGTCAAGGATGGAAAAAGGGAAGAGATTTCTGCTTCTCTCAAGACAAGGGATTTATAATTGGCTTAAAACAATCCACTGTGCAGAAATGGAAGGGAAAAGAACATGGATGTGCAGAGATGGCTAACAACTGGGCATCTTGGGAGCTTGCCAACCCAATGGCCTCCAAGAATTTTCTAGCTCTTTCTCAAAAACGTCAAGATGGTGATGACAACTGTAAAAAGGACAAGTCCCAAAGGTGCTTTTTCTCTCTTTCTTCCAAGAGGCAAATGGACTTTCTGGTTTTTCTTTGAAGACGTTTCGCTTCTCATCCCAGAAGCTCCTTCAGCTCTGATAGTGGGGTATTGAAGGGTTTATATTCCTTGCAGACAGCTGGTCATTTTAGAGGGTCCTTTTAGAGGGTCGTTGAGGCCACTTGGAGGTTTATCTGTGTCCCTCCTCAGAGTCCCCTGAGTGGTGCTCCTGGTTCCTACAGTCTGCATTTTTTTTCTTTCCATTCCAATCCATTCCTAGGGTGTTCACCCCAAATTGTACAACTAAAAGTCTGTAGAGATTCTCATGTCCTCCAGGCCATGGTTAACCCAAAGGTGCTTTTTCAAGAGGCAACTTGACTTTCTGTTTTTTTTCCTTGAAGATGTTTCGCTTCTCATCCAAGAAGCTTCTTCAGCTTCTGGGATAAGAAGCTAAAGAAGCTGCTTGAATGAGAAGCAAAACGTCTTCAAGGAAAAAAAACAGAAAGTCTAAATGCTCCTTGAAAAAAGCACCTTTAGGACAACCAGGGCCTGGAGGACTGAAAATCTCCATAGATATTAAAAGGGCAAGGCTTTAATTACTTGGTTGTGGCCACTATCATAACTTTCCTGCTCTTACCTCTGTTGGGGGAAGAGACTGGATGTGGGGCGCTTCTGGGAACAGCCAAAAAAGGGTCCCAGTACTACTGGTGTCTACAGGCTGTCCCCTTCTCTTATGGGTCCACACCTATAACCTACAGGTAGTTCTCCACTTACAACTGGGACTGGGACTAGAATCTTTATTGCTAGACAACATGGGGGTTAAGTTTCAGCATTCTTTGGAATACAGTTATTAAACGAATCCATGCAGACCAGTGAACCCATCTGGCTGTTCCACTAATCCAACTTGCCATCTTTGACTTTGCTTGGGGGAAGCTAGCTGGAAAGGTCACCAATGATGATCCTGTGACCCCCAGGACACTGCAGTCATCATAACTGTGAGTCACTTGTCAAGCATCTGAATGTGAATCACATAACCATGGGAATGCTGCAACCGTCATAAGGGTGAAAGGCGGTTCTAAGTCCCTTTTTTACGTATAAGCTGAAATCAGAAACGAGGAGGGGATAAGCCACCTGGGAAAGCCAAGGGAAATCACCCAAACCATTAAAAAGCAACAGTTAGAATATTTTGGATATGGGATGCGACACCTGGAAAAATATGGCATCCTTCACTTCATCCTACAGGGAAAGATTGAAGGCAAATGAAGATCCAGACAGAAGAAGAACATCGTGGCTTCAAAATTTAAGGGATCAGTTTGGAGAAAACTCAGCAGCACTTTTGCTGTCGATAAAAATAGGATCGCCAACATGATCGCCAATGTCCAATGACAGATATGGAAGAAGAAGAGGAGGAGGAGGAGGAGGAGAGGAGGAGGAGGGAGGAGGAGGAGGCGAAGTAAAAAAAAAAGAAGAGGAGGAGGAGGAGGAGGAGAACTTCCTTTTTTCAGTGCCGTCGTAACTTTAAACAGTTACGAAATGAATTGTTGTCAGTCTACCTGCATTCCACAGGAATTTTCATTCCAGACATGAGGATGCTCAGCTGCCAATGACCCAACCAGCTAATTATTAATTTGGCTGTTCCCTTGCACTGCGCTAGCCTCAATCTCTCCAACTCACACATTTAAAACATCAGTAATGACGGAGCTCAAGCTGTTTGATGTCTGGTCATAAATTTCCTCCATCCCCCCCCTCCCCAAAGAAAAGGTGTCCTGGCTGTAAGATTAGATTGCTGGTTCTTGAACTGCAGCCCAGATAAATGCTTGGTGCCTGCAGCTACTTTAATCTCCAATACCATACTTAAAAAAAAACCCATCAAACATTACAACACATAGTATAAAACACAATGAAAAGCCACCAAGGTGAGCAAGAAGCAGTGGACAAAAAAATCCATCAGGATTTATGGTCAAAGCCCACTGAAAAGGAATAAGGAAATAGTTTTAATCCCCCAAGAAGCTGGGCAGCCTATAAACAAAGCCAATTGTTCTTCCCCATAACCAGACCTAGCAGAGGTGGGGGGAGAGGGAACCCCCAAAATTCACAGAGTACTATGCTTTTAGCACAAGAGGCTTGGTGGCTACACCTGTTAAGAAAGGAATCACTCTGCCCCAAAAATGCTTTTTCAAGAGGCGACTATACTTTCTGGGTAGACTTTGAAGACATTTCACTTCTCATCCAAGAATAAGGGTCTTCCAACTTGGCAAGTTTAAGACTTGTGGACTTCAACTCCCAGAATTCCTGAGCTAACATGACTGGAGGAGGGATTCTGGGAGTTGAAGTCCACAAGTCTTAAAGCTGTCAAGTTTGGAGATCCCTGTACAAAAAGCTCAGAGCTGAAGAAGCTTTGATAAGATAGTTCTCCTACATCAACTTCCCATGAAGGTCCACTGTGTCTGCATTTTCCACCAGTCCTTTTTTTCTGATACTCATTCCTGAACATTTGCTGCACCTGCTTGAGTGTTTGGGGGAGTATTTATTTATGAATAGGCCATCAGATGTCAGCAAAAGACAATGCCAACCACCAAAAGCCCAAGTTGGACTCGTTTCTAAAAAAAGAGATAAAGATCTCCATTCAAAGTAATAAACCTTTGGGGAAGTCTAAGGCGAAAATTGAATGTGCTGAAATATTCATCAAACTGAACGTTGTCCCTATTTTCTTCTAGCCAATTGAAGGAGGCACGTTTTCCTGAGCTAATTGGAGGGGACAAAAGCTGGAATATCAATCTGATACTTTGAGTCTATGTTAGAATTAGAACAATTAGCATTAGAATTGTTTTTATTGGCCAAGTGTGATTGGACACACAAGGAATTTGTTTTGGTGCAAAGGCTCTCAGTGTACATAAAAGAAAAGATACATTCGTCAAGAGTCAAGAATCATAACGTATAACACTTAATGATCGTCATAGGGTACAATAAGAAATCAAATCATACCAGGAAACAGTCAATATAAATCGTAAGGATACAAGCAACAAAGTTAAAGTCCTACTGTCACAAGTGGGAGAGGATGGGTGATAGGAACGATGAGAAAATTAACAGTAATAATAGTGCAGACTTTGTGAATAGTTGGACAGTATTGAGGGAATTATTTGCTTGGCAGAGGGATGGCGTTCGGAAAAAAAAATATATTGTTGAAAATATATTTAAATATAACTTGGCAACATTGGCTTAAAAGCTGCATTCAGGGAAAGAAATGACAAAGGGCTCTCCCAACATTTATTTTCAGGTGAAATCCGCTGCCCAATTGTCCGATTATATACACACCATCAAATAATCTCATCCTTATAACCCAGATAATGGTGGGATTCAAACATTTTTTACTACTGGTTCTGTGGGTGTGCCTTGCTGGGCATGACAGGGGAAGGATGCTGCAGAATTCCCATTCCCTCCCCACCCCAGCCCTGCTTTCCAGCTCTGTTCTCTTATGTAGGGCAACAAAAGGAGACCCAGCCGATCAGCTGGGACTCGGGAGGCAGAAAATAGATGGGGCAGGGCCAGTCAGAGGTGGGATTTGTCGGTTCTCCAAACTACTCAAAATTTCTGCTACTGGTTCTCCAGAACTGGCCAGAACCTGCTGAGTACCACCTCCAAACCCAGAGCTTACACTGCATAGCAACTGTCTCAAATGGTGTGTCCTTTAGCACCAGGATCTCCAACCTGGACAACTTTAAGACTTGTGGACTTCAACACCCAGAATTCCATCGCTGGCTGGGAGTTGAAGTCCACAAATCTTAAAAGTCACCCAGGTTGGAGACCCCTGCTTTAGAAGATTCTTCTTCCCATTCCTAATCAAACGCTGAGAAGGTACAACCAGGTAGCTCTCAAAAGGATGGTTCTGCTTCCCTCCCAGCAACAAGGCTTTTCAGCAAAGCGTATTACAAAGGATGAAATCTGAAAGGAAGGAAGGAGGGGAGGCCATTCAGCAATCCAGTTGGCCTTCGAGTTAGACCAGGGCTCTCCAACCTTGGCAACTTTAAGACTTGTGGACTTCAACTCCCAGAATTCCACAGCCAGCCATTGATCAGAGGGAGGTCTCTGAGCGCAAGGGTGTTTCGAACATGGGACAGGAAAGATGTATGATCTGTGGGGAGGCATTTTACCCACACTTAAATGGCTTGGAAGGGCCCATAGCCAGCTCCTGAAGCTTCAGTCCAGGGGTCCTCAACTTTGGCAACTTTAAGACTTGTGGACTTCAACTCCCAGAATTCTCCAGCCAGCGATGGAATTCTGGGTGTTGAAGGCCACAAGTATCTTCTGGCTGGAAATTCTTTAAGTCCACAAGTCTAAAGTTGCCAAGGTTGGAGACCCCTGAGCTACACAGTTCAAGACTATAATCAGTCAAGTGGCTGACCTCCACATTTTTTTCCCTTCCTCGTTTGCTGAAGCCTCGGACTGCTCTCTGGAATGAATTGCATCTAAGACAGAAGTAAATGCAGCAATAACAAATACCCCAAGACGCTTCCTTGTCTTTAGCAAATTTCCATCTCATCCCGATTCTCCAGATTCATTTAGCTGCAGACTTAAATACCCAACCAGGAGTCTCCAAAGGCCGGGAAGAATCCAAAAGCTGATTATTAAATGAAGAAAAGTAATGGGGTCACCCTTACTTACAATGAAATTTGCTGAATTTCCAAGATTCAAAAGCGGAGGGTAGAAATACTAATTAAACATAATCTCTTTATATCAAACGTGTTGAGAAAAAGAGATGGAATATGTATTTCCTTTTAGATAAGGAACTTTTTTTTTCAGGGTCTCCAGGATATAGGTTTTAAAAGAGGGGGGAAAGGATTGATGTAATCTGGGTGTAATTAACATACACACATTCAGGCATGCTTTAATTTATTCATGGTTAATATAATGGGCAAATAATAAAATGTCCACTAATACACTCGGTATCACTGAAGTAAATCAACCCCAATCATATCTGCACTTGAATTAAACAAAGAATCTTCTAAGGGATCGCTGATAAAAGCAATACAATATATAAATACTTTGAGACTATCAGCTATCAAAGTGCTGTCTTATATATTAAACTGTTTCCAGAGGGGTAACAGTGTTAGTCTTGAAATAAGAATGAGATACTTTCATGGTATCATACATGAAATATAACTTTAATTTAACATAAGCTTTGGTCCCTCACACATCCATTTCATTACAACCATATATACAGTGGTTTAAAATCATCTATCAGTCTTGGTTACATCAGTTGACTTTTTAACCTCATCTTTTAGGGATCCTTGGTGCTTTCTAAATTTGGCTGTTTTCTTGCAGATATTTCCTGACCCAACTGGGTAACATCATCACTGCTAGAAGGGAGTGGGGGAGAAGGAGGAGGAGGAGGAAGAGGAGAAGGAGAGGAAGAGGAGGAGGAGGAGGAAAAGGACTGTGAGATCATTGGTGTTCCCTGCACTTGGTTGTTTTCTTGCAGATGTTTCATGATCCAATTGGGTAACATCATCACTGCTAGAAGAGAGTGGGGTTGGAGGAGGAAGAGGAGTAGTAGTTTAGGATTGTGGGGTCCTTGGTACTCTCTGATTGTTTTCTTGCAGACACTTCAGTATCAAACTAGATAAACATCAGCAATGTTAGAAGGGAGTGGGATTTGTGGAGAGGAGAAGGAAGACTGTGGTACTCTCTGAGCTTGTGTTTCCTTGCAGATGCTTTATGATCCAACTAGATAAAATCATCAATGTTAGAAGGGAATCGGCTTTGGTTTGCTCTCTTCTAGCATTAATGATGTTGCCTACTTGGAAAGTTTTCTTCACTTCCCAGTTCCCAGGTGAAGAAAACAGCTAAGACAACAGCTAAGCTTAGAGAGCACCCAGGAGCCATCGCTCAACCCAAACAAACAGTCTCTTCCATTAGTAATCTCATCCTTTTTAGGGAAATCCCAGCTGGTCTGGAGAGGTGAGACTCTACTTTAGTGCAACTTACCTTATCCATTGCAAGGCTCAATGTGGATTCTAATCAAGAGGAACAATGGCTTGATGATGTAACCAATGTTATCTCTCATTTGTCAGATGTTTCTATCTGACCATACTTCACTCCAGCTTTGATATATATATATATATATATTTAGATCGAAGAACTGCTTTGTTCAGAAGCCTGTATCTTTCACTTGTGAAAGCTCATTATCTTCTTGGTCACCAATATCTAGCAATCTGAATGATCCTAGCTGAGGTCATATCTGATGCTAACCACAGCAGAGCCATAAAGTTGCTTGCTATGATCCAGAAGTCTTGAAGTTCTCCCGAGTATGAAGTTGACCGCTATTGCATGAGAGTCAAGCCCATTGCCTTCAATCAGACCAAACTTTGGAAGACATCTGAATATTGGTGTTAAGAGTTTCATGCAACACCCATCTCAAGCAGGATGATTCATTCCTGTTGTGAAAGCTGCCTCCTTCTAGCATAGAGGATGAGATAAAAGGCAGATTTCTGAGGTTGGAAGAATCAAGTTACCATTTTATATAGTATATAAACACTTCGTTCCTAGATTAATTCCAGATGGGCATCTTTGACACTGAACAAAAAAGAAAAAAAGATGCATAGCCTTATAAGACTAACAGGTTAACGGCTGTATAAACTTTGGCAAATTAGAAAGTCCTTCATCAGATACAGGGGATGTTTTGATTGGCCAATAGACAAAATACACCAGAAGAAAACTCAAGATGGCAGCCAAGGGCTTGTGATCAGAGCTCCGCCCTTTATATAAAAGGCGGGACTTTGATCACTCAATCATAGCGGCCATCTTGATTTTTTTGGGGGGATACCTAAGGGTATAGCCAAGATGTACACATAGTTATAAAGGGAAAATAACCTAATCATTGACGCAGTTGTAAACTGCACTACCCTTTGCTTTTTCCTGCCTGGATAAACACTTGTTTTTAAAGATGGAGAATTATACTGAAGATAACTTTAACTTTCATATGCTCTCTGGCTTGGGCCATTAATTGCTTTTTAGATGCTAACATCAAAGGTCATATTAGTTATGCAAACTACTTCTCGGAAGAAAGAACTCAGGAAGGAGAAAGGGGAGGCAGAAGGAAGAAAGAAATGAGAAGATATTACAGGGTCTGCCAAACACTCCCCTTCAGTAGGATGGACAAAAGAATGAAACACTCTAAGGTCAATTTGTGGACTGCAATTCTTTTCTGTTGGAAATGCAACTAAAGCTGCAAAACAGCCAAAACTCGAGAGATTCCTTTGCTCACACAAGCTTTGAGCAAATCGCTTCCTACCTATATCCCAACCTCCAACAGATTGGAGGTGCTGAAATCGGATTTTCAGACTGTTCTTTTCAAGTCTCTTGATGCATTTGATAGAGCATTCTTTGTGACATAATTCTCGATTGCTCTCCAATCCGGAAAGCCCCAAACCTTCAACCATTCCAATTTTCCAACCAAACGAAAGAGCTGGAAGAGGCACCTAAGCCAACAGGGAGAGGAAAGGAGAAAAGGATAATGAAAGAGAGAGCTGAGATACACAAGAAACCCCTCCCCTGGGAAATCAGACCCTACCCTCTGTGTGTGTGTTTTTGCTACTGTTTCTTGGATCTAGACCCAACCTGATTACCTTCCCTAATAGCCAAAGCAAGCAAATTAAAACAAACACCCCTTCCCACTGCATTTTGCCTCCAACACAGTGCCAATATGGAGCATTAGCGTGCTTTTGTTAAAGTTTACGCTATTTGTATAAGAGCCATAATATGCTAGATGCATTAGCTACAAAGAAAGGGAGGGAGAAGGGAAAAAAGGATTCTTGAATCACCTCCCACTGATAGGTTGCTTAAAAGCAAATGGTGCATAAGGTTAGTTGGAAAAAACCAACAACAACAACCCACTGGCATCCAGTTTGGTAAACTTTAATCCCAAAGGAAAACGTCCTCTGTTTTCTCATCGGAGTTTGTTCCTGAGAAAATGAGAATCCCTGGAAATTCAAACTAACTTAGCTGCAATGCCATTATTGGTTTCCTCGGCTTAGATTTTAAACGCAACAATCAAAGCGACAGAGTCACAAACACAACACTAAGATTTGGGGTGGTTTGAGGTTGTTGTTGTTTTTTAAGCTAATTACACTATCTCTGCCTTGTTTATAAAAGAACTCTGATACAATAAATCCATGCCAGACAGAGGGATGTGAGATGCTACGGAGATTAGAAGCAGCTGGGAGTTGATGATCTGAGAACCTAGGTCAAGGTTTCTCAAGCTTGACCACTGTAAGATGGGTGGACTTCGATTCCCAGAATTCCACAGGCTGGGGAATTCTGGGAGTCGAAGTCCACCCCTCGTAGAAGTTGTCAAGGTTGAGAAAGTTTGATTTAGAAGATGCTGGGGAATGTCCCCCTCCCTGAGGATTCAATAAGGAAAAAAATCCTTCCTTCCTTCCTTCCTTCCTTCCTTCCTTCCTTCCTTCCTTCCTTCCTTCCTTCCTTCCTTCCTT
>BLBF01000068.1:4941048-4951694 GCA_015471245.1 Laticauda colubrina
CTTCCTTCCTTCCTTCCTTCCTTCCTTCCTTCCTTCCTTCCTTCCTTTATTCATCTTTCTTTTTCTTTCTCTCCCTCCCTCCCTCCTTCTTTCTTCCCCTCTCTCTCTCTCTCTCTCCCTCCCTTCCTCTCCCTCTCCCCATCTCTCTCTTTCTCCTATCCTAATCTCTAGCTGATGGATGGATTGAGAAAGAAAAAACAGACCCAAAGCACAAGGGGCAGATATTGTCAGCCTTACTGGGGACCTATATGTCCTGGAAGTCAGAGTGCATTTTGGTTGTAACAGCTACAGAAATTAAATCCTGCCATGGGTAAACCAGGGAAGGGCACTTGTCTGAGACATTGAGGAAAGTTACATGCTCGGTCTGGGGTCAACACCCCTCTCATCTAACTTAATAGCGGCTGCTCCTTCTGTGCTCCAAGGCCGTTCCTTCCATGATCCTCTAGAATAGACACAATTTTTGCCACAGCAGAGCGGGGTTATTCCGCAGGTTCTGACCAATTCTGGAGAACCAGTTGTGGAAATTTTGAATAGTTCGGAGAACCGGCAAATCCCACCTCTGACTGGCTCTGCCCCCATCTATTTTCTGCCTCCCACTGAGTCCCAGCTAATCAGCTGGGTCTCCTTTGGTTGCCCTGCACAGGAGAACAGAGCTGGAAAGCAGGTTAGTGGGGTGAGAAGGGGATGGGGATTTTGCAGCATCCTTCCCCTGCCATGCCCACCAAACCATGCCTTGCCCACCAAGCCATACCCACAGAACCTGTAGTAAAAATGTTTGAATCCCACCACTGTGACCACTGGTTCCAGTGCCAAGGAAGGGCACTTCAAGGGTTTTTTTTTTTTTTTTGCTTGTGTCTCCAGGCTGGTGGGAAATATTAGCCTCAGCCTGGATGCCCCTGCCCACAATTAACATTTATGCCAGTCCTTCACTGAAGGAAGCCTGGGCTGTGTTGACTAAGACCAGATATCTTCCTCATTAAATTTTCCCTTCCTCCTTCCAGAGTGCTAATAAGTCAATGTCACGTCACTCTTATTGGCTTCCAGCTCGGCATCCTCTCCCTGGGGGGAATCCCGGGATCTGGCTGCAGTGTTTGGTAGGCAATGGCTTTAGCTGCCTTGTCAAGCATTGACCTGTTTGCCTCTTTATGTACCTCCCGGGAAAAAGAGGGCTCCATCTTCCATTATGTCTCATATTAAAGGTCAGCCTCAGTGAGAACTCTGTGTCTGCTAATGTACATGTAGATGTCTGGGGAAGGGAGAGAGAGAAGGAGGGAGGGAGGAAGGAAGGTGAGAGAGAGAGAGGGAAGAAAGGGAAAAGGAAGGAGAAAGAAAGAAAGAAAGAAAGAAAGAAAGAAAGAAAGAAAGAAAGAAAGAAAGAAAGAAGAAAGAAAGAAAGAAAGAAGGAGGGATGGAGGGAGGGAGGGAGGAAATAGGGAGAGGGAGGGATTCCTTGTGTGTCCAATCACACTTGGCCAATAAAGAATTCTATTCTATATTCTATTCTACTTTACTCTACTCTACTCTACTCTACTCTATTCCCATTCCATTTTCTATTCTATTCTATTCTATTCTATTCTATTCTATTCTATTTTCTATTCTATTCTATTCTATTCTATTTTCTATTCTATTCTATTCTATTCTATTTTCTTTTTTCTTTTCTTTTCTATCCTATTCTATTCCATTCTACTATTCTACTTTATTCTATTCTATTCTATTCTATTCTATTCTATTCTATTCTATTTTCTATTCTATTCTATTCTATTCTATTCTATTCTATTTTCTATTCTATTCTACTATTCTATTCTATTCTATTCCATTCTACTATTCTATTCTATCCTATCCTATCCTATCCTATTCTATTCTATTCTATTTTCTATTCTATTCTATTTTCTATTCTATTCTATTTTCTATTCTATTCTATTCTATTCTATTCTATTCTATTCTATTCTATTCTCTTTTCTGTTCTCTTCTATAAACACGCTTCTCCATCTTATGCTGAGTCAACATGTTGATGCTTCCTGCTTCCCCCTATAGGGCTGATTGACACGGCCTGCAAAACTCCAACTGACCACCAGGGGGCAGGAAACATTGCATCCTTTCATTATATCCGGGGCCATCTTGTGGGCTTCTGGATGTTTGCAGCCGCAGGTTGTTAGCTGTTAGATCCACTGCAGGTAGAGAAGAGAGCATCCTTTCCTGAAAACCTTTTAAAACGTAAGAGATGACAGAGATAATGCCTGGAGCTTCCTGCTTGCAAAGCTGACGCTGCTGTGCCATCCAGCCGTACAACCCCCTGACAGATAAATCTATTAGCCCTGAAATCGCTTGCTGGGACATCTTACCTCAGTCAAGAGCAAAAAGGAATCCGCTCTGCCTTGCTACATGAAAAGGCAGGGGGGGGGGGGGGGATTTTTTTTTTTTTTTGGTACCTTTCCAGGCTTGAAAGCCATTTTTCCCAGTCTGATTATTTTTAACGATAGGACAATTCGGGCAGTCACAAATTCCATGAGCTGCCAAAGTGGATGTATTTCAAAGTTTACGATGCTATCGCTTGTACCTGAGGGAAGACGCTGAGGAGGAAAATACATGGTGCTTGTAAAATGACAGGAGTGGAAACCTGGCAGGACTTCATTATCCTTGGGAAAGTGAAGAGCAGGACTGATGAAATTGACTAAAGGGGAGGGGTATGTGTGAGTGTGTGTGTGTGAGAGAGAGAAAGAGAGAGAGAGAGAGAGAGAGAGAGAAACAAACTGATCAGAGTACAGGAGCTGTATCCCAATCACATCTCCAGAAAGTACTGATTTCTAAAATGTATACAGTAATTAAATAGAATAAAATAGAATAACAGAGTTGGAAGGGACTTTGAAGGTTTTCTAGTCCAACCCCCAGCTTGGGCAGGAATCCCTATACCATTTCAGACAAATGGCTGCATAATCTCTGAATTAGTTTCCACCCATTGCTTCTTGTCCTGCCTTCAGGTGCTTTGGAGCATAGCTTGACTCCCTCTTCTTTGGGGCAACCCGGGAGATATCTGAACCCTGCTATCATGTCACCCCAGTCCTTCTTTTCATTAAACTAGCCATGACCAGTTCCTGCAATTGTTCTTCGTATGTTTTAGCCTCCATATATAAGCTATAACTGTGGAAGTACAGATAGCCTTCGACATATGATCACAATTAAGTCCTAACTTTTTGTCGCTAAGGGAGAGATGTTTCTTGAGTGAGTTTTGTCCCATTTTATGACCCATTTGTCCCCTTTTCTTGCCATGGTGGTTCAAATGAATCAATGCAGGATCCCCTTTGCCCATATCCAGTGGTGGGATTCAATTTTTTTTAACAACTGTTTCTGTGAGTGTGCTTGGTGGGCGTAGCTTGGTGGGCATGACAGGGGAAGGTTATACTGCAAAATCCCCATTCCTTCCCCACCCTACTAACCTGCTTTCCAGCTCCGTTCTCCTGTGCAGGGAACCAAAGAAGACCCAGCCAATCAGCAGTGGGCGTGGCTTGGCGGGTGTGGTTTTATGTGGGCGTGGCTTGGTGGGCATGGAAGGGGAAGGTTACTGCAAAATCCCATTCCCTCCCCACCCTACTAACCTGCTTTCCAGCCCCATTCTCCTGTGCAGGGGAACCAAAGGAGACCCAGCCAATCAGCTGGGACTCAATGGGAGGCGGAGAATAGATGGGGGCGGGGCCAGTCAGAGATGGCATTTGCTGGTTCTCCAAACTACTCAAAATTTCCCCCGCCGATTCTCTACAACCGGTCAGAACTGGCTGAATCCCACCTCTGGCCATGTCAATGGGGAAGCCAGATTCACTTAACAACCGTGTTGCTAACTTCTCTTTACAACAGGGGCAAGAAGCGTCGCAAAATGGGGCAAAGCTCAGTTAGCCAATGTCTCCCTCAAGCACAGACCTTTCAGGCTCAGTCGTGGATGGTAAGTCAAGGATATCCTCCTGTACATATAATTTCCGTTCCTCATGCCAAGATATCCCCCCTCCCCACAAGGGATCAGGGGCTTCTTTCATGTTATCCAATTACCACCCTGGCCGGCTGCCAAACGAGCCTCCTTCTCCACTCGTGTCCTTCCAATTTCATGTTGTTGCCTCCCCAACGGTTATTTTGATTTTATTTCATTTTATTCCCCCAGTTATTTGTTTGTTTGTTTGTTTGTTTGTTTGTCCTGCAGGGCCCCATCTTCTTCTATCGGCCCTGCCATCCCGCGTCTGGTAATCTCTCCCGCCAGCCTGGCTGTTCAGAGGAGATAGGGCAAATCGCGTTCGGCCTTCGGCTTTCATCCCCCAAATCAGTGGGGTTCCCTCGACGACGTGTTGGAAAAGGGGGGGCTGGCCCAGCGCATTCACCTTCTCAAGGGGAAGTTCCTTCTGCTTCGGGCGGATGAGCTGCTTGCCTCCATCTTGAGGGACGTCTACCTTTGCCAGCTTGGCTGGGGAAACAAGGAACAGCAGGAGTTTCCCCCTTCGTGGAGGACCAGCCATCCAGGACTTCAGAGAGGCCCATTTGGCCCCGTCTGATCTCCGCCCCCCCCCCCCCGGGGCAACTTGCATTTCAAGACGGGCCCTCCAGGGAGAAAGGCAGAGAGCTTCAGCTGGGGGCCAAATGACATAACTGTGGTTGGTACAGTTCCCCATCCCTTTCTGGATTTATCTTTTCCTACTTGCAACAAGCCAGCAGTTTCTTCCCCCTCCTCTTTTTCCATCCCTCTTCCTCCTTCTCCTCCTCCCTTTCCATCTCTTCTTCTCCTTCTCCTCCTCTTCTTTTTCCATCTCTTCTCCTCATCGTCATCCCCCTCTTCAATCTCTTTTCCTCATCCTCCTCTTCCATCTCTTCTTCTCATCCTCCTGATCTTCTTCTTCCATCTCTCCTTCCTCCTCCTCCTTTTTCCATCTCTCCACTTCCTTCTCCTTTTCCATCTCTTCTTCTTCTTTTCCATCTCTGCACCTCCTTCTCCTTTTCCATCTTTTTTCCTCTTCCGTCTCTGCTTCCTCCTTCTCCTTTTCCATCTCTCTTTCTCTTCCTCCATCTCCTCCTCTTTTTTCCATCTCTCCACCTCCTTCTCCTTTTCCATCTCTTCTTCTCCTTCTCCTCCTCTTCCTCCTCCTCCTTTTTCATCTCTTCTCCTCCTCCTCCTCTTTTTCCATCTCTTCTCCTCATCGTCATCCCCCTCTTCAATCTCTTTTCCTCATCCTCCTCTTCCATCTCTCCTTCCTCCTCCTCCTTTTCCACCTCTCCTCCCCCCCCTCCTCCTCTACCTCCTCCTCCTTTTTCCATCTCTCCACTTCTTTCTTCTTTTCCATCTCTTCTTCTTCTTTTCCATCTCTCCTCCTCCTTCGCCTCCTCCAAGACAATAACAATTGGAATTTATATTTTGTGGCTCCCCACCTGTGATCTGAAGACAGTTCATGGGTGAGAGAAGAAATAAGATAGATGGATTCAAATGTGGAATGTGGCCGAAAGGAAGAATTAACAATTAAGCTCCAGTTAAAGCTGATTTACTGCTCAGGCCTCCATACAAGAAACTGGTCAGCTCACAGCCAGCAATAAATCAGGGCTAGATAAAAGTTAACAAGGAGAGGGGTTACATTTAGACCACTGGTGAGAACATAATAACTCCAAGCTGATTCCTCTCTTGACTCTACCCTCCAGGCTCTCCCAATGCTTTTCCTACAAACAGCAGTTTTTATTTGATGCATTTGAAAGTGTCTTTGACACAGCTAGCTGATGGATAGTTTGCATAAAGGAAGATGCTAGAGCTCTTGCTTTACTTGATCCGAGTTACTCCCTTGATTAATACATACCAACTCATTCAATCACTACAAATACACAACTGTAATTTGAATGGGGAATCCTGCAATCTGTATTTAACCAAGACCTTGGAAAAACCCCAGGGAACCTATACTGAGTCCATAGCAACTGGACTCAGTATTAATGTATTTATAAGTCAGTGGTGGACTCTCTCATTTGTCCCAGTTAGCATACCAAGACTGAGAGACTCCAGGAACAAAAATCCCAAAACACATCCTCCCTAGCAGCCACCACCTAGATAAGCAGGGATTAACACCAGATAAACAACCAGCCTGAAAATAATACCCTAATCAAGGAACTATGAAAAAAAACAAAACACCCCACCCCACCAAAACTGGCAAAGCAAGCTACTGTATAATGCATAAACAGGGAGCAAACCCCACAATTTCTCACACTGATGAGATTACCTAGTAGTTGAATAATGAAACATTTGCAAGCAAATAAGCCAGCTCAGAGAGCCCCAAAGTCTCTGCAGTTCAACTCATATATATATATATATATATATATATATGCGCCACATGCAGAGGCTAAAATTTCCCTAGCCTAGCCATTTCCATCTACCCAGGAATAAATTTCATCGAACTCAGTAGGACTTTTTTCCACCCTGAACGTTCATGTACAGAGTTATACTTTACAGAAACATCTGTTCCTAATACACACCCAGCCCTTTGCAAAATGTAGCTCGGTTTTTCATTTACATTTTGAACATTTACAAAGAGACAGAAAGATCGTCTTCCAGGAATGTATTCCTTAGCAACAAGTTGAAGATATTGTCATTGTATGTATCCCTTATCTACTAGACTTTCCTCTGCTTTTCAGTATAACAAGAACCCACAAGTCAGCTATCAGAGCAAAATGGGTGGAGAAACAGGAAACAACTCAGAATGTGTGTATATGTGTGTATATGTTTGTGTATGTGTGTGTGTGTGTGTGTGTATAATTATACACACACACACACGAGATATAGATATATAGACACATATATTTAATGAAATCCTTCAAGTAATTCAGAAGATTGACTCCCAACTTGATGGCATTTTAGTAGGCCTTGAAAACATGACTGTTCTACCAGATTTTAACAGATAATCAGAGTTGGAAACAAACCTTGGAGGTCATCTAGTCCAACCCCCTGCCCAAGCGGGAGACCCTACACCATTTCTGACAGATGGGAGTCCAATCTCTTCTTGAAGGTCTCCAGGGATGAAGCTCCCGCAACTTCTGAAGGCAACTTCTGTTCCATGGGTTGATGGTTCTCACTGTCCAAAAATTTCTCCTTATTTCCAGGTTGAATCTCTCCTTGCTCAGTTTCCATCCATTATTCCCTGTCTGGCCTTTGGGCCCTTTAGAAAATAGCTTGTCCCCTTCCTCCTTTCTATGGCAGCCCCTCAAATATTGGAAGACTGCTATCCTGTCTCCCCTGGTCCTTCTCTTCACGAGACTAACCATGCCCAGTTCCTGCAATCAAATGCTTTAGCCTCCAGTCCCCTCTCATCATCCTGGTTGCTCTTCTCTGCACCTTTTCTGGAGTCTCAACATCTTTTTTGTAATGTGGTGAACAAAACTGGATGCAGTACTCTAGGTGTGGTCTTACTAAGGCTTTATAGAGTGGTATTAATACTCCCTTGATTTTGATTGTATTTTGGGGATAAAGGGGCTGTAGTCCTTTTGTTAGATTTTTATTTTATATTTAAAGTGTGCTGTCCCGACAAATGCTGAAATATTGTGTGTGTGTGTGTGTGTGTCTGATATTTTACATCATGCTTTGCATACTGTTGTGAGCTGCCCTGTGGAATCAGGAGACATCAACATTGAATGAAATCAATCATTGACCTTGTCTCTAAAATCGGTGGAAATTCTTGAAGTTATGTGCACCGCAATTTGAAACAGAAATCTGAAGCACAAACCCTTATACAGCAACAGCATCCAAAATTTAAAAAAAAAACAAACCCTAGAATCAGCTCTTGTAGAGTTTTAGGAACAGGAAGCGTGTGGATGGGCTTTTAAAGTAAGCACAGATGTGCAGCAATGCTAGGGAGCATGAGACAGTTGATGTTCATTATTCTTGTCTGTGGTGAAACACTCCACATATAAACAGATGGGCATGATTTCAAAGTGAGCAAACACAATGCACAGAGAGAGGGGGAAAAAACAGGAATTTATTCTGAAGTCTTGGTTAAAAACATTGGGGATTCCCTTCGGGTTTTTTTTTTTTTTTTTTTTTAAAGACAAAGATAGGATAAGCTATTTCAGAGAATTATTGTATAATCTGGGATCAAGGGTCACCTAAAATAGAAGAATAAAGTAACAAGAGTTGGAAGGGACTTTGAAGGTCTTTTAGTCCAACCCCTGCTCTGCAAGGAAACCCTACACCATTTCAGACAAATGGTTGTCCAAGGTCTTTTTTAAAACTCACAGTATTGGAGCATTTATAACTTCTGGAGGCAAGTTGTTCCACTGATTAATTGTTCTAACTGTCAGGAAATTTCTCCTTAGTTCTAGGCTGTTCCTCTCCTTGATTAGTTTTCACCCATTGCTTCTTTTCCTGCCTTCTGGTGCTTTGGAGGATCGGCTGACCCCCCTCTCATCTTTGTAGGAGCCCCTCCTCAAATATCAGAAGACTGCTATCGTGCCACCCCCAAGTCCTTCTTTTCATTAAAGTTGACCTACCCAATTCCAGCAAACGTTTCTTCATACGTTTTTAGCCTCCAAAAGCAGAGAGAGCCAGCAAGCCCCATGGAACAGATGCAGTCCCAAGCATCTTATTTAAAGTCATGAATGTGTGCCTTTCCTCTGGAACCCCTGGGAGAGAGGGCGAAACCGAAGGCAAGAGCACAAGGCTCAGCGGGGAGTGTGAATGGAGGGAAGGGGAGTCTTTTGCAACTTAATTGAATTTCCTTGGGATATTTAGGTTTTACCCTTTCCTTCCCCCAGGATTGAGCAAGCCACACAGGGTTGCTTTTTCATGGAAACAGCCCAGGGCCTGTTGCTTGTGCTGTAGTCTCTCATGTCTCCTCCAAGATTTCAAGATAAATGGAAACATTAAGTGATGGATCAGGTTCTCCAAGGTAGCTTAATACTTGGCTGCTGTATCAGCCATTTGAAGAGGAATTTATTTATTTAGTTGGTTAGTTAATCTCTTGCTTTTATTATTTTGACAAATAACTCGAGGCAATGAACACATCCAACATATCTTCCTCCACCTATTTTCCTCACAACAACCTTGTGAGGTGGGTTGGGCTGAGAGCGGGGGACTGGCCCAGAGTTATCCACCTTGTCAAAGCATTTGGCAGCATGACTCCTTTTATGAGACAATCCAGGAAAGCTCACTGAGACTTAGACATTAACAGTGGTTTAATATACAACAGCTATATACAGACAATATACACGTGGTAGCAAAATACCTTACAAGCAAGCTTTCTTCTTCCTAACACACGGAGAACTTCTGCACTGAATAACTGGCCATAAAGAAAGAGAACCATGCCCTTTAATGACTGCCTTTTATATACACACCTCTAAGGGGATCTTTACTCTCCAGTCTTAAAGGGAAATACCCATACTCTGCTGAATCACCCTTGTTCCATCAGCCAGACTTACATCAGCTTCACAGCATCATGCAGCTACTCACTGCTGGTCAGTTCTTAAATCCTAATATCTTAACACACCTGGCTTTTGTGGTTAAGGTTGCAGGACTAAAACTCAGTGTCTTTTGCTTTCTATTTTCTGTCTCAATCACTAGACCAAATTGGCTCTATGTAGCTTTCCTTAGGTGGGAATCCCGTTGACTTCAATGGGACTTCTCTTCTCTATTACTCTAGAGATGCACAAACTGCTTTTGGTAAGATATCATATTTCTCTCTCTTAGGCTGTTTAAAATTAATTCATTGTATGAAACTAACAGAGGATCCCTTTCTGTGTTAACAAAGGGAAGAAGAGTTCAAAAGGAACAGGGAAAAAAAAAGGAAGGGAAGATCTGGAAAATTTGGTTGCAGTTTTAACTTTCTGGGACAAAATTGCTTCTCGATCCAATCTTTTGCCTTTTTGTCCAAGAAAATCTTGTCAACCTGAAACATCCAAACAGAAACCTTTGCAGTGAAACGAGATCGTTCTTTGGATGCTGAATAATCACTTTTTGCCCAGCCAACATTCACACAAGATTGTGTGAATGATTGTGGAGAGGCTGTGGAGGGGAGCAAAAGGCGAAGAGATAAACAATTGAGAGAGAGAGAGAGAGAGACAATTCGTCCCTTAAATGGCCACTCAGCAAAGATGCCCAGAAACCTAAGAAGAAGCATTTTGACTCCTTTAAAGAGATTCTGCTTTAGTTGACTTGCTGAAAACGAGGGTGGGAAATTCTTCTTACAGTTTCCAAGGTTTTGCATCTTCCCCAAAGGGGTGTTAAAGATAAGCTACTGAAATCTATGTCATTTTCGCTTCCTTGATCTGGCCCAGCTGGGTGGGGCTTAACAGACTGGCACTAATGAGCGCAGTCAGGATTGAAAATTGCCATTGGCCCAGGGGGCAGAATTAAACTTTGCATCCAACTTCCTCAATCACTTTCTTAGGTAAATGTTTCTCAACCTTGGCAACTTTAAGATGGGTGGGTTCCTGAATTCCCCAGCCATTAGACTTTAAATTCTGCAGACCCCAGAATTTTAAATTCTGCAGACCCCAGCTCCCAGAATTTTTCAGCCAGCAGGCATTAAGATGCATGGAGCCCAGCTCCCAGAATTCCTTAGCCAGTTAGTTGCAAGATGTATAGACTTCAGCTCCCAGAATTGTCCAACTTGAAGGATTTAAGATATATGGACCTCAGCTCCCAGAAT
>BLBF01000068.1:4976278-4990892 GCA_015471245.1 Laticauda colubrina
AGAACAGAACAGAATTTAGAATAGAAATAGAAATAGAAATAGAAATAGAAATAGAAATAGAAATAGAAATAGAAATAGAAATAGAAATAGAAATAGAAATAGAAATAGAAATAGAAATAGAAATAGAAATAGAAATAGAAATTAGAATAGGATAGGATAGAATAGAATAGAATAGAATAGAATAGAATAGAATAGAATAGGGGCTGGAAGGGACCTTGGAGGTCTTCTAGTCCAGCCCCCTGCTCAAGCAGGAGAACCTATACCAGAGATGGTAATTCAGCTGGTTCTGACCAGTTCTGGAGAACCAGTCGTGGAAATTTTTAATAGTTCGGAGAACCGGCCAATCCCACCTCTGACTGGCCCCGCCAAGCCCATCTCTTCTCCGCCTCCCATTGAGTCCCAGCTGATTGGCTGGGTCTTCTTTGGTTGCCCTGCCCAGGAGAACAGAGCTGGAAAGCAGGTTTGTGGGGTGGGGAGGGAATGGGGATTTTGCAGTATCCTTCCCCTGCCACACACACCAAGCCATGCCCATAGAACCAGTAGTAAAAAAATTTGAATTCCACTGACCTATACCATTTCAGATAAATGACTATCCAGTCTCTTCTTAAAAACCTCCAGTGTTGGAGCGCCCGCGATTTCTGAATGCAAGCTATTCCACTGGTTAATTGTCCTCCCTGTTCGGAAGTTTCTCCTTAATTCCAGGTTGCTTCTCTCCTTGATTAGTTTCCCACCATTGTTTCTTGTCTTTCCTTCTGGTGCTTTGGAGAATAATTTGACCCTCTCTTCTTTGTGGCGGCCCCTCAAATACTGGAACACTGTTATCATGTCCTCCCTAGTCCTTCTCTTCTCTGGACAAGCCAGACCCAAAATCTGCAGCTGTTCTTCATATGGTTTTGTCTCCAGCCCTTTGATCAACCTAGTTTGTCTTCCCTGAACTTTTTCCAAGTCTCAACATCTTTTCTGTAGTAGGGTAACCAAAATTGGTTGCACAATACCGGGTGTGGTCTTACTAGGATTTTTAGCGTTACAAGATAATGCTTTTGGAAAATTACACACTAAGCTTTTAACAGTGCGGCATTCAAGAGGTAATAACCCTCATCATGCTATAGTCTTTGGCTTCTTTCCATGGAAATGCTTGCTTTCTGCTAAGACAACTTTTGCCTATCCATCCAACCTCAAAGCTTTTGTGGAACTATCCAAGGTGCTGGGTCCAATCTGAGTTGGTCACCAGGGTCAAAGGTTTTACAGATAGTCCTCAACCTATGACCACAACTGACCCCCAAATGGATGCTCCTGAGCAAGACAGTGGTTAAGTGGATTTTGCCCCCATGACATGTCTTGCCACAAGCGAATCAAGTCCATCGTTCAGTTAGTAACAGGATTGTTAAGTGAATCTGGCTTCCCCATTGTTCTGATGCAAACCCTTTTCCAATAAAACAAACACAAACCAAAGGGAACAGAAACCTTTTAATGATCCTTACGAATCCCCAGTTAAAAGGCTGCTGCAAACTAATTAACTTTGATAAGCACAAGCCTCGCCAAAACTCTGCAAGGCTGCCAAGAATAACAGATAAGAAATATTTTACAACACAAGAGTCTTCAAATACCAACTGAAATGTCCACGAGGCTGAGATTCAAAACATTTTTGCTTCCTGCAAAGAATGTCCGATTCACAGCTGGCTTTTATCTTCTTGAAGGAGGGGCCATTTCCTTGCAGCCTTACTCCCGAGTCACTTGTGCTGTTGTAGCTGCTCTTTCCTGCGAGCAACCCTGAATGCATGTGCACTTGGCACAGGCTCCTCGGGAACCTCCTCATTGCTGCTGCCAGCCCCCATAATCTCTGAAGGCAGCAGTCTGCTCCCTAATGGTCCTGGCCCCTCATCTGAGTCCTCGCTCTCCTCAGCCGTCTACACCTGCTGCCGGCTAACTACAACACTCATGGACTTTGCTTGTCAGAAGGTCATAAAAGGGGATCACATGATTCCTGGGACATTGTAATCATCATAAATGTGAATTTTGAAACACGCAATCATGGGGATGCTGCAAAGGTTATCAGTATGAAAACAGTAACTTTGAACAGTCGCTAAATGAAGTGAGTTTTTGGGCTCGTGTTGGAACCCATCTTCAAAGAACCTCTCTCTCCCCAGCATGTCCCAGGTCCTGTCTGATACTCTTTTCTGCATAAGAATTATCCTTTTAAAGGTGAATATGCAAAAGAAATAAAATATTTAATTTTGCATATGATTACTGCAGTGAGACTAGCTGGAAAGGAGAGCTTATGCCAGCAAAGAGTTTAATAATCCAAAAAGTCTACGATTGCGTTGAAATGGACAAACTTACTCCAAAAATAAAAGAAAAAGAAGACTCAAAGTATTATACAGTCTGGGAAAACTGGTACAAATGGATAAATAACAGAAACCAGTGAGTAAATAAATAAGGAAGGAACAGTATAAAAAGGTTAAAGTATGAATAATAAACAGATATATGAAATAAGTATTAGAATAATATTTGATATATAAGCACCATCTAATTAATGTGTAATGTGTATAGTGTTTTTCTCTTTTTTTTAATGAAATGTTTTGTATTTTATATTTTGTATTTATCTTTTTAATATTTAATAAAGTTTTTTGGAGAAAAAAAATTTATCCTTTTAATTTTGCCCGACTGGCATCACTTAATTAGATGACATGTAGTAGTTCTGCTTGGCTTAACCCTGTTGATTTACCTTGACAAAATGATACCTACCTAAATATGGTGTGCATAAGCGCACCAACATGCCTACCATCCCTGTCCTATTGTTTCCTTTTATTTTTCTTTTATGTATCCATTTCATGGATTCATAATTATGTTTATACTTATACCTGTTATCTTATAATTGCTTGACAAAATAAAATAAATAAAAATAAAATAAATAGATGGAGCTTCATTAGATCTTTTATGAGCTCAGAGAACTCAAAACAGGTCACGTTGGCCTCCCTCTCATCCTACCGAATAGCACAAGATTCAATTCAACAAGCCAGTCATCGTGATGGCATTAATGCCTTTAAAATCTGCAGCAGCCATGGCCAAGTTTATGGCTTTATGCAAATGGGCTCCCTGTATGCAAATCACCTCATTAATGATTAGCATAAAATATTCCTGCAATCAGAATGGGATACTTAAAGTTTCTTCTTCCCTATTATTTCAAAAGACAAACACAGGAGACCAGGAAATAAATCATCGGAGAGAAATGGGATCTATGTGCTTGTTCGGTCCCCCTTTTATGACGGCCTACTAATAAATTGTCAACATCTGTTTGTGCTTGGCTTTCATTGCTGAAGGACAGAACTGCTTCTCTCCTAAGGGAGGTGAGATCCACAGCTTATCGTTTTATCTCTTGGTCCTGGAACTGGGAATTGGTAAGAAAAAGATGGAGGAACAGCTCTGAAAATGAGCTTGTTGGCAAGAAGTCAAGGTCAACTTTTCTGCTTCGCTAGGACATTAATTGAATGGCATTGAGCAAAGGAGGACCTTCACTAAGTTCTCTCTGGAGAGACATCCTGCAGATGTGCCTCTGGAGAAGAGGGAAACACAGTAGGGCAAATGGCTAGATGGTTCTCCAACCTTACCATCAGGAGTGGTATTCTACCGGTTCGGACCGGTTCTATAGAACTGGTTGTTATGATTCTGCCCAGTTCAGAGAACTGGCAAATCTTGCTCCTCACTGGCCCCGCCCCTCTCCCCCACCCTCCCCTCCTCGCTCGCCCCTCCCTTCCCCACCCAGTCAGTCCTGATCACACATGCCCGATATGTAAGCTCTAGTAGTTACCAGTGAGAAAGCTATGCAGGATTAGTTAACAACTCTTAATGCCTTTTTGGCCATGTTGTTACAGTGGGCTCTAGCACTTAGATCACTTGGCTTCGTGATCTGCAGCCTGTATTTTATTTTCTGATTTTCTTTTGCCAATTTGGGTAAGACAGAGCATTTGTTGAGATTTGAAGTTGCCACTTGTTTGACTATTCTGACACATAGTCAAGGTCTTTTTGAAGGGTAGCAGTATTGTCATTGGTGTTGGCTTTCTCAACAGGTGGGATTCCATGGGACGTGGGTTTAAATTATTCCACTCTGCCTCTCCCATGCTCCAAGGAGGATTACAAACTCAATAAGGCTGATGGTGACAGGCACTCACACCCATGTCAGAGGTCACTTGCACTGACAGACAGGAGACTCTCTCCTTCCTGTGCTCTGAAGCTGCAAACAGGCAGCCTGTGCGTCACTCACACGATCCCCTGCTGCTCACAGCCAAATAGCCTTTGGTGGAAGGAAGGACATCGAGGCAAACATTAAAGACTCTGGAAATGATTCCCAGATCCCTGTTGACATTATGCTTGGAGGGAGAGTCACACCCCTATATCCTGGAATAGGGTGGATGGGGGACATGCTGTTCCATTCTCCCTGTTGTAAAACTACAATGAAGGCATGAACCAAAAGTTGGCTTTTTCCAGAGGATGCTGGATTGTTGGTTTGTCATTCTTCTTCCTACCCTTGTCCCTAGAGATTCTCAGTCATCCAGGCCATAATTGTCTCAAAGTTGCTTTTTCAAAAGGCAGCTGGGCTTTTTCCATGGGGAAGAAGATGATGATGTTTCACTCCTCATCCAAGAAGCTTCATTGGAAGAAGAAGACGTCATCTCCTTCTTTCTGGTTCTCTGTTGGAAGAACTCAAAATGAGGAACTTTGGAGAAATGAAAAAAGGAGGCAGCAGCGACTTGGTCCAGAAGAACGCTGATGTGAGACACACCTTGGCACACTGACCTGGCAGCTACGTGATTTTGCAGTGGCCAAACAGGGAGGGAGAACCTCACTGGTTGGCCAAGTCTGCCTTGATTTATTGATCTAAGATTTTATCTTACCACGTTTTCTTGAGGAGGAGCTGAAATAATGAGATTCAGTAGGATGCAGCCACGTGATTGTATGAATTGTGATGGGGGGGGAGACCATTAGAACTTCAAATCCTGGTTGTATGTCCCCCTAGGTAGATCTATCAGAACTTTGAATGGTCATTTAGAGAACAGTTATATGTCAACCTGTAGGCTGTAGACATCTAGTACAAGCCATAACAGCATAACATGTGATGTCACCATTGCACCAATACTCCAATCATTGTGTGACATCACAACCCCCATGCAATTGCAGGCATGAATAAGATTCAGCCATGTTTCTTAACAAACATCACTCCAGAAGTGGGAAACACACCAGAAAGACAAGCTGGTTCTACCATTGCTTGTCCAGTTACACGTCATTCTTGTGTGTTCACTGTGTCAGCGTTTTCATTCTCTCATCCATTCTTCCTTGCCTGGGGCTGAGTTGCAGTAGAAACAGGGTTTTAATTACTTCCCCTGTTATTTCTCTGAATTTACATCCTGCTTTTCCATGCAGGCCAGATGATCAAAGCAGCCAACAATGCCCTCAACACCCCACACGCCCATATACAAATGGGCCAATGAGGAAAAAAACAGAGCCATGAGAACATAATTAAACACCCTGCAACCAGGTCAATTAATTTATAGGAGAAGTTCTAGCTGATCAAGGAAAGATCATCTGCTCTTTGAATTCGAGGAAAATATTTCTGGTTGCAGAGACAACACACACAGTCAAGCTTTGGACACCCTCCAAGTATTTGCGTTATTTTCTTCTATGGACAATTGTTGTTTTTTAAACAAACCAAACCCATGGACCCTTTATTGTTTCCACACAATGGATAGAGGTTGAAAAATATTGGTTTTTCAGAAACAGCATACAAGAAGAATGATCCAGCTATTCTACGGTTTGGGGGAACAAGGATAGGGAACCAGGCCTAGAAAGGATGAGTCACTCAAGAGAAGATCAGAGCAGGAGATGATCCAAATGCGTTGTATGAATTATGGAACATCTGTATTGTCCCAAAGGTGTTTTTTATTCTTCAAAAGACAACTGGGCTTCTCATTTAAGAAGCTTCTTCAGCTTTTGTTTATGTTTCCGTCTTGTCTTCCACAGTGTCTTGGAAAAGCACGGTTCGTGTGAAGAAGGTGAGAAAAATGCACCATGCCTTCACTATGAATTGAAGCTTCCCATTTTCTACAACCTAGAACCCCAGATGTGCAAAAGCTTGGAAAGCATTTGTAGGTAAAAGAGTCATACTAGTGCTACCTTCGTTCTGCTGTTTTCTCCCTTCTAAATTATCTATTTACAATTCGTGTGAGCGATATGCTCTGTAACTCCCACATAAATGTCAGCTTGACAGAAGCAGTGATACAGGCTACACACATTCCAACTGCTAGACTGAGTTGGTGTCTCAAGTCAAACCGGAACATTTGGCACAGCGAGATACTTTGCACCCTGAAAGACAGCTGAGTGTAAGGACGAAGGGAGAGGGAGGGTGTGGGGATTTCACATTCAACCGAGCCTGTCTTTTTCATCAAGCTGAGATCCAATCTTCGGAAGGACCCTCGTCCTGACGTCATCCGTTCTGACAAATCTGCTGACAAGAGGAACCGGTTGGGTTCACACAAGCCTTACCCAGAAATCCACGGTTCATAAACCACAACAGCTGAGTTTGCAGAATCTTCTAAACCCAACCTAAGGTTCATTACGGTTTAGCAGAGTGGGCACACCAGCCTCCCTCGAGTTAAACGAGGCTGATCAGGGCAGATCTGCTGAGATCAACAGAGGCCCATCTGGAACGGGAAATGCTTCTGGCCACCTAAGTAACTAAGGGGATGATGAATGCTCCCTGCCAGGGGCATCTAGACTCTCTGAGTCATGTTGTGTAAGAGGCTAGATCGTGGCTAGCTTTCATAAGTTTGGTGAGAACTGGCTCACGCCCTAAAGTTCAGGCTGGGACTTGCTCTGAGCCAGATTGTTGAGTTGGAGCTGAAGGAGGAAGCTAAGCGAATTCTTTTCTCCACCCCAAACCTTCTCTGCCACCCACCCTACCTTGTTCCAGGCGGTGCCATACAAGAGAAATTGGTTTCATCTGCATTTTAAGGAGCATCTATCCCAGGAGCACCCAACTGTGGCCACTTTAAGACCTTTGCACTCCAACTCCCAGAATTCCCCAGCCAGCTATGCTGCCTGGCTGGAGAATTCTGGGCACTGAAGTCCACAGGTCTTAAAGTGGCTAGGGTTGGACATCCCTGGTCTAATCCATTTTGCAGTCCCCAACCCATAAACCTGAGTTTTCTCTGTGGCCTGTTAGCAAAGTAAAAATCTTGCCATAACAAAAGCTATTGCTCAGAGAAACTTAGTTGATTAATTGCAGGAGGATTGGCTCATTAAGCCATTGATTAATTGTATCTGCATAAATCTACATCCAGAAAGGAAAGGGGGGGGAAAGCATAATTGCAACTTGAATATGGTGGGGAAAAAAAGTATTGCAGTTGCCCATCACTTCAATTTCTTGGCTTTTCTTTCAAACCAGGGACTACCACAATAGTTATAGGGCTCCAAATATCTAAGAAATACATGAATCCTTCAAGATGGTAAAGGGAGAGAAGAACTGAATTTCTCTCCAATGAAGGAAGACATAATCTTGCTTTCAGTGGACTCGGCTTGCATTGTGCTAAGCCATGGTTTAACCTTGGGCTGTTTGATGAGCCACAAGTAGCTGGGTTTTCACATCGGGCTAAGCTTTCTGCCACCTTTTGAAATCTCAGTGGTGGTGTTTGCTGAAAATACTAAGCCCAAAATCAAATAAGCTGCCCTAGGTTTGGCTGTGATGGGTGAGCTCAGCTTGTATGTTAAGTAGGAGAGAAAACTATAGTTTGTCAGAAAGAGGGAGGGAGGGAGGGGCTACACTGAGTTTCAGAAAGGGGCTAATATCAGCACTCACACAGCAGGGAAGTGAATTTGCAGCTTGCAGCATTGTGAAGTTGGTTGCTTCCACCTTTTGCTCCTTCGGTACGGTTATAAATCAATCCAATTATTAGAGAAACATCTGAAGCCGCCTGTGAATTTCTCATTTCCAAAGACAGTCAAACCTGGGCAAGGATTTGCACTCCCAGAATCTGAAGTTTCTTATTGCTCAGTGCCATGGGGAGTGTAGAAGAACACTTTTCCTTCGAAAAGACAGCTGGTGGGCAAAGGAGCAGAGGGGAATCTTCCTGTCTACATCGTACAGGTAGTACCTGACTGACAATGGTTCATTTAGAGAGCTGTTCAGAGTCCGGGTGTCCGCAGCCCTCAGTAGCAGCTGGAAAAATTATGATGTTAAATAATCTGCATCTGTGTGATGACCCAAAGGGGCGTGGCACAAAGGCAGCATGGTCAGATAATCAGTAGGAGTCCCTTTATTAGCTCCAATTTTGCCCCCAATGTCCTGGTTATCTTCTGGGCTGGATAAAAACTCTCCCAGGAACAGCCTTTGGCTGCAGACAATCAAGTCCAAAATGTGGTTAACAAAAACTGTAACTATAAGTCCAATCAAGGCAAGATGAGGTAATTAATCTGGCAGGGCAGGAGAAGGAATTCCAGACATGAAGGAACAGCAGTAATTCAACCCACTTGGGAGGATGCCAGGAACGCAGATTACCAAAGTCAACACAAATAAACTCACATTTTTTTCCCAGCAGATGCCTCACTCAGCATGCATCTCTTTTAAACTTTCATTCCCAGCTGCGGCTAATGAAGGAAATCAGGGCCCTTTCCTCCTTGTAAGCCACGCAACCCATGTTGCTCCCTTCTCCGTTCCTCCTTGCATTGCCCTAGGATGAAGAGGGGATGGCCCTGGGTTTTCCTCTGAACTCCATCTCCCTTGTTCTACCTCTTTCCTGCTCTGCCCAGCCAGACTTTGCCCTTCCCCAGTTTCCTCCACAGCCAACGGAGCCACACTCCCACTCTCTGTCAGCTGTTCATCTTCTTCCTCAGACTCCAACTCCAACAGGGGAATGACAATCTGGTTGTGAGGCTGAGGTCTTTACTCTTGAAAATGTGAGGATTGGGACAGTCAGCATGTAGGAGAGACAGGTAAGAGACTAGCAGAGCGCATTTGCAAACACTAATTAGCAGTCAGGAGACGTGATGAAAACTGCTTAGTTGCACAACACGTGAACAGATTTTGCCACAGTTTTCACTGGATAAGTGTGAGCATCCCAGACCAAGCTAAATGCCAAACTGTTAGAGAATTTCTGGAAAGGCTGGCACTCAGACAAATCAGCCATCAACAGAGGCCCCATCTGCATACCATTCAAAAAAGATAATCAGAAAGCTCAAAGATCACAACATCCCCCTGGGCAGCAATCAACACTTGGATAAACAGAGATTAACACCAAGGTTAACACTAGACTGACAATCAAGCCGTAAACAATACTCCAATTAAGGTATTACCAACTGAGACAAACAATCAAACAGGAAACAACAGTCCAATCAAGGAACTACCAAGACCATTTCCATCAGCCCTGACAGGGCAAGCCACTTGTATATAAATAGAAAGCAAAACCCACTCCCTTCTAGCATGGATGCCGCTACCTCGCTGAGTAATGAACCATCTGCAGCAAAATAACCAAGTTCATAGAGCATCAAGGACCCTAAATGAATCTTGCTATTGTTCCCCGTATCTCTAGGGTTTGATCACTGGGGGGAGGTGTTTTTGTTTTTGTTTCCTTTTTAGCTTTTGGATTGTCCCTTTTGAATGGTATGTAAAAGTGGTTTATCCCTATGTGCCTGTTGATGGTTGATTTGTCTGCATGCCAGGTCTTCAGGAATCCCCAGCCTTCTCAGACCCAGGGGACCAGGACAAAAAGAATGAATTTGAGGCTGCCTTGGGGGAAGGGGAGGGAGAGGGGGAGGGATTCACACAGGACATCTGAGAACACCGGCAAAGAGCCGATGTACGGCCAGAACCCAAGGCAAGAGTGACCTTCACAAGATCTGGCATTTATGTGAACAGCCGTAGCATCTGCACTGACATTCAATATGCCGAAAGTCATAACAGGCTATCGATTGATTCCACCGTTGAGCTGCAGTGAGTAGCCAGCTGGGTTAAAGCAGAAATCTCTCCCAAAGGATAAGAGTTGATAATTAGGGGCATTATTGGACTTTTGACGCCTTGGCTCGGCCGTTTCCGGACCTGGCTGGCTGCTGGAGACACAGGGATATGACTAGATGGAACGCAGATCGAGTCAGCCTGGCCAGTTTTATGTTCCAATTCAAAATTTATAACCCTCGGAAGAGAACACGGCAGAGCTAATAATTTTGCTGTCCTTTGGATAAAGGAGACAAAGGATGGAGGGAGCTGAGCGGCTTCCCCCAACCTGGCATCCTCTGAGAGCCAGACTACGATTCTCAGAAACGCCAAGACATATGAGCAGGTTGAGGAAAGCTGGTTTATAAAATAGTTACGGTGTTATGCTTCTGAGATTGCTACTGTCACTACGTAAGTACAGGAGAGAGGATTAATGTTAGCCTGGAGTTAAACATACATATATTAAACACACATGCAGGATAATCCATCAGGAGGACCAAGGCTGCAGGTGGGTTTTTTGGGGGGGAGGGGTGTTATAAGCTACGTTGGGGAAGAAAGTTGGCATCTTGCATGAATGGAGGCAATGACTAGTCATAGACCTCTCTGATTTGGGAGATGGGTCTTATTCTCCAGATAGCAGGTCTCCAGTGGAAAAGCCCTGATAGATGATTCCAGATCCTATACTGAATGCCCTTATGGCAGGTAAGTCTCCAGAGAGAAAATGTCTCCAGCTAGCAGAGGATCTCCAGTGGAAAAGATTGCATAGATGATTATCCACATGAGATCTTCTGCTATCTAGAGACCTTTGCTTTTTGGACATCTTCCACTGGAGAAGACATGCTGTTCTCTGTCCTGTAGAAGACCATGATGGACATATCATCTGTTATCAGAGCTTTTCCTTCTGGAAATCTTCTGGAGATCTTCTTCTCTCTGGAGAACTTCCTCTCTCTGGAGATTTACTATGATGGAGAACCTCTGCTATGATGGTCCACAACATCTGGACATCATCTGCTACCAGAGCTTTTTCATCTGGAGATCTTCCACTGGAGCAGACACGCTGCTCCCTCTCCTGTAGAAGAGCATGAGGAGACTTTCAGAAACACACCAAGTCTAATTCTCTTCAGTGGAGCTTGGAAACATGCATGTTGCATCCCAAGGGTTCCCAAGGGTGGATTCAAGCTAGACTTTTACCCCTGATGCAACAGCTGCAGGGCACCTGCCTAGGCAGTGGCATATTTTCCCTTCCCTTCCCTTCCCCTTCTGTCTGCCTCCTTGAGGTCACTCTACCCCCCCCCTCCCCGTGGCTCTCCATGCTCTTTCAAATCACAAAGAAGATACATGGTCCTTGATTCTGCTGATAGCTGATCAATGTGCCTCATGTACAACTGTGCTCTCTGCCCCTAATAAATATTGATCCCTTTTGTTCCCCGAAATGCCGCAGCAAAGAGAGTCTAAGTGTTAGCCATGTTTAATCTATCTCCATGCCTTTATGTTCGAGGATCTACTAAAACCGCACTTTATTCAGAGGTGAGATTCAGCAGGTTCTGATCAGTTCTGGAGGACCGGTAGCAGAAATTTTGAGTAGTTCGGAGAACTGGTGATAACCTTCCCCCAGAAGTGGAGAGGGAATGGAGATTTTACAGTGTCCTTCCCCTGCCACACCCACCAAGCCAAGCCACGCCCACTAAGCCACGCCCACAGAACCGGTAGTAAAAAAAAATTGAATCCCACCACTGCTGCCATGCCCGCCAAGCCACGCCCACCAAATCACGCCCACCAAGCCAAGTCACGCCTGCTAAGCCACGCCCACAGAACCGGTAGTAAAAAAAAATTGAATCCCGCCACTGACTTTATCCCACAGAGAACATTCAGGATTCAAAGCAAAGCTCAATTAGAAGGGACGGCCTTCCCAACCTAAGGATTTCTCCCTGGTTTTGATTAGACTACATTCCCTATCAGGCCCAGCCAAAAGAGCCCAGTAGTCAGGGAGCTGCAACCCAAAATGCTTGGATGCTACAACGCTCAGGAAAGCTGGATCGGGGATCAGAATGGATTAGGTAATTCCGGAAACATTGGCGTTGAAGAGGGGAGACCTGTAGTAGCTCCTGTTCAGCTCACCTTGTTGAAATGTAACGTTTTTTTTGGTGTTGAGGCTAAAGTAAAGGGGAAATGACTGCGTTAAGCTCCAAAATTAAAAATGTTCCAAGGATAGGAAAAAAGGGAGTGCAAATTCTGACCATAAACTAGAAATCAGTCTTTTACAGGCAGGACAGGTAAATTATATTAATGGGTAGCAGGTATTTCCAAATGACAGGAAGGAAAGGTCTACAGTTTAAATCCTGGAAGAGAGAGAGAGAGAGAGAGAGGGGGGGGGGGGGGGGGGGAGAGGGGGGGGGGGAGGGAGGGAGGGAGGGAGGGAGGGAGGGAGGAAGGAAGGAAGGAAGGAGAGGGAGGAGTTGTCTATGTCAATAGGCAGATCTTCTGAGGGTATATATAGTCTGTGGTAAAGCAGTTTAACTAGCCACAGCATATCTGTGAAGCTTCTACAGTTACTGAATGCCAAGAAGAGAGTCTGGAAAAATCAATATTTATGGCCATGCTTGAGGGACTCTAACACCCAGCCCTGCTCTAACATCAGAAGGAGACCAACGTTGGGAAAAAAAGGCTTCAAATGACTTCAGGCTATGGTAGGTAACCATACCCAGCAAGGGTTTCCCAAAAGTTACAGTCACCCTTTTGGCATCAACAGCTGAGATTCATCGAGAGGCCGCATCTAACCACTCAGAACTGCCTCACCATCTGGGACCCTTTCATCTAGGTTTGCGTGGGGCTTCCATCCAGGTGGAAAGAACCCACTTTGCAAGTTTAGTTTAAAGTTTACATTGAAGTTTTCATTGAGAAGACTAAAAATTTTGCTCTTCTGGGGTGAGGGAACAAAATCCCTCCTGAAGGAAGGTCTAAAGTCATAAGAATACCTTATGCTACCAGGCTTGAAATTTTGGACATGGACAACCTAGAACTACGCCGCCTTCAGTCTGACCTAAGCTTAGTACACAAAATTGTCTGCTACAACGTCCTACCTGTCAATGACTTACTTCAGTTTCAACCACAATAACACATGGGCAAGCAATAGATACAAACTCAAAGTAAACTGCTCCAAACTCGAATGCAGAAAATACGACTAAGGCAACAGAGAGTGGTCAATGCCTGGAACTCACTACCTGTTGTTACATCCTTAAACCCCCCCTCCCCCAAAGTTTAACCTTAAACTGTCTACTGTGCACCTCACTCCATTCCTAAGAGGTCTGTAAGGGGTCGTGCGTAAGTGCACCAGTCTGACTATACTTATATATTTATATGTTATGGTCATACTTAAACTTGCTTTCTCACACATGCTTGACAAACAAAATAAATAAATAAATCCCTCAAAGGATGTTGAAGGCCAACTCTTCCTAGGATCACCGAGAAGCAAGAAGAGTTAGATTGGTCCAACTTGTACCTACCATCCCACCAAAGCAAGGGAATCAGAGGTGGTCTTCAGCAGGTTCTGACAGTTCTGGAGAACCGGTAGCGGAAATTTTGAATAGTTTGGAGAACCAGCAAATACCAATTCTGACTGGAGATTTTACAGTATCCACCCCCTGCCACGCCATGCCCACAGAACCAGTAGTAAACATTTTTGAATCCCACCACTGAAGGGAATCCCACTGAGGTATGGATTGAGAGCAGAGACACCGAGAATCCCTGCCAAAGCTCTTGGAACGAATTCTTCCGAGCAAGTAGAAACAGCTCAAGCTAAGTTGCAGTTAGTCATCCAGTCTTTGATCCGATGCCATGATGCTTGCTTCTTCTGGCAACTCAATTCTAGGGCAACTTATACATGGGAAATATTGTTTTGGAGTGTGGGGGGGTCTTTTTCCTTGCAAGCTGTTTCTTGGGAAGCTCGTTGGCTGAGAGAAAGGAGATATGGATCTCACACAAGCTCTCAATAGTATTTGGCAACTTTTACTCATCTGATGCCAAAGCTCCAACAATCAAAGGCAAAAATCTAAGAACCAGATGAATTTGGGAGGAGGAGAAGTCCTCTTGGTTTAGAAACTAACCTGCTTTTGCCTGAACCAGGAGCCAAAATCACACTATTTTGAAAGCAGGTAACACTCTCTTCCCTGTGTGAGAATCATATTTCATTACTTGACCTTCATCCATCTAGTGATGATGATACTGGTGACATAATCAGTGTTCCAGATAGTGAAGAGGTTACTGGTGAAGGAAAGAAAGATGTGGACATGGCCTCTGCAACCTCACAGTAGCCATGATTGGAGATGGATTCCTATTCTGCTCTTTCCATTCATGTTAAATAGGAGGAAAAAACATCACTGCAACTGGTAAAAGAATTAGAAGCTGATCAGGAGATTCCATATAGCTTACCAAGACCTACTCCTGTCTTTTAGTTCCTGCCACAATATTAAAAAAATAAATGTTGAGACTCTAGAAAGAGTGCAGTGAAGAGCAACAAAGATGATTAGGGGGCTGGAGAATAAAACACAAGAAGAATGGTTGCAGGAATTGGTCATGTCTCCAATAGATAGATAGATAGATAGATAGATAGATAGATAGATAGATAGATAGATAGAT
>BLBF01000068.1:5013795-5036383 GCA_015471245.1 Laticauda colubrina
AGATAGATAGATAGATAGATAGATAGATAGATAGATAGATAGATAGACAGACAGACAGACAGATAGATATAGAGAGATAGAGATAGAGATAGAGATAGAGATGGATGGATGGATGGATGGATGGATGGGGAGAGAGAGAGATACATACATACATACATACATACATACATACATACATACACACATACACACATACAGTGTTGGCACTGCAGATCGTGTCCTGGCCTGCATTTCCCAGTCTCGCAGATGGGAATTCTTTAGAATTAATTCTAAAGATTAGAAATTAATTATTTTGCTTTTTCCTATGTCAACCATCTCTCCCTCTTCATTGGAGGGAATTATTGGTTTGTAATGCACAGTAGAGGCTGCTCGGAGAGTGATTTGAATCAATTTCCCCGGGGGAAGGATGGGTTTTAATTAATCGGGGCTGTCAAAGGGTCCCATTGATTCTTACCCCTTCCTTAGGGGGTACTGGGCAGGGAGGAGATACAAGGAAAGGGATCGTCTCAAGGTGTTTTCAAATTCCCCTTGAGATTTCAAAAAGGAGGCAATGGAAGACTAAATAAAGGAAAATAAAATAGTGTTTTCCCCTCTTGGCAGGTATGCTTGCCTTCTTCTCCTTCTCCTTCTCCTCCCCAGGGGTGGGCTTCAAAAATGTTAGCAAGGGGCTTCTCTGCCTGGTTGCCGGGTGGACGTGGCCATGGCGGACGTGATTATGTTACCTAGTTGGGCAATGAAACATCTGCAAGAAAATAATCAAGCTCAGAGAGCACCAAGGACCTCACAGTCCTCCTCCTCCTCTTTTCTAGTACTGATGACATTACCTAGCTGGGTAATGAAACATCTTCAAGAAAACCACCAAGCTCAGAGACTACCAAGGACCTCATTGTCCTCCTCCTCGCTCTCTTCCTCCTGTTCCCTCTCCTTCCCCCTCCTCTTCCTCCTTTCCACAAATCCCACTCTCTTCTAACACTGATGATGTTACCTAGCTGGGTCATGAAATGTCTGCAGGAAATCAGAGACCCACCTAGAACCTCACAGTCCTCTTCTTCCTCCTCTCCTTTCTAGCACCGATGAAGTTACCTAGTTAGATGATGAAACATCTGCAAGAAAACCACAGAGCTCAGAGAGCACCTGGGATCCCTTCCTACCCTACCAGGATCTCTTCCTTGCTGCCTCCTGGGATCCCAAAGACTTTAGCCACCACCGTGACCCATCACCACCACCTCTTTCAATTTCCTGAGCCTCATGACGAATCCTTCACTCCCCTTTTCTGCTTGAGGGTGCCTGTTTCATGTTGTGTGCCGTTACTAATCTATGAAATATGTAATGTGGCCATAAATCTGCTGGAAAAACAGGATTTGCCATGCCAGGAATACCAGAAAGGGAGTCCAAAAAGTGAAAGGGCAGAGCGCCCTCTGGTGTTTGCCCAACACTCTGCAGGGACGCCCCGCTGTCTGAACACGTGGACTCTCTCCCAAGAACTTTTACTTCCCATCCGTGCTCTCTAAACATGCCATAAATATGCTGGTTGTTTCAGGCAGGCAGAAAATTCCAACCCCAAATCCCCAGGTTTCCTCAGACACGAATAAGGAGAATTAAACCAACCCTCCAAAGATATTTGGTTGATGTCAACAGGCAACTCTTTCAAGAAGAAAAGTAGGCTTTGTATGCTGTTGAGAGCACTGTGAAGCAGTATATTAGTCTAAGTGCAATTGCTAAGTGGGAAGGAAGGAAGGAAGGAAGGAAGAGAAGGAAGGAAGGAAGAGAAGGAAAGAAGGAAGGAAGGAAGGAAGGAAGGAAGAGAAAGAAGGAAGGAAGGAGGGAAGGAAGGAAGGAAGGAAGGAAGGAAGGAAGGAAGGAAGGAAGGAAGGAAGGAAGGAAGGAAGGAAGGGCCATGGTGGCACAGGGTTAGAATGCCTTATTGTAGGCTAATTCTGCCCACTGTCAGCAGTTTGATCCTGACCAACTCAAGTTTGACTCAGTTTCCTTCTGAGATGGGTAAAATGGGGACCCAGATTGTTGGGGGCAACAGACTGACTCTATGAACCCCTTAGAGAGACCTGTAAAGCACTGTGAGGCAGTATATACTGTAAGTCTAAATGCTGTTGTTATTTTATGGGTAGTTCTGGTTGTTTGCACCTGACAGATTTCGATGCCAGAGCAGAGGTGTCCAACCTTGGCTACTTTAAGACCTAGGGACCAATTAATGCCATTGCTGGTTGGGGAATTATGGGAGTTGAGGTCTTAAAGTTGCCAAGGTTGGAGACACAGCTGGGCTACAGAACTTGGCCAGTCTGCCAGAGAAATTTATGACAGAGAAAGATTCAAACTATTTACTATATCTGCATTACTATTACTATTAATTCTCCCATCCTTCCTTTCACCCATCTCCTCCCACTTATGACTGTATGACTGTAACCTTGTTGTTTGTATCCTAATGATTTATATTGACTGTTTCCTGATCTGATTTGATTGCTTATGGCTATCATTAAGTGTTGTACCTGATGATTCTTGACTCTTGATGAATGTATCTTTTCTTTTATGTACACTGAGAGTATTTGCACCAAAGACAAATTCCTTGTGTGTCCAATCACACTTGGCCAATAAAGAATACTATTCTATTCTATTCTATCCTATTCTATTTTCTATTCTATTTTCTATTCTATTCTAATTAGAAATTAGCTGAGGAAAGCATAGCTGAGAAGAAGCAGATGGAGGCTTAACAGAGCCCTTAACACCAACTGAATTATAAAGGAATAAAAAAACCACAACAGACCAAAAAAAAAACAAACCACCTCATGATGTCCACACAGGACAAATTCCATGAAATACATAATATATAAGCCAAGGGTGCACAGTAGTAACTTATTTCTTCATGGGCTTAGGAGAAGAGTCAGATTTTTAAAGACTCCTGGAAGCTATCAGGGTGAAAGCCATGAGGATCTGGGGGAGGGGAAGAGACTATTCCAGAGACCTGGAAAGACCCCAAGGAAATCCCTTTTTAAGGGGAAAAGATCTCTTCATTGGCTCAACAGTTGGGTTGATCAACAGCTTTCCAGAGTAGGTGCAATTCCAATTTCCCAGCTGAGAAGCTTGCTCCTAGTTCAGTCCTAAATTCCAAATAATGAGGGGTTCAGCGACGTATTGCATTCATTGACCAAAAAAAAAGATAGCACACCTTGTCCATGTAGGTACGATGTGAGTAACTGTGAAACTGTCATGCATTTTACAGTTGTAACTGTTGGATGTGCTCTGCCATTAACACTTCAGCTGTATAATTAGCAGCCCGGTGGGGAGTCAAGAAAAGTGTTGTTCCTTGCAGCTGACAGCCCATTTGCAAAAGGAGGGTTGTGTATCCTGTTCAGGTGACAAGTGAAAATTAATCTGGCAATTCCAATAAAATAAACTTGGCACCGCTTTCCTCTGGCTGGTACTGGCTGCTCAGCTGAGGCCAGCCAGGAAATTCCTGGAAGTCAGCACAAAATGCAGATACTCCTTGACTTACGATGACCAAAATGTGGCACCAGGATTTCTCTTGGTTTGCAAGGTGGTCATTGAGTGAGTTATACTTGATTTTGCATTCCCCCCCACCTTTTTTTTTTTTTGCCACAGTTCAGCAAATTACAGCAATTAGCTGAACCATGCAGTCATTCATCAAAAACATGTGAAGCACGTTTGCCAAAATTGGGTATGTCTAGTTTAATCAAGAGAAGGACCATGATTTGAAGGGACTTGCTTTGAGGGGACTTCCAATATTTGAGGGGCTGCCACAAAGAAAAGGGGGTCAACTTATTTTCCAAAGCACCAGAAGGCAAGATAAGAAGCAATGGATGGAAACTAATTCAAGGACAGAAGCAACTTGGAATTAAGGAGAAACTTCCTAATGGTGAGAACAATTTTGAGTTTAGTTTAGTTTATTATCATTTGCACCTCATACAATGAAATTAAATACCATCTTCAGTGTACATTATGACTGAAAATAAGCACACATCCTTCACATTCTATACAATTGAATTGAAAACCCCTGATATTGCATTCATATTGCCCTATACAGTAGAATTCAATAGAGTTCTGCCCTGGTGTTTTTTCAGCTTATTTGTCCTTGTTTTTATTATTATCCTGCACTGTCTGCCAGATGGTAATAGTTAAAAAAAAAAGGTGCCCAGGATGAGAAGGATCATTGAGAATGTTTTGAACTTTCTTGAGGCAGCGGGAGCTATAAAGCTCTTCCAAAAAGAGGAGAGGGCAACCAATGATCCACTGGGCAATGACATTAACCCTCTGGAGTGCTTTCCTTAATCAATGGAAAAGCTTCCTTCCAGAAATTGTGGGTGCTTCAGCACTGGAGGTGTAAGCATTGGACTTTTTCCCTTCAACCGAAAAGAACAAACTTCTGAAAACCAGGTGTTTCAAAAGGAATCCTTTTTTAAAAGAGATTTAAACCCAACACTAATCAAAGATATTTCCAGGCATACAGTCATAAAGGAAGTTAGAATTCCTCCCCTTTTTTAGATGTGGATTTAGTCAAACAAAGAACCAACATGTTTATTCCCCACTCCCCTTCTCTGGGAACATATCTTAGCAGAGTTCCCAGGATTGTCTTCCGGAGCTGGAATTTTTTTCGCCTTTTGAGTTTGACATCCCTGGTGTAGAGTCTCCTGCTTGAGCAAGGGGGGGGGGGGGTTGGACTAGAAGGCCTCCAAGGTCCCTTCCAGCTCTATTCTGATTGATTGATTTAGTGGTGCTGGTTTTCATATCTGCAGGTAAACTTCCTTTGGCCACTATAAAAAAAATTATGATCTTGTTATCTCTTCAAGAGGTGACAAGTTTCTAGACATCTGGCTCCACTCCTCCAGTTGTATATCATATGCAAGTTATACAGAATCAATATAGGATTTAATATATTCAGGTTACATAAAAAAGGATTACTTGTACCAATTCCGCCCCCCCCCCTCTTCTTCCATAGAAGAAGGGCAGATACATGGATCTGAAAGGAGATTTTGAAGAAAAGACTGTCTGAAATGGTCTAGGGCAGGGGTGTCAAATTCAATTTCATTGAGGGCTGTATCAGGGTTGTGTTTAACCTGGGAGTGGAGGTAGCAGCTCGACATCACTCATGTCAGGGATGCCTATTGTGGCCCAAGCATTCTGTCAGCAAAAATAGGCTCCCCAGCTCTGTTTTCAGCTGTGATGGCCTCCTGCAGCCCGCTGCCAACAAAAATGAAGCTGGTGGGTGGCATGTACAGCCTTCCTAAGCTCCATTTTTGCTGGCAGAGGCACCGTGGGCCAGTCCTTTGCTGTTTCCAGGGCAGCCTCACTGGCTACATCTAAGCACCATGGAGGCCAGATCTGACCCTTGGCCCTTGAGTTTGACATCCCTGGTATAGGATCTCCTGCTTGAGCAAGGGGTTGGACTAGACCACCTCCAAGGTCCCTTCCAGCTCTATTCTGATTGATTGATTGATTTAGTGGTGCTGGTTTTTGTATCTGCAGGTAAACTTCCTTTGACCACTGTAAAAAAAAAAAAAAAAAAGTTGCCTTTTGAGTCATTGGTCTGATTGGAGCAATTTCCAGCCAGCCTTATTTGCAGTGGCTGTAAATTCCCTGTGGTGGTGGTGATGGATAGGTGAGCCTCTGCTCCTTGTCACTGATCTGTCACCTGTACATATGGGGACAAAATGGTTATGCACGAAACGCTGTTGAAAAGAGCTCTGTTCTGCAGCCACCGGATAAAATGCCTGGATTGCTTCTTTAGGGACTTGGTTCTCTGTCTTTGCTACTTCAGTGAAATTTACCGCCGCTTATAGCAAAAAAGATGGTGAGCTTTATTAAGAGTTTCTCCAGGGCAATTTTCCTTCCCAGGTGTTATATATCTTTTTTTTTTTTCAGGAACTGCAAAAGGCAGGAGAAGACAGGAGGGGAGTCCTGGAAGAGAAATCAACAGCTAATAAAAAGCACAGGAATATTTCTTAATGTGCTTTTTCACTTCATTTTTCTTTACAGCTTTCAAGAACAAACACAACAATTCAAGCCCCAAGTAGGGGAAGGAAAAAAAAAATCACAAAAGGAGAAAGGAAAAAGGCTGCAGCAAAAAGCAAGGTTTTGCAAAAAAAAGGGAGGCAAAGCATTTTTGGAACGGTTGATCTTTGCAAATGTAAAACCCCCAACTAGACCGCTGACAGTTCTACATCTGGGGGGAAAAAAACCTTTTTTACTGCAATGTGGACATATATATATATATATTAATCATATATATTTTAATCATATATATATGATTATTTCTAATATTGATGCAATCTAGATACACCAAACCAATGATATAGCATCTCATGCTTTGAGCAGGGGGCTGGACTAGAAGATCGCTATGGTCCCTTCAAGCTCCATCCTGACTCGATTCAGATGCAGGGTTTGGCTTTTGGAGATAAAAAGGGAGAAAGGTTTTCAAACTGCTGCCTCCCAGAGATTCTGGACTACAATAACCATCGCCCTGCCTGAGCTCCGGTTCTTCTTCAGAGTTGTGACCTATTTTCCCCTAAGCAATTGGGATCTTGGCAATGATGATTTCAGTTCAGCATTGAATACCATCATTCCAGACATTCTTCTAACTAAATTAAACCAACTAGCGGTATCTGAACACACTTGTCAGTGGATCACAAGCTTCCTAACAGACAGGATGCAGCAGGTGAAGCTAGGTGGAATCACATCCGAAACCTGTACAATCAGCACAGGGGTCCCAAGGCTGTGTGCTTTCTCCGCTTCTCCCGATATACCAATGACTGCATCTCAAACGATCCATCTATTAAAATACTGAAGTTTGCTGATGACACAACAGTGATTGGTCTCATTCGAGGCAACGGTGAATCTGCATACAGACAGGAGGTTATAGGACTTGCCTCATGGCGTAACCGGAACAATCTGGAACTGAACTCACTCAAAACCGTAGAAATGGTGGTAGACTTTAGAAGAAACCCTCCCATACTACCACCCCTTATAATACGAGACAACACAGCATCAACAGTAGAGACCTTCAGATTTCTAGGTTCTACTATATCACAAGACTTCAGATGGACACCTAACATCAAAAACTTTATCAAAAAAGCACAACAAAGAAGGTTCTTCCTGCGCCAACTGAGGAAGGTCAAACTGCCCAAGGAGCTGCTGATTCAATTCTACAGAGGAATGATGGAGTCTGTCACCTGCACCTCTATCACTGTCTGGTTTGGTTCTGCAACCCAACAGGACAGACAGAGACTCCAGAGAGTAATTGAGACTGCAGAAAAAACAATTGCTACCAACCTGCCTTTAATTGAGGACCTGTATCCTGCACGAGTCAAAAGGGGCTATGAAAATATCTACAGACCCCTCACATCCCAGACATAAACTGTTTCAACTCCTTCCCTCAAAACGACACTACAGAGCCCTGCACACCAGAACAACTAGACACAAGAACAGTTTTTTCCCCGAATGCCATCACTCTGCTAAACAAATAATTCCCTCAACACTGTCCAACTATTTACAAAGTCTGCACTACTCTTACTATTCATCTTCTCATTCCTCCTTATCACCCATCCCCTCCCACTTGTGACTGTAACTTTGTCACTTGTATCCTTAGGATTTATATTGACTGTTTCCTAGTATGATTTGATTGCTTATTGGACCCTATAACTATTGTACCCTATGACGATCATTAAGTGATGTACCAGATGATTCTGACTCTTGGCAAATATATCTTTTCTTTTATGTATACTGAGATCATTTGCACCAAGACACCTTGTGTGTCCAATCACACTTGGCCAATAGAAGAGTTCTGTTCTATTCTATTCTATTTTATTCCTATTTTCTATTCTATTCTATTGTATCCTATTCTATTCTACATTCTATTCTACATTCTATTCTATTCTATTCTATTCTATTCTGAATTCTATTTTCTATTCTATCCTGAATTCTATTCTATTCTATTCTAATTCTATTCTAAATATTCTATTCTATTCTAATTCTAATTCTATTCTAATTCTGTTCTATTCTAATTCTATTCTATTCTAAATATTCTATTCTATTCTACTCTATCCTATTCTTATTGTACCTTTTGACTATCATTAAGTGTTGGACCTGATGATTCTTGATGAAAGTATCTTTTCTTTTATGCACACTGAGAGCATTTGCACCAAGACAAATTCCTTGTGTGTCCAGTCCCACGTGGCCAATCAAGAATTCTGTCTTTTATCCTCTATCTATGATGGGAACCGAGGTCCAAGTAGCAGATGGGTTGCTCTTAGCAGGGCAGGTGTTGTTTTTTTTTTTTTTTTTCCCTCCCCCACTCAGCTGCTCCGTTCACGTCCTAAATTTCGCTGATTCTGAGCCGCTTTGCTGAATGAGAGGCAAGGTTAGCCAAGGTATGATGGATGCACGTGTTAAATCTCGCTCCTTTGCACCGAGAGAGCCATCGGATCAGATCTGCGTTCCCAATGCAGCAGCTGGCAAGGAGGGGGGAGGGGGGGGGAAAAAGACATCATAAAAGCTGCAGCCTCCCTTCCCCTTTCATGCTCCCCTGCTTTAACCCTCAAATCCCACCCCCCGCCGCTTCCCAATGGTTTCTTCCGAAAGGCGGCGCTTCATTTTGTCTTTCCCGATCGTTTCCAATTCACTTCCCTCTTCCTCCTCCACTCCCCCCCCCGCGTTTTGGCGGAAAGTTGGTATATTCCGCTGGAAGGCCGGCCGCTTTTACGCTTCCGTTGCCGCATTCTAGAAAGGGCGCTGCGCCCTTGAGAGGCGCCCCTGCCTTGCCGGTACGCTGCTTCCGTAGGCAGCTCCGCTTATTCCCTACCGAAAGTTACGGCGGCGGCCGCGGGTCGGCGCGGCCGAGGGACGCAAACGGCGTTAGCGGGCGCTCGTGGTTGACGTGGTGGTGGTGGTGGTGGCGGCGGCGGGACGGAGCGCCCGGCCGAAGGCGGCCCAGGACGGTAACGCTCCTTGCGGCTCTCCTGCTTGCTCGGTTCCCCCGCGTCTCTCGGCGGAGGGCGGCAGAAATCCGGGATGTCTGGTTGGCAGTGGAGGGGGGGAGGCAGGATCCTCTGTTGGGCCCCTAGTACTCCAGAGCCCATCATCCCCATCCTCCTGGCCTTCCCCAGGTGGGCTTAGGCATGGTTCCCTGCTGCTGAGCATCTTTCAGGGCCCTCCAGGTAGATGGGACTCCGACGCCCATCATCCCCAGCCAACATGCTCCTTTCCCTTTCTCCCAGCATCTCAAACCTCTTTCCTTTCTTCCTATCGCCTTCTGGGCTTATGCAACTGCAGCTCCCATCATCCCCAACCAGCATGGTCCCTTCCCTTTCTCCCAGCATCTCAACCCCTTTCCTTTTTTGTCCTATCGACGTCCGGGCTTATGCGACTGCATCTCCCATCATCCCCAGCCCGCTTGCTCCTCTGCCTTTCCTCCAGCTGTGCTGGACTACAGCCCCCATCATCTCAGGCAGGGTGCTTCCTTTTAAGCAGCTCCCATTATCCCTGGCCATGACAACCTTTCCCCCTGTCCCAGATAAGCTGGTCCCTCCTCCAGCCTGGAGATGGGCTCTTCTACTTCTCCCATCATCCCCAGCCGGTGAGACCTCCAGAAGTGGCACGGCGGTCCAGATGCTTAATGACTAAAAAACCCATCATCCACAAAGCTCTCTCTCACACACACAAAACTGCCCTCAACGTGACTAATTCCAACACTCATTCACAGAGCCACATTGTGTGTCCCTATGTAAGGCAAAATAACCAAGGGGAAGACAGGTAGCCCTCGATTTAGAAACAGCTCATTTAGTGACCATGCAAAATTATAACGGTGCTGGAAAAAAGAGGGACTTGGGACCTTGGAAGCCTCCCCAGGATCAAAATTCAGAAGCTTGGCAACCTGGTTCATACTTACGAACTTTGCTGTGTCCCAAGGTCATTGGATTATCTTTGGTGGCCTTCTGAGTGGGCAAGTCAAGGGAGAAAAACTTGATTCGCTTAACAACCGGGTTACTAACTGAAATCAACTGCAGTGATTCGCTTAACAACTGTGACAGGGGGCAAAAATTCAGTTAACAAATGTCTCACTTTACAACATAATTTTGGGGCTCCCTTGGGGAGTCATTAAGTCATGGACTACCTGTACAATAAAAATAAATTTAAAAAAACAACAACTCGGGTACTCTTACATTTTGTACAGGCCATTGTAAAACTGGTAGGAATCACTCTGAGTTTTTCTTCTGCTTTTGACCTTTTTTTTTTTTTTGCCCCACCAGCCCATTCCTCGAAGCCAGGGGTCTCCAACCGTGGCAACTTCCTGGGGAATTCTGGGAGTTGAAGTCCACCAGGCTTAAAGTTGCCAAAGTTGGAGACCCCTGTTCTAAGCCGCTTTCCCCTCATTGCTGACTGTTTTGAAGTTGCCAAAACACCAAACCGACCAAAACTTCGTCTGTACAAACTCCGCTTACTGGTTTTCGATTCTTTCTCTTTAGAGTGGGATCCATTCCTAGAATGGAGGGTGATCCCTGAGCCCCCTTCGATCGCCACTGGTCTCTGAGAGCCTCTCCGTACAACCCAAGACTTCGCCATGTGGCACAAGGCCCTGGGTGTGGCTGTGCTGGCCTTGGCCACTGGCTACGTCTTCTGGCTGGAGCCTGCATGGCCGGATTTCCTGTGGGAGCATCTCTCGGGACCCTTCCTGTACCAATTTCGGGAGGACCAGGAATCCCCAGAAAGCAGCATGGCAGAGGCCTGGGATGCCCTCATCACCCAGCCAGCCAAGCAGTGGAACAGAGTCGCTGTAGGGTAAGGATGGATGGGTTGATTGATTCACTTGGTTGATGGAGGGTTGAAGGACGCCCAAATTTAATGGCTCATGAGGTTTTGCAGCCAAACTTACCTGCACTGTGCATGTGCGCACCTTCCAGCTGATTTGTGGCCTGTTTGAAGCCATTTTCACCCTCCTGGTGGCTCAAGGGAAGCCTCTGCAGCCTCGGGAGGCTGAAAAATGGGCCTTCTGGAAGTACCGAAACGGGCCCGTTTTTCGGCCTCCGGAGATTGCAGAGGCTTCCCTTGAGCCTCTGGGAAGGCGAAAACAGCCTCTAACAGGCCAAAAATCAGCTGGGAGGCGCAAGCATGCGCAGTGCAGTGCTGGGAGGCACATGCATGAGCAATGCAGGCAGGCTGTTGTGCATGCATGCGCAGGGGGAGGCAGGGTGCATTGCATTGTGGGTGCCGGCATGCAGATTCACTTTTGGCACACCACAACAAAAAGGTTTGCCATCACTGGTGTAGGGTCTCCTGCTTGGGCAGGGGGTTGGGGTTGGACTAGACAACCTATAAGGTCCCTCCAAACTCTCTTAATCTGATCTAAGTCTTCCTTCTCTTCAGGGTCAACGCCTGCGTCGATGTGGTCCTGTCCGGGGTAAAGCTGCTGCAGGCCCTCGGCTTCCGCGGTGAGGTTGGAAAAGACCATTCGGTCCTGCGTTCCGCTGCTGAACTGGAGGAAGCCTTTCTCCATTTTATGAGCAAGGGGGTTGCTGCAGAACGGTTCTTCAATGACGCCGATGGCTTCCACCAGATCGCACAAACGGCGTCCAGTTATCCGGGCACCCAGGTGAGCTCTTGGCTTGGGCAGGAGGTCCACTGGGCTGAGTTCGTATCGGGGATCAAAGGCCTCTTCTGGAGGTGTGCAGATGGTTCCTTCCATCTTTCCCAGCCACCAGAGCTTTTTCCAGAGAACTGGATCTTTGCATAATGTGCCAAAGGAGGTCATCTTAAGCCAAAGAAAGCCATTGCCAAATCACTTCCGATGTAACGTTCCCAAGGAAACTGCTTGGATGTGGTCAAAATGTTCTCCATTTTATTTTGCTTTTAATAAAGGCATTTGGGGATATATGTGATGACCCAAAGGGGTGTGGCACAAAGGCAACACAGTCAAATAATCAAGAAGAGTCCCCTTATTAGCTCCAATTTCACCCCCAATGTCCAGGTTAGCTTCTGGCTGGAGAAAAGCTCTCCCAGGAACAGCCTGTGACTCTAGAAAATTCAGTCCAAAACAGGGTAAACACAAAATGAAACTTAAATTCCAAACTGAAGTAATTAGTTTGGCAAGACAGGAGCAGGAATTTCAAACTGGAAATCACAACAAAACTCACACAGTTGGGAAGACACCAGGAACACAGATAAACCATGACAATACAAGATAACAAATTCACATTTGCTCCCAAAAGCTTGCTGCACGCAGCTTGCCTTTTTTATACACTCTGTTCCCAGCTGCAGCTAATGAAGGGAATCAGGGCCCTTTCCTCCCCAGTAAGCCACGCAACCCACATTGCTGTCTTCTCCGTTCCTCCCTGCATGCCCTTGGATGAAGAAGAGGTGGGCCTGGGTCTTCCTCTGAACTCCCTCGCTCTACCTCTCCCCTGCTCTGCCCAGCTTTGCCCTTCCCCAGTTTCCTCCACAGCCAATGGAACCACACAGTTGTTCGGACTGCCGTGGGAATGAAATTGGTATCAGTAAATCAACCTTTGTAATTAAACCTCCTTTGGTTTAAAGGATGAAAATGTGAAACTGTCCCCAGTGCTACAGACAATGCCAGTTTTCCAAAGCTACCTTGAGCCAGTGTTTCTTCAACAATTTCAGGCTGATAGTGACTCTTCTAAAATTTACAGCTATGTAAATTTCTGCAAAGTCATGCTAGTTCTTGGCTGCCGGCCACACCAGCAGCTCTAAATCCCCTGTGAGTTGACAGCTTATTTTACCATTGCTCAATCTCACATTTAATTTGGGACCTGATAAATGGCTTTAAAATTCTTCCTTTTATCACGCTTGCATGTACGAGATGTTTGAGAGGCTGGAGGGCTTTCTGCTCGAGCTCAAGGAAACCGCGGTTCCATACAAACAAACATTTGTATTTTAGTTATCTCACAGTTATCTCATTTGTACTTATTTCGGGAGGTTTAATAGCAGACTGGAATTAGCTGATCGCTTGATGCTCAGAATGTGTTTCTGGAAGCAGAAAGCCTGCTGGTCCTCTCTGGGAAATGGAGTGTTGAGATTAGTTTTCTTTTCTTTTTAATTGGGTTTACATTCTGTTCTTCATCAGAAGAATATGCCCAGCAGATGACAGAGCTAAAATAGAACGGAAAGCAGCAAGGAACTGAAAATGGTTGCAAGAGTCAGCAAATATGTCAAGGAACAGAAAGCTTGGATAAAAAAAATACATGCAGGAACTGAGAATTTATAATCGAGAGAACTTTGCAAACAACCCTACCTATTCTCACCATCCTCTTCCCCACCTTTCTTCCATTTTATGTACTTATAACATTTCCAGTGCAGAAAACTGCAGCATTGGAAAATGGCACTGGCCGCAGAGGTGGTAGTCAGCTGGTTCAGACCGGTTCTGGTGTCCCGGTCGTGGAAATTTTGACAAGTTTGGAGAACTGGCAAATACCACCTCTGCCCCTGCTGTTACGTCTCCTATATTCCCTGCCGCTCCTCAACTGAGCTAAAAAACAGTACAGCTCACCAGTGTCGACACAGAGGACGGTCCTTGAGTTCTGCATGCGCGCAAAGCACACTTTCAGAACTGATGGGAAAAAATGTGGAAACCCATCACTGATTGGCCCGTGAAACGTTATACTTCAATGTAATCGGTTGGTTTTTAAAATACCACCTATCCCGCTATATGACGGTATTGGCCAAAGACTTAATGCCCCCTCGCTGGAAAGTGGGGTTCAGTGACTTCTTACTCTCTTGCAGTTGTATGTTGGAGGAAATGCTGCTCTCATTGGCCAGAAAATCGCATCTCATCCAAACTTAAAGGTAAACTTTATTCTTTTGCCTGTAACTGTAAATTGTTTTTGTCCCATCGGTTTTTTGTATACCATAATGTAGTTTGCAATAATATAGACAAATGACATGTCGGCTCACTAAGTGTCGATCTTGAGCAACAGAACCCCCAAAAGAACAAATGTGGTTTTGCAGATATGCATGATAGTCCTGTTTTTCATTCATCAATAGGGAAATGTTTGAACCAGCATACCTCTTTGCCTCTAAATGACCAGGATCAAAATTGGAAAATCTGCTAAGAATGCAGTTAATCTGAGAGAAGCTATTATCGGTCTGTTTCCTTGTAGGTTTTACTTTGTGGCCCAATTGGACCCAAGCTTCATGAACTGCTTGATGAGAATGTAATGGTCCCTCCAGAATCACTGCAGGAATTAGATGAATATCATCTTATTTTGGAATACCAAGCAGGTACGTGCCATTTCAAGATCCAAAAAAAAGGTCATTGGTGGAGTGGCGTAAAGGACTATCATCATTAATATACTGTAATTACGAATGACCTTGGCCACTTGAAGACACGTGGACTTCAGCACTCATTAGAATTCCTTAGCCAGCAAAAGCTTCAAGTCATCAAGGTTGAGAAACCCAACACTGATGTGTCCAATGAAACAGCCTGGTTGTCAGCAGGACGCCATCACAAATCTACCACTTAACCGTTATACCTTAGGTTCATATTTGATCATCACAGAATTCTGATTATGTTGAATTTCTTAATAGGGAAATGCCCAAATGCAAAAATAACACAAAAATTTAAAACAAAAAAAACACGTTTGTCAATATTGCAGACTTTTTAAAGATGCACTACCCTGCTGTCCATCTGTAAACAAAGGGCAGGAAAGCATCACCGTCACTGGCAAATCTGTAATGGGTTTCCTTTCAAACTTGACTTCGGCTGCTTCAGTGGGATCAAACTGGGGAATGAGAGGCAAGTGGTGAAAAGGCTCGGTGGAAGTTTGCCAAAGGTAAAGGGAAATTAATTCATGATATAAGCTTTTTTTACTGGACTTTGATCTGCCATGTTAACGTTCTGCATTCAGCAATATTTTGAGTCCGCCCATGCTTGAAATTTCCAGTAATGTGAATATGCAGAGCTCTGCTTTATAAAGAGAAAGTACAGAAAACTGATTGCCGTGTGATTTACAGTGTTTTTGCCCAAAACTGATGTTTGCAACTATTATTCGCTTCGCAAGTGTGGCATTTGCTTAATGGGTGCAGTGCTTGCTTTATGACCGCTGCCACAAAGGTCATAATATTGGCTTGGTCAAATGATCTTCATAATTTACAGCCCTAATGTACAGGCTTCCATTATGGTCGTAACATGAGAACTACCTGTAAGTTATTTGACTGGCAGAAGTTCCAAAACTACGAGTGGCCTAATGGCAGACTGTCTACAGAGAGAGTTTATTTCTTTCCTGATAACAGAACCAGTCAGAATAGAGCATCTAGGGACCTTGGAGGTCTTCTAGTCCAGCCCCTGTTCAAGCAGGAGAACTTACACCATTTCATACAAGTGACTGTCCAGTCTCTTCTTAAAAACCTCCAGTGATGGAGCACCTATGATTTCAAAAGGCAAGCTGTTCCATTGGTTAATTGTCCTCCCTGTTAGGAAATTTCTCCTTAATTCCAGGTTGTTTCTTTCTTTGATTAGTTTCCATTGTTTGTTGTCTTGCCTTCTGGTGCTTTGGAAAATAAGTTGACCCTCTCTTCTTTGTGGGAGCCTCTCAAATACTGGAATACCGCTATTGTGTCCCTCCTAGTCTTTCTTTTCTCTACAAGAGCTGTCACAAATGCAAGATGTGTCTGCTAAGATGCCGTGTAATGGTGGGCTTTTGTCTTGGGGGCGGGATTGTGCTCATCAGGTGAAGAATGGGGAGAGCTGAGAGCTCCCAACGCCAACCGATTCATCTTCTCCCATGACCTGTCCAATGGGGTCATGAACATGCTAGAAGTATTTGTATCCAGCCTGGAGGAATTTCAGCCAGACCTGGTGGTGCTTTCAGGGTTCCATATGATGGAAGGACAGACCAGAGAGCTACGCCAGAGGAGGCTCCGAGAGGTAAGTTCCAAAAGGCTTTGCCTTCTCTTCTAAAAACTTCCCTACAACCAAGGATGCGATTCTACCAGTTCGGACCAGTTCTACAGAACCGGTTGTTACAATTCTATGCAGTTCGGAGAACCGGCAAATCATACCACTGGCTGGCTCCTCCCCTCCCCACCTCCCCTGCCCAGGAGGCTTCTCTGAGGGATGGTATCCAGGAGGTTCGGGGAGGGAGAAGTGGCCTGAGAACAGAGCTGAACCTTTCCTAGGATTGAAGCTTCTATTTTTCAGCGCAGACTCAGGCAGCAGATTGCAGAAAGGTAGATCTGGGAGTGAAGCTGTGATTCTGCCATCTGCCTGCCTGCTTTGCCTGATTTTGGGTAAAAATTGCTCTTTTTTAAAAAATAAAAAATTCAATCCTTATCTATATATTTACAATATTTACCTACAAGCCACGCCCAGCCAGTCACATGACCACCAAGCCACACCTACAAATTAGGCCACACCCACAGAACTGGTTGTTAAGAAATTTGAATCCCATCCCTGCCTATAACTGTTTTGTTAGTTAAAAAGACTACAGCTAGAGCTTTAGCGCCGGGATCCTGGCAATGAGACATGCTGCAGTCCAGAGACTGGCAAAATACGGCTTTGCGGGTAAAATGTAGCCCACCCGTTTTTTTTAATGGTCCACAAGTCAGAATATTTGGGCAGACAGCAGATGGTCAAGCCTGAGCCTCAAGCAAGCTCTTAGGGTGAGGGGAGGGCCATGATGGGGCATCCCAGGTAGTGGCCTATCAGCAACCTCCTTGCTGGTGTACCACTGTTGTCCAATGGCTGCCATGCTCCTTTGCCCACGGAAGTGTTAGCCATGCCCGAAAGATGGAAGAAGGACAAGATCTGGTCCCTTATGGAGAAAACCTGCCAACTCCTGGTCTAATCCATTGTCCTCTGGGATGTAGCATCTCCCGACTGCCATGCTGGCAATGATGGGAGTGGGCATCTAGCATTTTTAGGAGCCTCTGGTGCAGTGGTTATACCACTCTGGCGTAGTGGTACTGCAAGCTACTTCTGCAGCCAGCTGCCTACAATTTGGCAGTTCAAATCCCACCAGGCTCAAAGTTGACTCAGCTTTCCAAGGTGGGTAAAATGAGGACGCAAATTGTTGGGGGCAAGAGGCTGACTCTGTAAACCGTTTAGAGAGGGCTGGAAAGCACTGTGAAGCCAAATATAAGTCTAAGTGCTATTGCTATAACAATCTGGGAAGATGAATCAAAGACTTTCTTTGGCTCTGCAAGGAGATATGCTTGGATGTTCACCCAACCACTCACTGACGCAACAGCTATTCAGTCAAAAAGAAGCTGGCTCTATTTGATGGTTCCCTCCCCCCTCTGCTATCTTCCTATATGCCTTTTGCTTCTCCTAATCTGAATTTTTTGGGGTGTGTGTGTTGGTGGGTTTCCGCAGGCCGTAACTTCCATTTCTGATATTCCCACCGACGTCCCGATCCATCTGGAATTAGCCGGTATGACCGACCCAGACCTCATGAGAGACATACTTCACCAGGTAAATCACAATGGCGGAGTCCCTTCTCCCCTTCCTAAGAGATGGAAGTTATGAGATGAATTTAAAGTTACCTGGGATGCGGTAGACAAGACTTAAATTGCTTAATTTGGAAAGAAGAACTTGGGTGGAGATTGAGACCTGCCTATTTTACCTTTGGTGAGTCTGGGAACCCTATGTAGTCACAGCTCGAGATCCAGATGTCCAGTACCAAAAGGCAGGTCACCACAGACTCCACAGGCCCAAAGTCAATTATTTCAGATGGCAAGGATCTCGAGCTATCTTTCGGAAGGCTTGATCCAAAGCGATGCTTTGATTTCCAGGGCAGTTTTATGCCTTCACCCCACCTTGGGACACGTTTTAAGACTTGTGGACTTCAACTCCCAGAACTCCCCAGCCAGCCAGGTGTGAATTCTGGAAGCTGAAGCCCAAGGTTGGACACCCCTGCCTTAGTCTTTAGAAAGTGGACTCCTCCGACGCCAACCTATCGCTTGGTCTGTCTGTTAGCAGATCTTCCCGTTGGTGAACTCCATCGGTTTGAACGAACAAGAGCTGCTGTTCCTCACCCAGGCAGCCTCGGGACCCCACTCCTCATTGACTTCCTGGAACGGCGTCCCAGAGGTAGGCACGGTCAGCGACATCCTTTTCTGGATCTTGAGAGAACACGGGAGGACTTCAGTCAAGGCTTCGGATCTCACCCGGATCCACTTCCATACTTTGGCCTACCACCTCCTGGTGACTGTGGATGGGTATTGGGCCAACCAGGTGGCGGCCGTGGCTGCCGGAGCCAGGGTGGCAGGGATCCAAGCTTGTGCCACCCAGACCATTGACGCCAACAAGGTCTTCCTGAAGGCCCCGCTGGAGTTTGCCACTTCCAAGACAGAGGGGGCCTCCAGAATCTCCTTAAACCCAAAGGAGCCCATATCGGTGTGGCACCGGAACGGCATCTCTTTCCATTACTCCCCCGTGCTGGTGTGTAAAAGCCCCCTGCGGACTGTGGGCCTCGGGGATGCCATATCTGCCGAAGGACTCCTGTACTCAGAAATCCATCCCCATTAAGCACGGAATAAAAAGATCCAACTCCCAACATTCGGACCAAGCAAGTACAGGCTGGAAATCAGATTGGATCAGGAACCAAAGGGGTGGGGGGGAGACAAGGAATGCTATCCAGAACTTGGGATGTATTGCCATAGGAGTGTTTTATAACGCAACCGTCAGAGAGGAAGGTTCATCTTTGGGCCAGAGTGAGAAAGGAAATGTTTTGACCCAAACCTGGTTCCAAGAGAACAAACCCAAGACAAAGGCAGCAGCACAATGTTTTATTTACGAATCCTGTTTCTTCCCAGATAAAAAGCTGCTTCCAACTAATTAGGCTCTGACAAGAAAGAGGACAGATAAATTTTCTAAACAAAAAAATCAAACAGTCTCCAAATACCAACTCAGATATTCTAAACCAGGCTCAAGTATCAAACTTCTTTGCTTCGTGCAAAGAACTGCAGTTTCTCAATTGGCTTTTATCTCTTAAGGGAGGGGCCATTGCCTTGCAGCCTTACTCCCGAGTCACCTGTGCTGCTGCAGCTGCTCTTTCCTTCATGTGCACTGGGCACAGGCTCCTTGAGGACCTCTTCATCGCTACTGCCAGCCTCCACCATCTCCAAAGGCAGCCCTCCACTCCCTGACGGTCCTGGCCCCATCCCTGCATCAGACGCAGGCCCCTCATCTGAGTCCTTGCTCTCCAAAACCTCAGCCATCTGCATCTGCTGCCAGCGAATCACAACAGGAAAGTGCTCTGCTTTTTTAATTAAGTCCCATTTCATTTGCTATAATTTCTCAAGGGAGACTGTTCATGGTGCCTGATTGTTCCAGGTGGGAAACAGGGATCCTTTTCAGAATCGTATCAGCCAGGCAGGAGTTTGGGGAAAAAAAAAAAAATCTTTTATTTCTTCACATTTCTGACATAGGAAGACCTAGACCTTCTACTTGTTTGGAAGACTTAATATATTTTCCCTTTAATGTCCCGACTTCCAAAGGTGCACCAGCCCATTAATAGGCAAGGAAAGGGTTTTCCTCTTAGGCTCATAAAAGAGACCCAGGGATGCTTTCCAAATATCAAAAGTATTTCTTTCGCTGGGCAATGCTAATTCCTTCTTTCTTTTTTGTGGTTGCTCCTTTCGAAGGTCTTTTCTTGGCAAGGGGATTCTCAAATGTCAGGCGGTTTTAATTTCTCTTAACAGTGAAGGCTGGGGGCAAGGACTAGAAAGGAGAACCAATTATATTTCTGCTGCCTTCTAAGCGTAATACAGAACAAATTGCAATACATCTGTGCAAAATGCCGAGGTAAATCTTGGCTTCTAATAAGCAACCACAAACAAACGTGTTTTTTTTTTAAACTGAAGTTTGATGAAGAAAACTGAGCATTTCTGGCTTGCTACAATTAGTATAAGATCTTAAGGGCTCCCAGGAAGGTGAACTTCAATCATTAATTCCATCTTTTTCTTTGCAGGACAGCCTAACAAAAGCCTCGAATATATGAAAGGTTTAGCCCTATGAGTAATTTACAATAAATAAGAATCCAGAATCTGCTGGTAGCTGAGCAAAAGCCAGCCCAGGTGCGAGGCTAGGTTGTGAAAATTCAGATTTAAATCTGTGCTTGGAAATTCCCACTCCGCAATGTTAAGGTTTCAGTGGCTGTAATTTACACGGTGGTTGCGAGAGGAAGGAGAGGGTTTTCACTCCCAGAGAGGAAGGGCGAGATAAAACGTATCGCTAACAACGGACCCCAAAATTTCAGACCGGCATTTGATTGTGAGAGAATGGGATTAATGCTGGCAGACCTCAATAATGTACAGAATTATAACCCTCGACTTACAATCACAATGGAGTCTGGAATTATGGTTGTACGTTGTAGTTAAATAGTTCACCATGTGGCTGTGCCCGATTTTGGGGATTTTTTTGTGGCGGTTAAGCAAATCTGTTTGATCCAATGGGTGGGGTGTTTTTTTGCCAGAAAGTAAATGTCCAAAATGGTCAAAAGTCACCAAAAAATTATGGTTTATGTATCCATAGAATGTGACAATTGGCTGCCAATGCGAGGCAGTTGCCACGAGGCCAAAATACAGTCACATGTCTGGGAAGGGGATTGGAACTGTAAATCGAGTCGTAAGTACCTTTTGTGGGGCCCGTCATAACAGATAACAGATAATCAGAGTTGGAAGGGACCTTACAGGTCATCTAGTCCAACCCCCCTGCCCATAACTTCAAGTGATCGTTAAGCGTCATTCATTAAGCAACGTACTGTGTTCCGTTGACTTTCCCTTTTTATTTTTATTTTTAAATGCCATTGTAAACTTATTCAGACTCAAGGTTCAGTTCGAAAAATAGCACCTGCTGAAACTTTTTTTTTTACTCAGTTTGTTTTATTTATTCGTTTTCAAAGCGGGGGGTACGTGAGTCCCTCTCCTCCAGTTGAATTCACCAAAATTTTGCATTCCCATGAAACGGACACATTTTTTCAGACGGAATAGATGTTGACTTGAAACGCTTCTTTGCATCCTATTCTGGGAAGTTTCCCCCATCTGTTCACCGGGAAGCAACGATATGATATAATGGCTCTCATCGGGACTGCGGTAGGAAGGGGGACATTTAATACATTGAGAAACTAGCAGCTACAAAACTTAGAAGACTTGAATATGTATTTGTGTGCATGTGTGTGGGTGCAGTTGCTCTTTTTTTTTTTTTTTAATAAGAGAAATGGTGTCAGTTAAATGGGCAGCTTCCTTCTAGTTTCTGTGCTGCTTATTAACAATGCACTGCTTTAATTCCACAGGGGCCACTAGGTGGTGGCTACATGGGAAAAAAACCACTCCATTGTTTCCGCTCCTTGTCTTACTTCCTTTTAGATTTCACATCTATTCCATCTTGTTCACACTTAGCAAGCCTTTTTTTTTTTAGCAATTTAATCCTAGTTAAGAGTCATCCAGGCTAGATTGGGAGACCCTGTCCGTGGTAATGTTCCATTCACATGTTTCCTTATCTGTGACCTTTCTGTTTTACTGCATTCCTTCTACTTCGGAATAGCTAAAGTTTACTTGAGATCTTTTAAAGTGTATTGTTTGTACCCAAATTGGGGGTGGAAAAAAATGCACATTTTTGGCAGATCTTTGATAGCTTTCCCTAACCGTTTCACTAGGACAGTGTATCTCAACATTGGCCAAAACCTGTAGATTTCAACTCCCAAGAATTCTGACTGAGGAATTTGGCAAGGTTGAGAAACACCACAGTAGAGCAGAAGCCTCCAAACTTGGAAACTTTGAAGACTTGTGGACTTCAACTCCCAGAATTCCCCAGCCAGCTGGCTGGGGAATTCTGGGAGTTGATGTCCACAAGTCTTCAAAGTTTCCAAGTTTGGTGAGCCCTGCACTGAAGCAATACCAGTTGAAGATTTACATACCTTCCTTTGCCCTCCTTAACATGACCTCCAAGTGTGGGGGAGTTAAAACTCCCAGCTAACACCTGAGGTAGAAATCCTATAGTTGCCCAAATATATCTGAAGGGGAGAGCCCAGCTACAAGGTGATGGTCCCAGATGACTGCTGAAGAAATTGTAATTATAGATTGATGAGCTTTTCTGAATTTCAGGAGGCTTATTCCTAAGGTTTCCTTGTATATAGTGTTTGCCTGATCCTTTTCATTCAAATCAAAGTTGATTCATTGCAATCATATTACCCAAATTCTCAGGGAGTTGTTGGCCAGAGGTCCAAATGTAGGATACAGTGCTTTAAACTGGGTAGAGTAAATGGGTAAAGCAGGGGTGTCCAACCTTGGCAACTTTTAAGTTCTGTGGACTTCAACTCCCAGAATTCCCCACGTAGGTGGCTGGGGAATTTTGGGAGCTGAAGTCCAGAGGTCTTAAAGTTGCCAAGGTTGGATACCCTTGGGGTAGAGCATCGGCATCCATTTTCTTGGTGCCAGGCAGTTGTGAAACATACAGTTGCAAAACTCAACTGTGACATGGAAACTGCATTCTTTTTCTGTCTTTTTCTGTCTTTCTTTTTCTTTCTTCTTTTCCTTTCTCTTTCTTTTTTCTCTCCCTCTTCTTCCTTTCCTTTCCTTTCCTTTCCTTTCCTTTCCTTTCCTTTCCTTT
>BLBF01000068.1:5052989-5076358 GCA_015471245.1 Laticauda colubrina
GAAAGGGGACGGGGGGAGGAGAGAGAGAGAAAAGGGGAGAGAGAGAGGGAGAGAGAGGGTTTTTCTTTTTTTTTTTTTTAAAAAAAAAAAAAAAAGGATGACTTTATGTCACATAGCATGTTCGTTACTAAAGGGTATAAATTGCACAACACTCTGCAGACTTCATTATATTTTATAGGCTTGGTGTAAGTTAGCATCAGAAGGACAGAGAAAACTCCTCAGCCTGACAGCAAAATATAACAAGCTTCCCTTTTAAAGGCAAACATCACCCCATGCCAATGACAGAGAAGGCACGTTGTTTTTTTCATGGCTTGAGAGAAGCAAGCCAAGAATTCTCCCACAATAAAATCTTGGCTTGGTCTTAGCAACTACTGGTAGCACAAAACAAACAAGTTCTGATTCAGGGACTGCAACCTTACTGGAAGAAGCAACCTCGGTATAAGGGACAGGGAGGATCATTAACACCCAAATGTCTGAACTGGGAATAGACAGGAGCCCTTAAGAGGGCTAGCGGAAGCTTCAAGATGGCACAAGTCTAACTTGGAGGTTCTCTTTCACAAGGCAGCTTAAGGGCATTTAAGTAATGAAATGCAGATTCTGGCTTTTTAAGCAGCTTTGGATTTTGGAGGATTTCTGGAAAGCTAGGACCTTGAGGCATCATGGATTTGCCTAGCAGAGAGGTCTCCAAACTTGGCAACTTTAAGGCAACTTGTGGACTTCAAACTCCCAGAATTGGTGTGGTTGAAGTCTGGGTGTGATTTTGGAGATTTAAGCAGAGCAGAATCTTCTTTGAGCCTCCCAATTGCCTCCCGTCTTATTCCATCTTGCAAGGAACAAATCTTTTTAGGAAGATGGGTAGATATTTCCTGCCAGGTTGTGCTCTTTTAGGAGCAGGTCTCTGCAGATGAACAGGATGTTTCAATTAGCTGAACTTCACCCAATAGAACTGTTTCTCTCAACCTTGGTCGACTGGAGATGAGTGGACTTCAACTCCCAGAATTCTGGGAGTTGAAATCCACAAGTCTTAAAATTGCCAAGTTTGGGGACCCCTGGCCTAGCATATAATATAGCTGAAGGGTCTGTTTTACCTTGTTGAAATATTTCAGCTGCATGTAGCAGACTCCCAAGTTATGGAAGATCTCCTAGTTATAAAAAGAAGGGAGGTTTATAAAGTAAGTGGAACCATTTCTCGTTGCAGATTGCAAAATGCTGATGTCAAAGCTCATACTCTACCACAAAATTCAAGCAAGCACACACCTTGCAAATCAGCTGAAAAAACAGGAACAATGCAATTTCAGCCAAGCATGACAAAGATATTAAGATAAGCTTTTCCCAACCTGCTGCTCCCTTGAAAGACACCCTAGATGAGAATGCAGGGTGTGGATATCCAGCCTATCTGCAGGGCAGAAGGTTGGGAAAGATTACCAAGACACAAATATGATGAAAAGGGAAACTTAGTAAAGATTTAGTTAAATATGTCCATTCAACCTTCTTCTGAGACCAGTAACCTACACGGCGCAGTGAGTGGAAGGCTGAATTAGGAATAAAGCGCCTAAGGTTCAATTTTAATGTAGACCAGCATTTCTCAACCTCAGCCGCTTTGAGATTGGGGGGGAGGACTTAAATTCCTAGAATGCCCCCGGCCAATTGGGAATTCTGGGAGTTGGTCAACACATTTTAAAAGTGTCTAGATTGAGAAAGATTGGTTTGGATAGTTAAATTTGAATGTACTGTATGGATGCAAGAAATAAAATTTTGGTTCAATAGCAATATTATTCAACGAAAAGGTGGATCCTTTTAGCATATAACTATGTTATTTCAAGCTGCCAAGTTTGCTGCTGAAATAGCAATAGCACTTAGACGTATATACCACTTCATAGTACTTTACAGCCCTTGCTAAGCGTTTTAGAGTCGGCATCTTTGCCCCAAACAATCTGGGTCCTCATTTGACCCACCTTGGAAGGATGGAAGGCTGAGTCAACCTCGAGCCTGGTGAGATTTGAACTGCTGGCAATTGGCAGAGTTAACCTGAAATACTGCTTTCTAACCACTGGGCCACCACAGCTCTGTGAAATATAATGAATCGCACATCTGGCCAACATTTGAGTCTAGTTAATATCCATCACAATGAAAGAATGCATGCTAAGAGGATATGGGTCTATCCACTTAGAAAATTATTTCTTCCAGATGGGGAAAAATTGGGAGATGGGAGCCTTGTATCTATCAATCAGAGACAATCCTGCTTCTTCTAGTTTGTTCTTCCTCTGGAGATGGATGGCTGTCCCATCTCAGACTTAACTTCATCGGGCCCGAACCTTGCCTTAATCATAACCGAAGAACAGCCTGTCCTTGCTCAGGTGCTCATCCCATATTAAGCCAAGCTGTGGACTTGAACTGTGCTGTGGACTCCTCCACTTAAAACCACAATTTCTTTTGCTAAGTGAGACATTTGTACGACCTTTCTTGCCACAGTTGTTAAATGGATTGCTGCAGTGGTGACATGTTTGTTAAGTGAATCTGGCTTCCTTCTTGATTTGGCTGGTCAGAACGTCGCAAAAGGGGAATTACATGAATCTGGAACACTGCAACCATCGTAAATATGAATCCGTTGCCTAGTGCTTGAATTCTGATCGTGGGGATGCTGCAATCATCCTCTTTTAACGACCCCATAATCCCTTGCGGAGTGGAGTCTGGGCAACTGAATGGAACTGAGTGTTGTAATGGCCGGATGCCCTTCCTGTTGCCAATGCACAGTTTTGTTTGGCAGATAGATTTTCATCGTGCCCAGACAGAGAAATATTTGCCTCTACCTAGGATCAAACTCACAGCCTCCTGATTATGAAGCAAGAGCTCTGCTTCTAGGACAGCGCACCACTTATGGGGATCCTGCAATGATCATGTGAAAAACAGGGCCGTTGTAACTTTGAACAGTCGCTAAAAACCAACTGTTGTAAGCTGAGGACTACCTGTACAGCAGAAACTTTTTGGGATACTGAAACCTCATTTTCTTCTGGAAACCATCCACCAGTTTCATCTTAGGTGTTTCCCCATATGAGTCATATTTTTAAGAAGCGGCTACTACTCATTTAGGGATGCGGTGGCTCAGTGGCTAAGACGCTGAGCTTGTCGATCAGAAAGGTTGGCAGTTCAGTGGTTCGAATCTCTAGCACCGCGTAACGGAGTGAGCTCCCCTTACTTGTCCCAGCTTCTGCCAACCTAGCAGTTCGAAAGCAAGTAAAAAAGTACAAGCAGGAAAATAGGGATCCCTTTAGTGGGAAGGGAACAGCGTTCCATGCGCCTTCAGGCATTTAGTCATGCCAGCCACATGACCACAGAGATGCCTTTGGACAGCGCTGGCTCTTTGGCTTTGTAACAGAGCTGAGCACACTGCCCCCTAGAGCCGGAAACGATTAGTACATATATGCGAGGGGAACCTTGACCTTCACCTTACTACTCATTGAAAGAAGAAGCAAAATGCGAATAAATCTGGCCTTGGCTGATTTGTCCGTGTCCAATTCTGACAATTCTCTTTTGAAATAAGAAGAGCTTCACACATACCCAGTCCTTCTCATTGTGTTGAGCTGCGTCGTTGTAGACTTCAATAGCTGCTTTGTGCTTCCCCAGGAGAAACCTGCAACACATTCACTCTTTCGTATTTTTTTTCTCAGCTTGTTTACTGGGGATTAAGGGTTTGTCAGTCCTGGGATCAAGGGAGCTTTGAAGAAGCCACTTGTATTCTCAGACATAACAGAGCAGCCAAGGACTGCTTGAAGAGTTATATTATTTTATCACCAGAAAGGGAAGCGGTGGCTCAGTGGCTAAGATGCAGAGCTTGTCGATCAGAAAGGTCAGCAGTTTGGCGGTTCGAATCCCTAGCGCCACGTAACCGAGTAAGCTCCAGTTACTTGTCCCAGCTTCTGCCAACCTAGCAATTCGAAAGCATGTAAAAAATGCAAGTAGAAAAATAGGGACCCCTTTGGTGGGAAGGGAACAGCGTTCCATGCGCCTTCGGCGTTTAGTCCTGTCGGCCACATGACCACGGAGACATCTTTGGACAGCCCTGGCTCTTCAGCTCTGAAACAGAGATGAGCATTGCCCCCGAGAGCCGGAACAACTAGCACATATGTGCGAGGGGAACCTTTAACTAACCACCAGAAAGAGACAGAACAGGTAGTCCTTGACTGACAGCGATTCATTTGGTGATGGTTCAAAATTACAATGGCATGGAAAAAAGGGACTTATGGCCGTTTTTCACACTTACAACTATTGCAGCATCTGCCATGGTCAATTTCAGCTTCTTGGCAACTGACTCATATTTATGATGGCAGCAGTGAGCCGGGGGTCACGTGATCCCCTTTTGCGACTTATCTTGAAAAACAAAATCAAGGGGGGAATCCAGATTCACTTCACAATTGTGTGATTAATGGCGCAACGGCAATGATCCACTCAACAACCATGGCAGGAAAGGCCGTAAAATGGCCGTAAAAGTGAGGCAAAACTCACTTAACAACTGTCTTGCTTTGCAATGGAAATTTTTGGGTCCAATGGGGGGTCATAAGTCAAGGACTCCCTGTAATCTCCTCTGAGGTGGGCTAAAAAAAGTGTATCGCTCAGGGTAATATGCCAACAGACAGGTTTTCTGGAGAAAGGGAATCATAGAATAATACCTTGTCTTCCAGCCCTTGTGTGCTTCCTTGATGCATCAGGCAATGGATCCCTGAATCATTGTGCTGATCCAGCTATGTTCTAAAGCATGCAGTCAAGGAAAATACATGCTGGGAATATCTATGGAGATTCTCAGTCACATCCATCCAGGTCCTGGTTGTCCCAAAGGTGCTTTTTTCAGAGGCAACTGGACTTTCTGGTTTTTCTTTGAAGATGTCTTGCTTCTTGTCCATGAAGCTTATTCAGCTCTGACTGGATGGTGGGGAACGGAAGGATTTCTATTCTATTCTATTGGATTTCTATTGCAGACACAGACAAACCTCCAGATGGCCTCAACAGTGCTCTAAAAGACTGCAAACCATCAGCTGTCAGCAAGGAGGACAAATGCTTCCTTTCCCCATCATCCAGTCAGAGCTGAAGAAGCTTCTTGGATGAGAAGCAAAACCTCTTTGAAGAAAAACCAGAAAGTTCAGTTCTTGAAAAAGGACCTTTGGGATTATGTGCTGGGAAAATGATTATGCACGTGTGGATGCCAGTGCCATTGACACCCTCTCCAGAAGTCCCATCCCACTCCATATGACATTTTAAGATAGGAAGAATGAAATTACACTTACAGGGAGCGGGCCACCTGCTTGAGGTTGTCTGCACATCGAGGACTGAGAATAGCACAAGTCTGGAAAAGCTCCAGAGATTCGTGGATTTTTCCTTCCAAGCGGAAGATCAAAGCTGGAAGTAACATTGCCATAGCACGTTAATCAGGAAGATCCCGTGTTCGTATTTTAATATGGTTTAATTTCTGCTAATGCTTTATGGAACAGTTCTGTCCTAAAGGACAGCCTAAAAATGTTTCAGATATATACATGAATGAACAAGGAGCTCAGGTATCCTTCTCTGGGCTATATTTCTAATTTAAAAATCGCCTATTTTTAATTTTAAAAACACACTGGAAGCAAATAACCTGATTAATAACATATTGATTGTCCCAAGGCTGCATGGAGATGTGATCCAGATTGTGTTAAGTCACTGTAGATAAATTAATGTTTGAATTTTGAATTTCATGTCTACCCTTCACCAAACAATCAGCGACTGTGCAAATATCCCGCTCTCGGGTTTTTCTGTCAAACAGGAGGTGCTGGATTATTAAAACACTGAAAGCTCTGATGATTCCCAAAGAGGTGTCTGTGTGTTCTTACAAAGCACATAAATGCATCTGGAAGCTTTGTTTAATCATGGAGTCGTTTTCTCTTACCTTGAACGTAGACAGCATATTCACACATTCCTTGGGTTTCCTGCAGTTGCTCTTTTATGGCAATCTGAACGCCCAAAAGGAAGAGAAATTCAATCGTGAGAATGTTTTATTTCAGAGGAGAGGCAGAATGTCCAACTGACCGGTGCTTTTACAACAGGCACTCAACACTCAGTTATGGAAGGTGAGTCTTTGGGGAAGTTGGCACTGAAACTTAAAATGGGCGTCCTAAGATGGTGCTAGGGAGGGCACAGGATGTGTATGCTTTTATTATTGTTATGATTTATGTTTGTGAAGAAAAGGACCAGGGGAGACAGGATAGCAATCTTCCAATATTTGAGAGGCTGCCACAGAGCGGAGGAGGTCAACTATTGTCCAAAGCACCCGAAGGCCAGACAAGGAATGATGGATGGAAACTGATCAAGGAGACATTTAATCTGGAAATAAGGAAAAACTTTCTGAAGTTGTGGGAGCGCCATCACTTGAGACTTTCAAGAGACTGGACTGCCATCTGTCAGAAATGGTGTAGGGTCTCCTGCTTGGGCAGGGGGTTTAGACTAGATGGCCTACAAGGTCCCTTCCAACTCTGATTATCTGTTATCTGCCTTACATTTCTCATCAAACCAAAGACCATATGGAAACACTGACTTTGTGAAATCAGAGCAAAGAAGGAACCAGACAGATCCTGATTCAATAAGATGGGAGGGGATGGGAAGGGGTGGGATGGAACAGAACAGGAAAGGCAGGGCAGGGCAGGGCAGGGCAGAGCAAAGAACAGAATAAAACAGAACAGAACAGAATTCTTTATTGGTCTTTGTCTCTGTTGAATAAGCTCACAGCGTACATACAAACAGCAAGTCATAGGTCATAAATCATTATTATAAGCATTAATCCTAAGTTACAAACAACTTGATAAATCACAAGAAACCAATAGGAGAGTAGGAAAAATGAGAAGATGAGAAATGAGACAGTGCTGTGGGAATTAAGTGTTCAGCAGAGTGATGGCCTGGGAGGGAAAAAGAATGATCTTTATGTCTAATTGTTTTGGCATGCAAGTGTTGTAAGCAAAAACAGTCCTTTGTCAGGAAAAAGGCCATTGGAGTGAAAACACAACTTATGGGTCACATATTATTTTCCCCCCACTATTTAGCATTACACCCTGGTTAGAGTTAGAGTGCCCCAATCAACTTCAGAAGGTACACTGGGTGGCAATCCTGGTTAGTGCTAACCACAGTTAGTCACACTAGTTAAGATTCTTGGGGAGGGGGGGAATGGATTGTGCATAAACAAAGGAGGGAAGCCAAATCCTGACTTGGAGAGTCATGGAAAATAGAACTGAACCCCCTCCTGAGAACAAAGATCTGGATTTTTTTCCTCTTCTCTTGTTGAGAATGGTTGTTTAAAGTCAGACATGTTCCTCTGTGGTTGGTGCTTCACTCAGTCTTAACTAATGACTGCCTTGACAAGTCCCTGCGATCTTCTTGGCAACCTTTGTGCAAGCAATATTTTGGCCCTTTCCTTCTCTCTAGGGCTGAGAAAGAGTGACTGGCTCAAAGCCTCCCACCCGTGCCTAAGGCAGGGCTAAGCCCAGAAAATTTAATCACCTCACCAAACTTGTTCCTACCTTACATGCATCGTAATCTTTGCGCACGTAGTACAGGTGGATCAGCCAGTTCCTCTTCTCCAGAATGGGAAGGTCAGGCACTGTGAAAGAGGAGGGCAGGACAGATCTTTAGAGCAGTGTTTCTCCACCTGAACAATTTTAAGATCTCTGGATTTCGACGCCCAGAGTTTCCCAGCCAGAGATCTTAAACCTGCCAAGGTTGAGATATAAATAAACCACTAACTCGGGCTTCCATCCAGGGAGACATGAAGCAAAAATCTGCTTGTCTTGCTCCAACATAGCGGGAGACAAGAGGCTATGTAGGAGGAGAAGATTTCTGAAAGATTGCTGCGGGAGACCCAGAGATGCTGAAGATGTCACGAAGTCATGGCAACCACTGCCACGGTTCCTATCAGATGCAGATTAGATACAGATTTATAGAGTTGGAAGGGACTTGTAGGTCATTTAGCCCAATCCCCCTGCCCCGACCAAGCAGACCCTATCCAATGATCTTGCCTTCCAATCTCCTTTCTGAGTTGTTCAAAGCAATTCTTCTGTCACTGAAAACAACCTCGTGGCAAAAACAAAGGCAATGCAAGCAGTCCTCGGCTTAAAACAGTCCGTTTAGTGACCGTCGTTCAAGGTTACAATGGCACCGAAAAAAGGAACCTGCGACCGTTTTTCACACTCAAGACCGTTGCAGCTTCCCTGTGGTCACTTGATCCAAGTTCCAATGTTTGGCCACGGATTCGTCTTTATGACGGTTGCACTGTCCTGCAAGCCCCTTCTGAGAAGCAAACTCAATGGGAAAGCCAGATTCACTGAACACCCTTGTTATTAATTTCACAACTGCAACGATCCACTTAACAGCGGGGGCAAGAAAGGTTATAAAATGGGACAAAACTCACTTGACAAATGCCTCACTTAACTTAGCACCATAAATTTGGGGCTCCGTTGTGATCGTTAAGTCAAGGACTACCTGCATCCCACAAAAATGTTCTCCTTTATCGAAGCCAACAAATAGACATTCGTCTGTATTTCAGGTGAACGGCAGAAAAGAGGTTCCATAAACTGAACGATGTCATACACAAAAAAGCAAAAATCCCTTTTTACTGGGCCAGTCCAACCGGGTTTTCAGAGGAGCTGAATCTGTAGGAATATGTGATCCTTTATACCAAGGTCTAAGGCTAGGTGAGGGGGAGCATGTTTCCCATCTGTCAACCCTCAGTGGCCTTCCAAAACCAGCTGAGACATGGCTGATTTTCCGGGGAGAGCTGGGGAAATGACCTTCCACGCCCGGGCTATCATTGGGTGATTTTTGCCATTTACAAAATCATTGATAGATTGATTTCCTCTTATTTTTATCGGCATACAGGTTAAACCCAAATGTAGTTTCTTGTTCTGGTCCTGTTGCTTCACGCTTAAAAAAAACCACGATTATAGCTGCTGGCTTGGAAATAGTGGTTTGTTCCTGTTCAAAAAAAAAACAAACCCAATAACACCAACCCAAAAAGCCTTTTAGAGATAATCATCGACACTTTAAAGCGGAGTCAATTTCTCTCTCCTCTTTTGAATTCTGTGGAGCATCAGACTGGTCATCACTAGAAGGGAAGAAGTGAGACTGAGATAGCATGACAAATCTTTGGCTCTTATTGAGGGGTGTTTTTTGTGGGGTGGGGGAGAGAGAGAAAGAGGTCAGTGTTAAACTCTCCAACAATTCTGGTTCACAAGACGATCAGTTGGAGGGAGAGCCCCCAGCAACTAACCCTGATCCGATATAGCTTTACTCAACCACTTCTATGTTGACCTCACCCCATTCCTAAGAGGCCTGTAAGGGGCATGCATAAGTGCCCCCATTTATTCGTACCTATTTCCTGTATTCTTACTCATGTTTATACTTATACCTATTATCTTGTAAGCGATTGACAAATCAAATAAATAAAAATAAATGTTGGCTTGGAAGTTCTTAAGACGCTGCCATTCACATCCTACCAACACACCTTGACGTGTGCCAAACTCATCCCTGCAGCTGAGAGGTTGGTGAGCCAAGGTAACCATAGCAACTAACAGGGAGGCCAGGAAAAAAAAACCTGTTTGTAAGTGGATATGATGATAAAGGAGCTCAGCAAAAAATAAGGGATGGGGGGGGGGGAAGAGCTGCTGAGGCAGCAAATGCAGAGGTGATGAGGAAGAAGGTCTAGGGCAGGTGTTGGAAGCAAGCAACTTGCAATGCAAAAACCTTTGCAGAGAAGAGGAGGGTCAAGCTATTCTCCAAAGCACCTGAGGGCAGGAGAAGAAGCAACAGGCGGAAGCTTATCCACGAGAGATCCAACCTAGTGTTAAGGAGAATGAGAACAAGGGGCTGCCACAAAGAAGAGGGAGTCAAGCTATTCTCCAACTCATCTGAAGGCAGGAGAAGAAAACCTAGAACTACGCCGCCTTCGGTCCGATCTAAGTATAGAACATAATGTCATACATTGCAATGACTTACCTGTCAATGAATCCTTCAGCTTCAATCATAACAACACAAGAGCAAACAATAGATACAAACTCAAGGTTAATCACACCAAACCTGATTGCAGGAAATACGACTTCAGCAACAGAGCAGTCAATGTCTGGAATACTCTACCTGACTCTGTGGTTTCTTCCCCAAATCCCAAAAACTTTAACCTTTGACTGTCTAGTATTGACCTCACCCCTTTCCTAAGAGGTCCATAGGGGGCGTGAATAGGCGCACCAACGTGCCTACCGTCCCTGTCCTATTGTTTCTTTTCTTTTCTTTTTTATTTTTCTTCTATGTATCCATGTATTCATAACTATATTTTTACTTACACCTATTATCTTGTAAGCAATTGACAAACCAAATAAATAAAATAAAGAAGCAATAAGGATGGAAAACTAATCAAGGAGAGAAGCAATCTGAACTAAGGAGAAATTTCCTGACAGTGAGAAAAATTAATCAGCGGAATGAATTGTCTCCAGAAGTCATAAATGCTCCAACACTGGAGTTTAAGAAGAAATTGGAGGTTTTCAACAAGAGATTGAACGACCATTTGTCTGAAATGGTACTGATATCTCCTGCCAGAAAATAGAGCTGGACTAGAAGACTTCCAAGGTTCCTTCTAACTCTGTTATTCTGTTATTATTCTCGCTCATTACCCAAAGTTTGAGGATAGGCTGTTTCCCTCTATCTCCCTCTCCTTCTTTTCCTTCTCCCCATTTCTTAAAAACACTGGAGGTTTTAAAGAAGAGATTGGACACAGACACTTTTGTCTGGAATGGAAGAGGCCTGGACAACTCACCGTGGCCAAATTGCCACAGTCAACTCACCATGGAACAAGAATTATACCAATATTGAGGGGGAACAATGGTGTAATAGAATCATAAAAGAAAGGATCCCAAAGGAGGGACCACATGAAATGGGAACAACAAAAATTAAAATATTTTTTAAATGGCTTTAAATAATTGGTGAAGTGTCCCATGGCAAATTGGCTGTGGTGAGTTGTCCCATTCCACCTACAGGTAGGCTTACTGCTTCTATCTCAATAATTATAATTATTAGGATTTTCTAGGCTAATACGCCTGCAAGGTCACTATCTCTCAGAGCATGTGGCAGGGTGTAGCAGGGTGTGTGTGTGTCATATGACTGGGTGGAAGTGATGTTGAGTTGGCCATGCCCACCCAAGTTTTGGGATTCCCGGTGTTTTCTTTTCTGTGGCAAAGGGGTCCAAATGGCTCTTTGAATGTTTAAGGTCTGTTCTAGATGGTCCAACAAGTGCATCAATAAAACTCTCTAAAGCACAAAATCTTGGCAACCCCAACCTTAGCAGCTCCAAATAAGGAATGTTTGCTTTCCTGGTTTCAGAGAAAGCCAACTGTTGCTACTTTTCTCCTTTTAGTTTTGCTTTGTTGCACTAAAAATGGGAGGAAATTAAAAGATATATATGAACGTGCCCATATTTGAATTTTCTAGCTCAGTTGGACTCATGCATCACCTTTTGAGGAAGCCAAGAAAATGGCAGGAACAAGGAGAGAGAGGACAGCAACAGAAGTGCAAAGGAAGGGTCCTGGCACAGATTCAACAATCTGACATTTGATGAATTGGTCTTACACTGACAGCCAGGTGCCTTTGATTATCCCTCAGCAAGGAACAAGGGCGAATTACAACAGATAAATATGTTGTTCCCCATTTTCTTTGCAGGCCATCATTTCAAAATTGCTGGAATATTGCATCCAATTTGGTTGCCACAATATAAAAAAAAAAAAAAGATGTGGAGACTTCTATAAATTGTGCAGAGCAGAGCAAGAAAGATCATTAACGGACTGGAGGCTAAACCAGATGAAGAACTGTTGCTAGAATTGGGTGGGTCTAGTTTAATGAAAAGAAGGACGAGGGATGACAGGATAGCACTGTTCGTATATTTGAGGGCTGCCACAAACAAGAGGGGGTCAGTCTGTTTTCCAAAGCACCTGAAGGCAGGACAAGAAATAATGGATGGAAACTAATCAAGAAGATAACCAACCTACAGCTAAGGAGAAATTTTCTGGCAGTAAGAACAATTAATCAGTGGAACAATTTGCCATCAGAAGTTGTAGGTACTCCAAAACTGGAGGTTTTTAAGAAGAGATTGGACAGCTATTTGTGTTAAATGATATAGTGTCTCCTGTTTGAGCAGGGGGTAGGATTAGAAGACCTCCAAGGACCCTTCCAACTCTGTTATTCTGTTAAAATTATATGCTTTTAAAAAGAGAAAAAGGAAAAATCAGTCAAGGTACCCCATATTATATCTGTCTGCTTTAAAAGTGGCAAAACTCGGGGATTAGTGTTGCAGTCCAACATTTCTGCAAAGTTCCAGGTGGCAAGGCTGATTTATATGTGGCTCCCTTTACCGAAGGTTAATCAGAGATGCATAATCAATTCTCTAACCAGAGGTACCTTACTGTACATAATGCAGATACAGTATCTGAAGGCTAGAGGCATATTTCTTCCTCTAAGCACAAGGCGCAGGTAGTTTTGAAATCTCCGTATTCCCAAACCACTGTTATTGTCTCTGTGCTTAATGTTTTCTTTGCTCACTTTTTTTTTTTTCCAAACAGCCACTGGAATCAACTCTAAATCAAACAATAAACCTGTATGGCTTACAGTTATTTACAGTCAACTGGGTTTAATAAAACCTGTCATAAACAATTCTGATGCTTGCAACAAAGCTGTAATTTATCTCGCTATCCTGTATTAACAGTCCCTGTATACCAGAAAGGCAAAAAGTGTGATTGAAATGGCAAAAAGAAAAAGAGAAAGAGAGAGAGAGAGAGAGAGAGAGAGAGAGAGAGAGAGAGAGAGAGAGCGCATTTAAGCAAACAAAGAAAAGGAAGATATTTTCTGACTCTGCATCTCCCCTTAGTGGAAAACAAGCAGTACGGCAAGATCTATTTTTTCTTTCCAGCTGTCTGAAAGACAGGGGACAATGTGGAGATTTCTGCAATTATTAGAAGTAATTTATCTCCTAATATAGTGGTAGTTCTCGACTTACACCCATTCATTTAGCAACAGTTGGAATTCATAGTGGCACTGAAAAAGCTTATTTATGGCTGGTCCTTGCACTTACAATGCTCATGGCATCCTTATAATCATTGGATCAAAATTTGGGCGCCTGGCAACCATTATGAATTTATGATGGTTGCACCATCCCGGAGTCATGCGAGCATCATGTGCGACTGTTTCAGCCCGTTTGGGGAAAGCAAGGTTCGCTTAATGACCGCATGATTCAATTAATGACTAGGATGAGCCAGTTGTTAATTGAATCCACTGTGGCACAGTGGTTAGAGGGCAGTACTGTAGGCTACTTCTGCTGGCTGACGGCAATTTGGCAGTTCTAATCTTACCACGCTCAAGTTGAATCAGCCTTCCATCCTTCCAAGGTAGGTAAAATGATTGCAGACAGATTGCTGGGGGCAACAAGCTGACTTTGTAACCCACTTGGAGGGGGGGGGGCTGTAAAGCACCATGAAGCAGTATATAAGTCTAAGTGCCCTTCCTTCCTTCCTTCCTTCCTTCCTTCCTTCCTTCCTTCCTTCCTTCCTTCCTTCCTTCCTTCCTTCCTTCCTTCCTTCCTTCCCAATGATTAGAATACAGAGTTGCAGGCTAACTCTATCCACAGCCAACAGTTCAAGTCTCACCAGGCTCAAAGGTTGCCTCAGCCTTCCCTCCTTCCCAGATCAATAAAATGAGGACCCAGATTGTTGGGGGCAAGAGGCTGACTCTGTAAACTGCTTAGAGAGGGCTGGAAAACCCTGTGAAGCGGTATATAAGTCCAAGTGCTATTGCTATTAATGACTAGGGTGATTTGCTTACAAGCTGTGGCAAAAAAAAAAGGCTGTAAGATCAGGTGCAATTCACTTAACAGCTACCTTGCTTAGCAATGCAAATTCTGGTCCCTATTGTGTCGTAAGCCTAGGACTGACTACTTGCAGTTATATCAACTAACTTGCTATTATATCAGTTATAGCAGCATCTGCCAGTATCGAAATTATTTGGAAACACCCACCATGGCTTAAACCAAACTGAACAGTGACCTTACAGTTAGAGCTAACCCATTTGCCAGATGAATCACTTCTGTCTGACAGGGGCTCAGTTCCCACAACCCATTAAGCCAGTAAAAGCGATGGTGGCTTAGGGCAATATCTAAAGCCATTTTACTCCAAGCATACAGAACACCAAGCATACAAATCATTTAAACAGTTTCAAAAAAGAGGGGAGGGAAAAAGAACAGGATTTTCATGTAGGATTATACATTTATTTCCTTCTTCTTTAGATCTGAGTTTTCCGGTAATATTAAAATGAATTTATAACTTTGTACCCTGAATGGTGTTGAAAAAAAGGGTTAAAAAAAAATCAAACGGCGGTGCTCATCTACACAACAGATATTCTTAAGTCCCCCCCAAAGTTTATCAGCTTTCATAAGGCTTGTGTGACAACATAAACCTCCAAGTATACAATCTGGCCCATTAAGCATACAGTATTTGTTTTCCACGGAAATCAATTCTGCCACTGTCTTAATCTTTCCACTGGAATAGAGTTATAAAACAGGCAAGCTCTACCCCTCAATGCTTCAAAAGGCCCGGAGGGTCTTTCAAACAGAAACTTTTTGTTGTACTACAATCTCGCCGACGAAAGCAAGTAGCAGTTAAAATCCCCTATCAAACCAATGGCCCTTTTGAAGTCGTAGCTGGAGCATGCTTCAAATCTCTTGGGGTGCTACCACGCTGGATGTGGGAAACGCTACGAAATGCAGCTCTGGAAACAAAAAATAAAATAAAATAAAATGCAGCAAAAGAAGAAGGAAAAAAAAAAAAAGCATACTCATGAATAAATTTATCCATGGGCTCTGCGTTCACCCAGCGGGAAATTCAATCTATCTCAACCTTATTCCATCAGAAAAGATTTACTCCGCTCGCGTTTCTTTCAGTGAGGAAAAATTTAAACCAGCAATTCCATTTACTCTTCTGCTTCTGTATACAGTTTAAAAAGCCTGTGATGAATCTGCCTGAAAAACCAGGATCCTTCAGGGCTAATTCTTTTGCTGGCTCTGAAACCGTTCACAGACTTTTATGGATAATGTCACCCTCTAATTGCGTTATCCTGTGTTCTCCAACTGCTCTGATACATCCGTCTTTTCTCTCCACTGCAAAATACCCAGCGAGAAAAATAAGGAGGGTTTTTAATCAGAGGCAGGCGAGAAAAACAAGCAATTGAGCCACGATGGCAAAAAACTGTTGTGCATGCCAAGTTGTAGATAGAAGTGGTGCTCGACTTAGGACGTGGTGCTCGACTTAGAAGTGGTGCTCGACTTTGTTTAGTGACCGTTCAAAGTTGCCGTGGCAGTGCGGATAAAAGGGACATAGGAATGTTTTTACCAGTTACAACCTTTGCAGCATCCCCACAGTCTTCTGATCAAAATCCAAATGTTCGGCATCTGCTTCAGATTTATGACTGTGTTGATGTCCTGGGGGATCATGTGATCCCCTTTTTGTGACCTTCTAGCAAGCAAAGTCAATGGGGGAGCCAGATTCACTTAACAACCAACTTATCAGATGCAGGGATTCACTTAATAACAGTGGCAAGAAATGGGGCAAAACTCACATAACACACTTTTCACTTAACAACAGACATTTTTGGCTCAATTGTGGTTGTAAGCTGAGGACTGCCTATACTGTACTTTTCTTTTCCCTCTGTATTTATTGTCCTCATGCAATAGCAATGTTGCCATTATGGATAGTCCTCGATTTACGACCACAGTTAGGACCAGAATTTTCCTTGCTGAGCCAAGACAGTCCTTAAGTGAGTTGCACCTGGTTCTAGGATGTCCCCCCCCCCCCCCCGATTATTAAGCAAATCACTGAAGTTGATCTGGAGGCCGTTAAGCGAATCCAGCTTCCACCATTGCTTGTTGGAAACTGGCTGGCTATTGCGGTCAAAGTGCGGTCAAAGTACGGGATGGCTTAAAGCATGGAAAAATTTACTCCGAGTAATCCAAAGCTTCACAGAAGTTGGTTCCAGTTAAGTTCCAGGCTGCAAATGCCCAGAAGAACAGAGTGGATTATTACATTTCCCAAGCTTACTTCCAACAACTACGGTTTCCAATAAACTATTTTAGCCACAGTTATTTGTTCTTGCTGCTGCTAAGCTGCAAAATGTTATAACAGCAGGATTTCCTCCCCCTCTTCCTCCCCTACAACATCTGGTTTGAATTATTTCAAAGGGAGGAAGTTTATACTTAATACTCAACTGCCTCTGCATTACTCATAAATTCCAGAAAGAGAGCTTTTCTCTGTTCTTCTCCTTTGCCTGTTTGGAAACAGTGCACAAAGCAAGCTATTGAGCTTCGAAATGAATCTGAGGCTGCCACCTCTTTCGATGTCATACATTACGAAGGGATAAAACAGGCACTATTGTATTATATCGCTCGATAAACCCATCTCATTGGGACACTTGTTAAATTCTTCATTTTTTAAAAAAATCATCTTTAATATACTGGAAGGGCAATTAGGTAATATCATCGTTGCAAGTAATGCAAGATCTTTAAAGGAGTTATGGACTTCAGTAGATAAATGGTTATAAAATTATGCTGGCAATAATACCACATATTAATCGAAGCACCCACAAAACCAAGGGTTAAATCGTTTGGGATAATATGGCTGGGTATTCTGAGATTAAATGACCAACCCCTTACCTCCTTGATCAGTATCTAGGTCATCAAAAGACCTGAAAACCAGGAAGGCAATCAAAGAGGATACCAGCATCACCTTCAACCACCCAGGCCTTCTCTAGAAAATGATATTCAGCATTCTAGTTTCAGGAAAGCACAGTTGGCCATTCTATGGGAGCTGAGGCAACTGTAGTTTAATATCAGTGAATACTTAGAATCAGTCTGTCCCCTAAATAACCATTTTGAGGCCATTAATCAAAGTTTATTAAACTGAAGTGTTTTCTGCACAGAATGCATTGGAGACAGTAGTTTAAAATGGCTGAAATAACTATAGAGATATAAATCAGAACAAACCTCTTCCTGATCTGGCTCTGGGAAGTTCTGCTGCTGCTGGCAGAGATGCAGTCTGAAATAATATTTTAAAAGTAGCACATGTCAGAATTAAAAACTTTGAAGAAATCACCTTATTTACCCTCCCATGAGTTCCAAGCTTTAGACCAGAAAATACACAGCACTATAGGAAATAGCAAAGAGGAAAAAAGCCAACAGCGCATTCTCATGCCTATTCTTTGTTAGAACTAAGAATTCAAAGATATTGTACTACTGTCTCTGGACACAAAGGTCTGATTCAGCTAATATATTTAAATTCAAATGCCTTTTAAAAGTTATTTAACTCAAAGCCCTCTTTTGCTCCTGCAAATTCCAAACAGAAATGGCATTCTACATGAAACTGTATTTTATCTTGCCTACTCTAAATCTTCCAGATATTTGAATTTTGTTATTGGAAAATTGAAACTCTTTGAATTACAGTAACTGAATTATATTACAAATTGAATCCAACTTTGCCATCTCTATGTTTACTTTATGTTTCCTTTTCCAAAATAACTCTCCTTCCAAACACAACTATTTTCTTAGAGGGAAAATAAACAAACCCACACTCTTAGTAATTGTGGTTGCCCTTTGCCAGTTCTGTAGAATGGATGTTAGAAGTGTTGTAAGAGAACATACTTAAATGTGCTCTATTAACAACAAAATTGCTGATAATCAGCTGGGTATTAGCTGATTAGTTATCATTAGCAATATAATAATTTAATTCCCTTCCGCTTGTTATCTTCCCTCTTTTATTATAAAATCTGATGGTTATGAGATGCAGAATTTTCAAATGTGAGATATTGTTCTTTCTTGCCTGGGGTCTACCAACAGTAATAACATGAGAAAAATCCAGAAAAGTTTTGAGTTTTTTTCCATTGTGGAGAGCAGAAGTCATACTTTCTTCAGTCAGTCAGTCAGTCAGTCAGTCAGTCAGTCTCTCTCTCTCTCTCTCTCTCTCTCTGTGTGTGTGTGTGTGTGCATATAGAATAGAATGGAATAGAACAAAACATAATTCTTTATTCGCCAAATGTGATAGGACACACAAGGAATTTGTCTTTGGCACATAAGCTCACAATGTACATAAAAATAGCAAGTAAAAAGTCAATATATATACAGGTACATGTACACATACACATACATATACTTACACACACACATACATATTTATATCTTGCTATATTCATAAATGTAGAGCAGCTAAATCAACTGCCAACTATGTAATTAACTATACAAAGATTATCCCCCACTCATTGAGGGGGATAAAAATGAGATCAGATAAATGAAATGCAGAGAATACAGGGAGTGATAATTACCTAATTATTAATAAGGTAATTGTCACAGCCAATATTTCCTGCATTTTGTTCCCTCTGACTTCATTAGTTACAGTTCTTCCCCTTCCTACCACTCAGAATAATATGTTGGATATATCATGGCACAATACAATCACCAGACATTAGGGTGCCTTCAGATACTTCCTTGTTCTTACTGCAACAACCAAATGAAGCTACCTTTTTGGAAACGGGGAACGTACACACTCATCTTTAAGGTGCTGAGCTGCACTTCTTTTTGGCAAGCACATTTTGCTTTTTTAAACTAGCCCTGTTCTCCTCCGAAGGCTGAAGATACACCAAGGATAAGAAGGGGCAGAACTGCTGATTAGGTTCAAAGCAAAGCATAAAAATGTCGCTAATCTCTTTGTGAGCAAGTCTTCCTTGTAGACTCAGCATTCAGTTGAAACATGGCCATTTCGAGAATAGTGGCATTAATCACAGGCAACGACATCACTAACTCAAGAGAACAAAGCAAGTAGGAAAGTCTTGTTTTCCTTTTCAATTCAATTGATTTAGCCTTAACGCTGAAGTTCCAATAAATAAGCTCCACTCTCTAACCCCAACTCCAACAAAACAACTGTCACCTAGGTTTATAGGTAACGTATATCTTTACCTAATAAAACTCCAGTTATATGGAATACACCTTGTCAACCATAAAGCAACTTCAGCTATCCCAAAGATATTTGTGGTTTCCAGTTTGGTCTGCAAAGACTGACTTGGAACAAAACCCTGTTTTGTGTGAGACATTACCTTAAGGCAGCCTTAAAAGTAGGCAGCTGAGGAAGTGGATGAATTCTTTTCAAAGAAAAATTCAGCCTTGTGTATGGCATATGAAAAGGAAATGGACTCATTTACAACCTCTCACACAAACTTTCTGGGTGCCTGAGATTCTCTTTAGATGCTTTCATTTGGATTCCTTGCCGATAACCCCGTAAAAGGGCATTTTTCAGTTGGGTTCCACTGCTTATGACATGATTTTTTTCCAGGGGCGATTTGAGCTGGCAGCAACTCCGTCTTTCTTTTAAGACTTTTTAGAAGGTTAGTTTGGTGTGGTGGGTAAGATGCCAGCATAAACCTAGGAGACATGTGAGTTCTAGTCCTGCCTTAGGCATGAAAGCCATCTGGGTCAGGTTGGGCCAGACACCTGCTCTCGGCACAATCTACCTCACAGGAGTGTTCTTGTTGCTGGGAGAAAAGGCCCAAATATTATGAATGTTCACTTCCTTGAAATATGTATAAAAAGAATGGGATAAAAATCTATAACCAACATTAAACATTTATCAGATTATACTGATTTTGTGAGTATATTTTGTGAGAAGTTTTGTGAGGCTTTATATGCTGCTGTGGTTTGATGCTGCTTTACAAGATATATTCATTTGTGATTAACTTAATTATGCAGATAGATAGATAGACAGACAGACACATAGATAGACAGATAAATGATAGAATTTCAAAATAGCTTAGAATTCAGGCAAAAGGATTCATACTCTGGAAACAAGAATAAGCTTTGTTTAAGTAAACTGTTGCTTTGATCTCTTATAGCCCATGTGTTTCACAACTCAGAGAATTTTTACATTTAAATTTCAAGTTTTTTAGAATCATAGCTGTTAAGCACTTCAGACTTAAACAGTACTCTAAGGTAATACAGAACAAATAAACAGAGAGATTTCTAAAACCAATTTGAAGCATTTTCCATAATACCTTGATGCAGAATTAACTGCTGGATGAGAATGGTGCTCCAGTGAAAAATTCAGTGTAAAAATCTTACTCCAATTAAAATATCAAAATTTCCTATTGTAGCACCAAATATAGTCAAGCAGAATAGATAATCCGTTGGTTCCTACACTGTAATTCTTTTGCCCAAGATAGCATACTGTGCTAGAGCTTTTATTAAAAGAACTATTAAAAATCCTGGAATGTGTTCATAAAGAACCAAGATTATAAGTACATTCTCCAACTGTGACCATCAAAAGAAAAAAAGGCATATCCATGAGTCATGTCTTTTGAAGAGAAATACAAAAAAATTTTTTTTAAACAAATTCCTTATTAAACCAGGCTGCCACAAACAGAGAGCATAGTTTAAAATCTGCAAAGATACAGATGCATTTGTGCGTGTGTGTGTGATCTTTTCTTTACTAAGGCCTGGTTTTTATTCACAGCAGAATAAAATGTAAAACTTCTGAAACTGTAGAATGGACTACAGTATTATAATTTTTGAAACACCACTGGGGGAGGGAGGGAGGGAAGATTTTTTTTTTAAAAAAATATATATTTTACAGTACAGTACTGAGCACAGAGAAACAATAAAAAGATTACCATCATCCTTCTGGGTATTACAATAGGAAAGCAATTAGGTGTAGTTTTTTTTACCATTTCGGTGAAATGGTAAATTCATTGGTGATTATCCAACAATTATTACATCAGATAGTGGGGAAAACTGAAATTTATGTAATAGCTAGAAATGGTATCTGAGGTCTCTACTTTTCCTTCTGATGCCCCACTCTGTGTCTTTTTCTATAACATCTTCTTGATCTCTAGACTTCACTGCAAAAATTGTCTTTTTATTGATCATTCAGTATTGTTGAATTTCTTCTAGAAAAAGTGAGGAGAGCTTCGCCTTTCCTTAAACAGAAGGTTTGGTTTTTAGGATACCACAGGACACTAATGAATATATGTGAGTTTGATAAGTCAAAATCCAGAAGTCAAAACACTGCAGCAAAAACCTAGTCACACAGATGTACTTGAAATCAAGTCTACATATGGAATTTATTCTAAATAAAATTTTAAAACAAGCACTTGAACCTATATGCTTGATAAAACATCAGAGCATGAGATGCTTATTTGTCCAGGTGGAGAGCTTCCAGCATCCAAACCATTGTGTGGTCATTGTTATGTTTTCATCCCATCTTTTTTTTATGGAGAACTCAAGACAGCAACAAGACAAGACAATGTTGGCAGTATTTTATGCAACAGAAATCAAAATCTCCTGGTTTCTGGGCCAATCCCTTCACCATTACACCAAACTGGCTCTCAAGTATGCCAATCTCTCACGTCAATATTTCCCCTTTAATAAGCTGTGCTGCCACAAAAGTCGAGGGTAGGCTTAAAGAGAGGGTTCCAAGTTGCCCAGAGCTCAGAATGAGTGGGAATTGGGTAGCGTACAAATAGAATAAATAAAAGATGGAAAGGCTCCTTTCAAAAAGTCATAGGGGCTTCGCAGGGGGACCAAGCGAAGATAAAGCGTGTCTTTGTAGGGGTTGCAAAGGGATGAGAAAGAGAAAGAGAAGAAGGGAGACAGACCCTCACCGGAATCAAAGGACCCCATAAAATGTCCCCCCCCCCGGCTCCTTCACTCAATATAAACTCTGCCCCCCCAGATCTTGCATCCCACAGAAATTCTAATCTGCCTAGCCTGGGCCCCTATAAAATGCCCCCCCAGTTTTGCACCTTTATAAGCCCTAATCTGCCTAGCCTGGGACGCCATAAAATGCCCTCTGGCTCCTGCATCCAATATAAACCCTAATCAACCAAACATGAGACCCCATAAAATGCCCCCCAGGTCTTGCATCCTATATAAGCCCTAACCTGACTAGAGTGGGACCCCATAAGATGCCCCTTTATAAGCCCTAATCTACCTAACTAGGGACCCCATAAAATACCCCTCGACTCCTGCACACCAAATAAACCCTAATTTGCCTAGCCTGGGATCCCATAACCTCTCCCCCCCCCAGATCTTGCACCCAATATAAGCCCTAACCTGACTAGCCACGATTTGCAGAACAAGCCACAATGGGCTGGCCTGGCACATGAGCTAAGCCATGGCCTGTAACTAAGAAACCATTGCTAGCTGGGTTCCCGACCCAGAACCACCCTGACCCGAAGCAGGGCCGGGTCTAGCGGGCAAGGCAGCCCAGGAAGAGGCGCAATTAGGCCACGGAAAGGTCTGGGCAAAAGAGTCCCGGCCCTTCAAGGCCCTCCCTCGACCCTCAGAAGGGGAAAGAGGCGCACAGGCGAGAACGGAGAATCCCGCTCACCGGCCGAGCTGTCACCTCCGCCATGGCGCCTCGGTTCCTACAAGCCTCCACCAAGTGGCCCGTTGCCTAGGTGACCAGCTAGACCGGAAGTAATCACTCCACTCCGAGGACGAAAGGGCCCGGATGTCTTGTTGCCAAGGGTTACCAGAACTTCCGGGTCTCTCTGAGCCTCAACATCACCGGATAGGTTCAGAACCCTATAGCGGGCCGCAGCGTCAAGGCGGGGGAACGGAAGTGACGTCAGGTATCTCGGTCTGGATTTGGGCGGACTCGAGGAAAGGGGTGGTCCGCTCTCGCGCGAGAGATTTCAAGGTTTGGCTGACTTCTTCATGTCTACCCCCCCATTTTGGGGAATTGGACTCGCCCACTTTGATTGATGGCAACAAGAGGGAGTGAGCCACTTTGAACAGCCAGAGGGGGAGGAGAAAAATATGATCCATCCCCTTCGTTGCAGACAGAAATAATTTGTCTTGCCTTTTGGGGGATCCTGCCAGTTCGAGGAATCGGAATTTTTTTGTATGCGTTATTTTGCATTTGTATGGCTCCCCTAGAGCGGTCTAAAATCCTTGCAAATGCTAACGGTGTTTTTTATTATGATGGGGTGGGATTTCCAGGTTTTTGCAACAGTTGCTATAGCAACAAATATTGGGATGCCCTTAAAATCACGTTTCCAAACTTGGCAACTTTGAAATGGGTGGGTTTCAACTCCCAGAATTCCCCAGCCGGTAGTCTGGGACTTGAAGTCCATATAAATTTACAGTTGCTGAGGCCAATTCCAATTTTTCACCCTGAAAAGTCTTAGAATAGCCCTTTTTGGGGTTCACTCCATGTAGAGAGTTTTATATATATGAAAGGGCCGTGGGGGTATCTATCTATCTATCTATCTATCTATCTATCTATCTATCTATCTAT
>BLBF01000068.1:5076368-5095879 GCA_015471245.1 Laticauda colubrina
TATCTATCTATCTATCTATCTATCTATCTATCTATCTATCTATCTATCTATCTATCTATCTATCTATCTGTAGAACCTCCTGCTTGAGCCAGGGGGCTGGACTAGAAGACCTCCAAGGTCCCTACCAGCTCTATTCTGACTCTGTCGAAGTCAACCAAGTATTTAGTCTGGATTTCGCATTTTTATCCACCTATTAAGTCCTTCCCAAAGACTTGGGATAGGCAGAGGTGGATATTTGATTGTGTGAAAGACATCACCGCAGGGTAGAAGTTGTTTCCAAGTAAAGCTGCCTTTTGCAATTGACGGATGGTCTTCAAGTGGTGCTCCAGATGTTTTAAGATTATACCCAAGGTGCCCATCACCATTGGTATTATCTTCACTTTCTTCTGCCACACTGCATTTTCTATTCTTCCTTTTCTATTCTGCTGTATCCAGGTACTGCCATTGTCCAGTTATGACCGTAATTTTCAACTTCAGCAACTTTTAAGATGGATGGACTTCAACTCCCAGAATTCCCCAAGTGGCATGCCAACTGGGGGAATTCTGGGTGTTCCAACTCCACCCATCTCAAAGTTGCTAAGTTTGGGAAAGTCTACCTTACATGGTTTTACATGGCGCTTATTTGTTGGTTTGCATAGTTTGGTATAAAAGATGAAAACAGCAAATTCAGTGAAGCAGAACAAGCCATTCAGGTTTTGTTTATTCCTTATGATGTCAGTTAAGGATTCTTGGGTGTCCAAGGTAGGAGGACAAAAATTTATAGACCTCACCTGTTGGAGAAAAAAATATGTTGATTTCATTCAAGCTTTTAAATAGGGCACAGTTCAAAGGAGAGCTTGCATAACTAGGAAATAGAAGTGCTTGTTTTCTTTCTTCATAACTTAACCTGTTCTCTGAGGTTTAATTTTAAATATCAATCATTAAGCAGCATTTAATGGAACTTGTTTACCCAGGATGCAGAAAAAACACTCCCCTACAATGCATATTGGTAAGCCTGGTTGTGTTGTTCAGCAAGGCCTGTATTCAGTGCACCCATTGCAAAATTGCACTTGTGCCAACGTTTAATCAAGTTATTTTAAAAAGTTCCAATGATGGAAAACAATATTCTGATTGGCACCAAGAAAATACTGTTGTTTCTATGGGAACAGGTTTGGACAATACGGACCATGTTGACAAGGTTAAATTTGCTAGCTATTGAAAAATTTAAAATATCCACGTATCGCTCTCAAAAATTCAACAGCATTTACAAGCAGGGTACAAGAGAAGTGAAGAATCAAGGTCTTTTCACTCAACACTTTGATCTGGTTCACTGGTGTCTAAGTTTCTTTCAGTGCTGGTGTAAAAGATTTTATGAGCCTTGCGAATTCCTCTTACTGGAGACATTTAGAAAATACGGTTTTTCTGAATTTGCAAGTGGAGCTCACATTGTCATTCATAGTCATTAGATTTCTTTTCCACTCAAAGTCACTTGAGGATTATTATAGAATGGGCTAGCTTTAGATAGGTTTTTAAGAGTTGTTTACAACAGGTTTTGCTGGAAAGAGATTTTATACAAGGATAACAAAGTCAGTTACTTGTTCAAGAGGTAACTCAAGGCAGAATCTGAAGAGCTAATCTAAAATTTATCAAATGAAGCAGTAAGGTAATGGTTTAACTGCTGGACTTAAGTTCCATCATCTTTGAAGGTCACTGATCAAAGTTTATGCTAATTTTAGTCTGGACTGTTTTATTTTATTTTTCTCTTAGGATTCCAATTTGGATCTTACAGGACCCAAAAAGAGTTTGTATATTTATCAATATTTACTGCATTAACAATTAAAACCAATGCACTTGCCACCATTTTTCACCCTTGATTGGATTTTAATATTGTATTCTTTTTCAACAAGACTGGCAAAATAATTCTGGCTCCCTGCGAGGGGAGGGTCTTTGGATCTTCTAGAAGAGGGGTCTCCAACCTTTGCAATTTTTAAGTCTTGTGGAGTTCTGGGAGTCTCAGAATTCTGGGAATTGTAGTCCACAAGTCTTAAACCTTGCTAAGGTTGGAGACCGCTGTTCTAGAACCTGTGGAAGAAGAAACACTGGTTTAAGCCAAGATTGTGGTAATACTAAAGGAAAAGCCAGCTATGTTCTTCTACATTGGATTTTTTTTTTTTTTTGGGGGGGGGGGGGGGAGGAAATGGGGGAGAAACTACCAAAATCAAGATAGATGGCGAAGGTGATTGACCATGGGCCTATGGCAAGGCAAAAGGCAGATTAGGCTGCATATGAAAAGCTATACATTCCAATGAGGACCAACATCTGTTTGGCATTTTCCAGCTGTTAACCTGCTCAAGATGTTTTCCTTGAAGATGCAAAATCACTGCAAGCGAAACACTCTTTTTAAAAAAAATTACAAATGAAATAACAAAATAAAAGTTTATTAGAATTAGAACGCAGTTTCTCCCTCTGATTAGCCTTAACACGGAACAGTCCGCCAGTTACAATGAAGTCTAAGAACAGTTAATTCCACAGCATGAGATGGAGGTCTTTTATGATGGAGGGGAAAAAAAAAGAAAAAAGAAACTTACAAGCCTTCAGTCATAGCCCGGCCCACTCGCCTTACCCTCTCCCTTACATACTGGATTACAGGAGCTTTCTAAACATGGAAAAGTCTGCCAAAGAACACCACTCTGGTCTCACACAATAACTGATTTCTAATACAGCAGTTTGTACAACACATTTTGAGTTAAATGGTTCTGAAAACTTAAAAAGACAGTCTCGATACATACACTAGAGATGAAACCCAAATGCAGTCACTTTAATGGGGAAGAAGAGAATGAGCGTGAGAAAAAAGGCCAGGATCGCCTGTCTGGGGTGGCCCTCATTCCATCTGCCCATAGGATGGCGGCACAATACTGTTATCTTCAACAGATTGCACCAACCAAAGTTTAAAAGTCGCTGAGAATTTCTTTTTAAAAGAAGAAGGTGGTACTATTTGCTTTGTTTTCTAAAGGATTGGGAATCAAGGAAGGAGAGGAGTGTTAGGTCTAGAAATAACCCTATATAACAGTGTTTCTCAGCAACTTGAAGATGAGTGGACTTCAACTCCCAGAATTCCTAAGCCATGCTGTCTGGGGGGAATTCTGGGGGTTGAAGACCACATATCTCCCAAGTTGCTTGGGTCGGGAAATATTGGCTTAAACAATTTGCAAATCCCAATTTTAGGAAGCTCCCCCTCCTGACCCCACATGAACACCCCAGGGTTATGAGCTCATGAAGTAGTAGAAGATACAGTGCAACAATGCTTCTATGTACATTTCATTAAAAACAACCCTATTGTTATAATAATACAGGGGCAATGTCAAAATAGTGAGAGAAAGAGCCGAGCATGAGACGCATGTGGGGAGATAGAATGGGTTTATTTCATGGGACTCTCCAAGGAATGGACCCCTTGTCCCATCAAGCTAGTTCCAAGCAGGGATGATAAAAAAAATCGATATACACACACATGCACAGACACACATCCTCGTCTTTACTGGATTGGAAGTACTTTGTCGTGTCTTATTGCAGAGGTCTTCAAACTTGACAAGCTTTTAAGACTTGTGGACTTCAACTCCCAGAATTCTTCCTCCAGTCATGTTAGCTCAGAAATACTGGGAGTTGGGAAGTCCATCAGTCTTCAGGCTGCCAAGTTTGAAAGCCCTTGTCTTATTGGGAGCATGCAAAGACTGCAGGGAAAAATCATTCAAGCAACAGGGGCGTTGCACTTGAACGCAGAAATCCTGGGAAGAAATATGTAGTCGCACCTTTCCAAAACCCGTTGATGAATTCCAAACTTTCATTCCAGGTAGGAAGTCACAAAGCAAAAACAACCTTCTCTCTCCCTTACAACAAAAGAGATTGTTTTGGGTTGTTTCGGGAACTCCGCAATTAAGCCAAAACTAGGTCTTAAAGTCTCATCAGATGCAAAGCCGAGCTGCCAAAACAGGGAAACTGAGTTCACTCCACATTTGCAGGAAATCCCTAATCCAATAGCAGATTGTGCAAAAACCCTACACTTCCTGCCGTTACGGAAATATTTGCCGGGGTGGGCGAGCAGGCTGTCCCTAACACACACGCAGCCACAAGTGACACTGGCACAGACGTATGGAACTAGCTGAACAGATCCTTCGAAACTTAAATTAAGTTTCTTTTAAAAAAGAGGGGGGAAATGTATCAGAAAATCAGCCCTTTGGGAAATCAGCTAGATTTTTGGGGTAAATCCAGCTTTTTTTTTCCCCACCCCCGGATTTGAAAGTAGAAATATAAGCCACATAAGCAGGCTGGGAAAACTCACAAGAGGCTCCCATACAGTAATAAAATGCTTCCAAACCGTGCTTGAAGGTAATTTTTATTATAAAAAAGAAAATATGAGACTATAAATGACTTGTATATAGTTTGATATTCATGATTTCCTCCTCATTCGGGGAAATTAAAAAATACTCAATAGCTCCAGAAACTATATAGATCAATTTCTCAACCGCAGCAAAGATGAGGTGTGGACTTCAACTCCCAGAATTCTGGGAATTGGAAGTCCACCTCTCTTAACGTTTCTGGGGGAAGAAATGCTAGATTCTTGCAACTAGATGGGAATATTTGCTGCATCGAGCACTTTTTTTCCTCACCAACCACCACCAAACGCCACAATTTTTCCCAGCGGTTTCCAAGATCCGACACCTCAACAAGGAATGTTCCACACAGAGACCTTAACCCACACGCCCAAAATTTCCTATGAATGAATGAAGAGCCAGTTGTGGAATAAGAGAATTGGATTTTCACACAGGCAAACGGCTGAGGTTAGGAGGAAACTGGGGGGGGGGGGGGGGGGGGATTCAAAGCCGGAAAAAAAAGGCAGCCGGAATTACAACACTTTGATTTCCAAAACGGGAAACGCACACCAAGGAAACTGGAAGTGTGCAAGGGACGGTGTCCGTTGCCAGCAAGGAACACACACACCCAAACAAGGAATGGGTTGCAAGGCGTGGGAGGAAGAAGAAGCCCCCTCCCCCCCAAAAAAATACCACCCCAATCTATCTATCTTGTTTGAGCCAGAGAATTTGAATTGTTTGCAGCTGCGCACGTTGCCCCCTCCCTACCCCTTCCCTCCCCGAATTAAAAGCAAACTGAAAAAAAAAAAAAGAAGAAGAAATGCACGGCAAATAGACATCTTGAAGGTTTTTAAAGAATAAATATTTTTTTTTGTAATTAAACATTATGCAAACACGTGCCACGCTTGCTCCTTTTTTTTATCCATGCATATGCGCTATTTACAATTTTGAAAAATACTGTGTTGTCCTCTTTTTTGTTTTCGTTTTTTTTTTTAAAAGTCATATACAAAGTTTTTTTTTTTTTTTCCTTGTTTGGTGCCCCTTCTTCCTCCCCTCCCACTCCCCCCCCCACCCTCCCTCCCCCCCCCAAAAAAAATCATCTTTACAATAAGCCAAACAACATTCACCACCCATGAACTGGTGTGTATTTGTTACGGAGGGGTGGGGAGAGGGCAGGAGGGGAGGGGGGTCGTAGGAAGAAATCTCATACCAAAGTACATTAAAACGGCTGGTCGGACATGAACAGCGGCGTCAAGAAACTGTTTTAAATTTCATCGGTCGTATGCAGAGGAGAGAACCCAAAATAAAAGTCAGCTCAGGGAAGGAAGCTACAAGTTAAAAATTGGAGGGCTGTTTTTTTTAGTGCGCCTGTCGTACTTACTGGCCACCTAGAATACTGTTGTACAATGGTTTATCTACCTTTTTTTATTACAATATAATTTACTTAAAATTTTTTTCCATTAACGAAAAGAAAAAAGAAAAACAAAACAAAACAGAATTCCGGTAGTACAGACCAGCGGTGTAATAGGCGTGGTGCCCCTTGTGTGTGTGTTTCTGTGTGTGTATGTATGTGGGTGTTGTTTTAATGGTATGAGCACTCTAGATGGGAAATATTTTTTTTTTTCAGAGTTCGTTTTATGCAGGCCACTTTTCAGTCCTCGATATATTCCCACAGGTCCTTTTCATAGCCTTCATGCACATGTTGCAATAACACCCTTCGCCGACTCTCGCAGTATCTGCAAGGGAAAAAAGGGAGGCAAGCGCCTTTAGATGCCAAGGCCAACCAACATTTCCGGGCAAAAATACATTTATAAGCCACGAGGTTTTGCCTTTGGGTGGAGTTGAGGAACTGGGTACATGGTCTGGCCAGTCACGTGCAAGTAATTCTTCTCCCTGTGCAGTTAAAACGGTGTATCTCAACCATGGCTGCTTCTAAGACGTATGGACTGCAACTCCCACAATCCCCCAGCCAGCCATGTTTCACTCTGGTGCTGGATTCTCTAAATTTGGCCAAATTTAAAATCTAAATTTTAAGACATGTGGACTTCAACTCCCAGAATTTTCCAGCCAGCTGTCATCTTTATATGCTGACTGAAGAATTCTGGGAGTTGGAAGTCTGCACATCTTAAAGTTGCCAAATTTGGAGACCTCTGCAATAAGAGGAACAAAGCACTTTTTTTCGCTGAAAAGTTTTAATTGTTAATTTAATTCCTATATTGCACATTTGGGGTTTTCTTTCATTTCAGTGGTCTTGAACATTTGCTTGAATCAAAAGTGGCCGCAGAAGGAATACGTTTCCTGCCCGTTCAACCCTTCTACAGCTTAATTCAAGATCAATGATAAATATTTTGAGCCGTATTGTGTGAAACAAAGGGGTACCTGTATTTATCTTGCACTTTCTGCTTTATATCCTGCAGTGAATCTTGAGATATATCTCGTTCCAGATACCCAGAAAGGACCTCGGTAGCATTTTCCAAATCTGCTTGATTATTCTAAAAATGCAAAACACTCTGATATAACTTAAAGTAACCTTTTTAGGAACCCCCTTAAAAACACACACATCAGAATAGCAATTTCTTTTAAAAAAATCTTAGTATAGTTTAGTATATTTATTAGCAGGCAGGAATTAGAGCAGTTTTGGAACCTCTTCAAAGCTTAAGGTATTTCTCTCCTATGGACTTTCTTTCGAAAAATCAGGAAACATCTGCCTTCCTAAATCACCAATTGATTGAGATACTTGGGACTCTGATGAACTAAAAACAGAACTATGTTATTACAATCATCTTCTTCTTCTAATCATGCCATAATCCCTTGCAGGGTGGTGTATGAATGGAGCTAGCAGAGCGTTTAATGGCCAGATGCCCTTCCTGTCACCAATGCAGAGTTCTGTTCAGCAGACACAGTCTCATTGTATCCAGAAGGAGAAATATCTGCCTCTACCTAGGATCGAATTCACAGCCTCTGGATTGTGAGACAAGAGCTCTACCTTCTAGGCCACCGTACCTATGGCCTTCTAGGCCACTCAACTATGTTAACACAGTGTTGAAAATAAAAGGTTGGTTATTTGAGGAACCACCTACTTTCTTTCTGTCTAATAAAATCAGGCAGCCTGAGACACTTCGAGTCTGTTTGACTACACAATATTAACATCAGGACTAACAATATTAACATCAGGACTAGGCCAGCTCTGTCCAGGTGCCTTTTATGTAGAAGAAACACCCTGTCCCCCAGGAATCCGATTGGTTCTCCCACCCGATGACCTTCAGAAAGTTTGGTCTGTTTAAAGAAAGTCCTTGACTTATAACCAGTGCCATTGTAACTTCAAATTTCTAGGTTCTATCACACCACAAGACCTAAAATGGATACTTTACATCAAAAACACCCTTAAGAAAGCACAACAAAGAATGTTCTTTCTGTGCCAACTCAGGAAGCTCAAACTGCCCAAGGAGCTTCTGATCCAGTTCTACAAAGGAATGATGGAGTCTGTCATCTGCACCTCTAGAACTGTCTGGTTTGGCTCTGCAACCCAACAGGACAGACACAGACTCCAGGGGATAATTTGGACTGCAGAAAAAACAATGGCTACCAACCTGCCTTCCATCAAGGACCTGTATCCTGCATGAGCCAAAAAGAGGGCTGTGAAAATATCTACAGACCCCTCACATCCCGGACATAATCTGTTTCAACTCCTACCCTCAAAATGATGCTATAGAGCCCTGCGCACCAGAACAACTAGACACAAGGACAGTTTTTTTTCCAAAATGTCATCACTCTGCTAAAAAAATAATTCCCTCAACACTGTCCAACTATTTACTAAGTCTGGATTACTATCACTATTAATCTTCTCATCACTCCTTATCACTTATCTTCTCCCACTTGTGATTGTATAACTGTAACTTTGTGTCACTTGTATCCTTACGATTTATATGGACTGTTTCCTAGTATGATTTGATTGCTTATTGTACGCTATGACTATCATTAAGTGTTGTACCTGATGATTCTTGACTCTTGACGAATGTATCTTTTCTTTTATGTACACTGAGAGTATTTGCACCAAAGACAAATTCCTTGTGTGTCCAATCACACTTTGCCAATAAAGAATTCTATCCTATCCTATCCTATCCTATCCTATCCTATTCTTTCTATCCTAATTCTATTCTATTTATTTTCTTCTCTTCTGTTCTAATTCTATTCTATTCTCTGTTCTATTCTCTGTTCTCTTTTATTCTATTCTGTCCTGTTCTATTCCATTCCATTCTATTCTAAACCATCAGCAAATGAATGGCTGTTAAGTCGATGGTTACCTGTACAGAGTTGCCTGCTTGACCTACAAAGGAGAATATATGCAGTTTAGGGTTGAAATGAGGGGTCCTTGGTGCTCTCTGAGCCTGGCTGTTTTCTGGCAGACTTTTTCTGCCCACAGCCAGCAGTTTGATCCCAACCGACTCAAGGCTGACTCAGCCTTCCATCCTTCCGAGGTGGGTAAAATGAGGACTTACCTCAAAGATAATGGATTGGTTATTCTTTTTGAGGTAGAAGGCAAAGACATAGGTGTACATGAGCGTGGCACGGCACTGGCAGAGGACATCGACTGCTTTCTTCAGGAACTGGACTTCGATCCAGGACATGTTGTGCTGCTGCATCTCCTCCATCTTCTGTTTGACTTGGGCGTAGAGTTTGTGCTCAAAGCGCAGGCTCTGCATGTGGTTCATGTAGCGGTTGCAGTAGAAGAGGTACCTCTGCAGGGCGGCTCTGGAGCGCTGCATTGGATTCCCCATTAGCGAAATGGAAAAGCGAGAATTAAAGCAGAGCAATCCTAAGTGGCTCCCCCGGGGGGAAAGGAGGGATCCCCCCCACCTGAGGCAAACAGGGGAGGGGGGGCTCAGAGGAAGGGAGAGGGACGACCTTGGCCTCGTTCAGCAAGTTCTCCAGGTGAAGCTCTGAAGCTGATACCCCAGGACACCACCTGACACAACATTCCCTGCCAGCACAAACCCCAAATTGACTTAAATAACTTGGAAGTGGCTCCAATTTCATAAGGTCACAAGAGACTGGAAAAAGATTTTCCAGCTTGCTTGCTTGTTTGGTGGCCAAATTTTATTAGGTACAGATGTATTTATTTATGAATGGCTGAAAAATGGTTTGACTCTCAAGAGGATGAGGGAAGAGAAACGGCGATCCCTGAGTAATCCCAAATCGTAGCAGAAAGCTCCAGGTCTAGAAAAAAGGGCTTCACGATTAAAAGATCTCTACAAATGGGAATAACAGACTTTCCTGCAGTACTAAAGTTCTAACAGATTATTTTTTTCCCCCATGAAGATATATGAAAGGAAGGTCCTCCAGGTAGAAGGAATGGTGTGCACCCAGAATGCCAAGTAATAAAAGAAACCACATAAAGAGCGGCAACATCCAGTGCACCAGTCTATCCACAGCAAAACATCTCAAGAAGAACTGCTTCAAGGAAAGAAAGGGGGGAAGCATGACACCTTCAATGTCCCCGTGGTACAAATTAGCCAAGAACTCTGACATCAAGGAAGCAATAAATTAATCAATCGGCCACTTGTTGTGCATTTAAGGCTGGAAGCTAACCCTACTCCACATTCTCCATCTGGGCAATGAGAGGGAGACTAGTAAGCAGTCAACAGCTGCCTGATGCAGAGGGCTGCCAAGAGGGATGAACTCACCTCTTGGGCATCTCTTGCTGCCTTGGCATCATCCTCGTTGTAGCGGTTGCAGTTGTACCTGAAAGAGGTTTGTGAATGTGTAGATTTCTAAAATGATCCCTCTCATTTGGATCCCTCTCAGGCCAAGTTCTGCATTCATTCATTCATTTCTTTCATTCATTTTTCATTCATTCATTCACTTTTGTAAGCAGGACAAAATATCTTGTGGTGCCTTTGCTAGCCTTCAGGGCCTAACAGCGGACTAGAGAAATGTTTTTCAACCTGGACAGCTTTTAAGACAAGTGGACTTCAATTCCCAGAATTCCCCAGCCAGCAAGGGGAACCACTTCAGGTCCAAAGCATCCTTCTCAGGATGCCAAAAAACGGCAGGAAATATAAGTGAATTTCCAGTTACACCATGCTGAGTCGATCACACAATATTTCTTCAGCTTATACGAAATGTCTTCTACATGGAGAACCATATGTTTGCTCAAACTGATTTTGAATGATTCCCTCCATAACTTCTTGCAACATGCTGGCTGGGGAATTCTGGGAGTCTGAAATCCACACAGCTTAAAATGGGTAAAAAAGGTTGAGACAAAGCAGACTAATGCTTCTCTGAAGATCCTAATGTCTCACCACAAGTAATATGAGAGTTAAAGAAAAATAATTCATCCATATCCAGCAATTATTTGGCTCATTCCTCCTACAGAAAAAAACATTCCCAACCATCCAACAGTTCCCAAACAGTTCCCAAATAAGCATTTATGTAAACATACCAGGCAGATCCATGCGGCTCCCAGGGGCCGAGACACACCCAGCAAAACTCTGCTTTACAGTTCTGGTTCCGACAGACCATGTGGTTACAGCCGCCATCTTTTTCGATAGTCACGTGGCATTTGGGACACTCCTGCGGGCAACAGGAAGGGTGGTGAGATCAAAAACCAGCAAGATATTATTCTTCCTATTTAAAACATCATGTCAGGGCACCAACAAATCCACCCCCCATTCAAATCATAAATCTCTAGCCGCATCTCTCAGAGTTTAAAAAAACTGATTTATTAGGAGTGACCATGTTAGCGTTACTTGGGTGCAGCCAACACTAAGATACATCATTCATTTCCCCCTTGACCCCTGATCTTCCCCCCACCCCCGGATGTATATTCTCCAATGGGACACATCCATAGCCAAGAGTCATCAATCATGCTCTCCAGTAATAATCTTGCGGGCCAACAGCTTTGGCTGCCTAGCAATTATCTGAAGCATTTTAGGAATGCACTAATTTCCCCCACTCCCTTTCTGCTGGCAAAAAAAAAAAAAGACCAAAGAAGGTTTTTTTTAGTTGACACATCACTTAAGAGAGATAGTCAGTGCAGGAGGGATGAAATCAAAAGACTCTTTGGATTGCACATGTAGCCAACAAACGGCTTCCTGCCACTGCCTGAAGCAACACAAAAAGTTGATCTTGTGTAATGAGAACACAACCAATAAGAATTCCACTGTTTCCAAGTCAATTTTTACAGAAAACCCTTCATGTGGTACAAGCCCTCTCTAGACCTTATAATAGTGCTTCTCAATCTGGGCCATTTTAAGATGTGTGGACTTCCATGCTGGCTCTGGGGAATTCTGGGAGCTGAAGCCAAACATAACTTCAAATGATCCAGGTTGAGAAACACTGATTAAATAAATTCTGAATGCATTGACAAGCTCTGGGAGAAGGGTGATGAAGATACTTAGCACCTGTCTATCAAGGCAAAGACCAACACAGTCCAGCATTTTTGTTTCTGGCTAACAAAATGCTGCCAGGATGCTCACCAGAAGAAAACAAACTCATCTCTCACCCTTGTTTCCCTTACTACTATATGTGGATCAAAAGCCTGAGTCTACAAATTCTCCAATCTATCTATCCTTCCTGAATTTATCCAAATCCTTCTCAAAGCTATCCATGTTAGTGGCCATCGCCCTACCTTGAGGTCATAAAGTCCAGAGGTTATGGGCTGTGAAAAACAATGGTTTGAATCAGGTATATCAGAGGGCCCCAATCTCAGTATTGGGAGAGCAAAACTCGTCTACTTTCTCCATTCCATGTTTTTTTTTTCCACACACCTTAACCAGTTCCTCTTCTCCACCACCGACAACGAAAGACTGTACAGAATTTGTGGAACAGCTTGTTGCCTAGAAAGGGTGAAACGGGCCACCCATTTTGAGTTGGGACCCATTTCCAGAAATCTGAGGTTAGAAAAGGCTGTGTAGAAGCAAGAGGTCAGATTTTGCAGTTTGCACAAAAGGATTCGGTAAAAATTTGCCTGAACCCTGGGAAAGGCACTGTAGGTCAATACGGCAATAAATCAATAGCCAGACTAGAGCAGAAGATACCTTCCTGCATTTCCAGAAGTGGCAAAAACTGACACATTTCAGATCTGCATTGCCTTTAATAATTGCAAATTTGTTTAGTTCTCCTCAGTTAGACAATAACACCCGATTTTGCAGCAATTAAAAAAAAAATAACAACCCCCAAACCAGGCGTAATAGATACTGGTACTTTTTTGGGCTCTTCAGTTATTTGAGTTGGAAAGAGAGGAAACCAAAGAGCTATTGTTTACAGGCAAAAATTATCACTCACTATATGCAAACGGAATTATCAGACTTCACAGAACGTTCTTGTAAGGGAGAAAAGAGACTCTGTTATTGTGAGGGTGTCAAGCCAGAGAAACAAGCCACCAAACCTTTGTGTTTGCTGCAATCCAATTCGAAGTTTCACTGTCATCATCACACTTCTTTATCCATTTCTTTAACCACTGTCCGGGAGAGAGGGGGGGGAAAAAATCACAATTGTTCTAATGGCATCATTGCAGGATTCTTAAATTAAGAGTTTATCAGATATAAGGGACTGCCTACAGAAATATGGGGCGTGCCATTCAAGTTCTCTACATGATCACCTAAAAGCAAGAGGAAGGCGGCAAGAATGGGCATAGCAGGATTTAAAATAAAACAATGAACGTAAAATTTACAGCTTTCATAAAATTTAAAATTCCTCATATAGAGACTCATATCATCTTGAGAAATAATTGTAAAATTGTTTTATTTACTTATTCAAGCCAGTTCAGGTCCAAAGCATCTTTCTCAGGATGCCAAAAAAGCAGTTGGAAATCATTAGCAGTTAATTTCAAATCTCACCATGCGGAGTTGATTGCACATTTCTTCAGTTTATAAGGAATGCTTTCTAAGTAGAGCACTGTGTGTTTGCTCACCCCGATTTTGAATGGTTCATTCCAACTTCCTTAGAAAAGGGCTAGGATGGGCCATACATACTATGAAGTGGGGGGGGGGGGGGTGAACTGAAGTGGGGGGTTTTAGGCTCTGCCTCTTGGCCTATTCTTCAAAAGCTGTAATTTCCAAGTTATCCTAAGGCCCTTTTATGTACTGCTGCTGCTATGCTGATCCCTCATGAAGCTATTACTTTTCTATACTGCCATAGGTAAGATGCAAACCAGAAAGCTTGAAAAGCTCACCTTGCATTTAACAGGATCATGCCAGTTCTCACCACAGTTAAAACTGCAACAAACGTTTAAAATATTTTTAGACAGTTTTCCAGTTAAGCAATATTTTCAACAGTGGAAAGATACAGAGCTTTGCGATAACCCAAAAGCTTAATTTATGACCAGCAGTCAGCAAACATCTGCCTGTCCCCCCAAAATATTCAGTAGCCCGTGTTCACTTGGGTTGGCTATCAGAGGAAGCCAAGGCTGATTTCCCCCACCACGCCAAGGTACCAAAATCTAACCTTGGTGTTCTATCATCCAACCTGCTTACCAAAACTGCCGGCCACATTTACAGCGAACAGGCTTAGCATCAGGATACTGTACTTTGACAACATGGTGGCAATCTGGAGCAGGACACCATTTTAACAGTCGATTGCACTGCAAGAAACAAACGTGCCCGTTGTTAGCATGAAGGAAAGCCAAGGGAAAAACTGCACAGTCTCACTGCTTTCAATGGAGGTTTTTATTGCAGAGAAGGCAAGAACAGATTGCACTGAAAGATGGCTTGTTTAGAGTCCATCCCATTCCCTTCTCTTGCCAGAAATCCTTTGTCCAAAGCTTCCTCTCAGTGGAGACGAGCCTGCTGTTATTTTCTCTTCAAGATAATTCCACAGCTTTAGTTAGGAGCAAGCCATAACTTGCTCCAATGGTGCTTTTCCAAAAGGCAACTGGACTTTCTCGGGGGGTTTTTTCGTTTCTTTGAAAACATTTCACTTTTCATCCAAGTAGCTTTTTCAGTTCTTTGGAAACTAAAGAAATTTCTTGGATGAAAAGCAAACCATTTTCAAGGGGGGAAAGAAAACACCAAGAAAGTCCAGTTGCCTTTTGGAAAAGCACCTTTGGACCAATCACGACCTGGATGATTGAGATTTTCCATAGACAAGTCTTAAAATTCTGGAATGGTTACATTTGGAGGGCACCCAATTTAGAAAGATTGAACTAATCATTTCATTTCTACAGAGGCATTCCAACTTCCACCTGTTTATCGGTTTACTCTTTGTTGGGACAAACTGGAAGCCAGAACGAATGCATGCACAGTGGGGGGGGAAATGAGGGAGGCCTAGAGGTTCCTCCAAAAGACTTCCAGCTTTCTTCATGCTTTGTTATTTAAGATTTAAATAAACAAATTCAGAACTGCAAGCAAGTTGGGTTGGAGAAGAATTGCTATAATCAATCAATTAGAATAGAGCTGGAAGGGACTTGGAGGTCTTCTAGTCCAGCCCCTTGCTCAGACAGGAAACTTGATATCATTTCAGACTGGTGGCTATTCAGTCTCTTCTTAAAAGCCCCCAGTGATGAAGCACCCACAGGTTCTGAAAGCAAGTTGTTCCACTGGTTAATTGTCCTTGCTGTTAGGAGGTTTCTCCTTAGTTCTAGATTGCTTCTCTCCTTGATTAGTTTCCATCCATTGCTTCTTGTCTTGCCTTCTGGTGCTTTGGAAAATAAGTTGACCCACCTCCTCTTTCTGGCAGCCCCTCAAATATTGGAAGACTGCTTATCCAGGACTGGCCCATTCCTGCCTGTCGTTTTTTGTTCAGTGACACCCTGTGGGTCCAGCAACACACAACAGACCAAACATTCACAAAGCCTGTATTGAAGACTGCTGTTCACCATGGGCTGTCAAGATTCAGCAGTAGCTGATTAACATCACTGACATTTCACAAGTGCATAGTTACATGCACACTTTTCTGACAATTAAGACCTAAAGACTGCATGGTCTCTTGCGCACCTCCTAGAGTTTTGAAGCAACCTCGTTTTAGCAGTCCTTTTAGCAGTGTTAATTCATTAACAGTCCTTTTGCATTATTATGAAATGAGAACCTTCTCTCTCCGAGAATCAACCAAACCAAGTGGCTAAAAGACTTCTGCGAAACCGTGACCTTCACATGGACAGGGATTTTAGATTTTGAGCCAAAGCTATATTGTAGCTTTTAAAATGCTGTCTCATTAGAGCCAGTGCTAAACACACTTGCATCCATAAGCATTTGGCCATCAAATGCTGAGAAGGGAACCAAAAAGCAAACACCACTGACCAATCAACAACACCCCACGTATTTAAACAGCTTCTAGCATATCAAGGGTTCCTAAAATAAATGGAAGAAATTCCCCTATACCAGTCACGTTAGCACATATTTTTAAGCAGAACACTCACCTCTACAAAACTATTAGTTATTAAATGCTGGTACTTTAATTTAACTTTTGAATCTGTGATCAGGCGCCTGCAAAGAAAAGAGAAAGATAATATTCCATTCAGAAAACCTTGTTCCCTCAGGAGTCCAACCTTCTTACCAATGAATGTGTTTTCAAAGAAAACAAAGAGTCTCCTTTAGCAATAAAGCCCCAATATTTGAAAGAGTGGCTCTTCCCCACGCTATTTTGCCCATGCATTGTTTTTGTTTTACCACAGCAAAAGAAATCAAATCAAATTAAATCTTTACAGGAAAACGGAGCCTTCTGAAAGTGGCACCCTGACTGCAGAAAGTCCCTTCCCTGAGAGATGCCAGCAAAGACTCAGTCAAATGCCAGGCCAAAAGGAATGGGTTTGCTTGAGGCAGTTTAAATTCACAGGGCTTTCACTGGACTATTTCAGACTTACAAATCAGGAAACAATGAATGGCCCAATTGTTTATACCAAACACACCAAACTCCCCTGCAGCCATGTAATCTCTCCTCCTTCCCGCTCCCCCCAAGTTTAACATGCAAATGCTAGATCAGACTGTTGAGGAAACACCTCTGAAGTCACTTCGGCCTCACTTCAGCCACCTCAAAGGGTCAAATGGATTAATTCAAACCCGACATTTTATTCCTGGAAAGGGTTACACAAGAGCCCAACCATGTCAAGCAAGGCTATGAGATCATGAACTGGATTTATTAGATGACCTAATTTGGGCTCCAGAGTCGCTCTGCTTTGCTTCAAAGATGGGGAAAGAGCAATGAGAAGTTCGGTCCCAATTTTGGGGTGACTCAAGAGAAACCATGCTTAACAACCTCAGTCAACACAGTTCAAAGCCATTTCCAAGTTCTTCAGCCCTCTGTCCCTTTATTTGCTTCCATCCTACTCCCTTCCCCATTATGACCCTCTAGAAAAAATACAGGTAGTCCTTGAATTCTAACAGTGACCGTTCTAAGTTACAACGGCACTGAAAAAAAATGACATGTTTTTCACACTTAAGACCACTGCAGCATCCCCCATAGTCACATGATCCAAATTCAGGGGCTTGGCAACTGACTCCTTTTTGTGACAGTTGCAGGATCCTGGGGTCATGTGGCTCTCCTCTGGTGACCTTCTGGCAAGCAGAGTCCACGGGGAAGCCAAATTCACTTACACAAGCCGCTGCAGTTATTTGCTGAACGACGGTGGCAAAACAGGGCAAGAGTCCTGGGCATGTTAACAAGGTGGTTGACTCATCCCTCCGTAGAAGGTGGGGCTGAGCAACGGGAGTAAAAGCCTCAGAAAATGCAAAGGTTACTGAAATTGCGTCAACCGCAATACTTACATAACTGTATTGTCATCAACCAAGATATCACAGCCGTGAGCCGGGCATGAGATTGTCTAGCAAGGACATCAGAGAGGTGGTGGGAAGAAAAAGAAGAGAGAGAAGAACATGTCTGATTAATTTAGGTATTGATGTCTCTAAAAAAACCCTCTAGAGAAGTGGGAGGGAGTCTTAATTCCAGACCAGTGCAAGACCTGTGCCTATTTATTTTACTTATATTCTTTCTGTTTTCCCCAAAACAACCCTGTAAAGGAAGGGGTTGAGAGAGAGACTGGCCCAAAGTCAACTAAGTGACTTTTGTACTTCAGGTGAAACTAGAACTAGGACCCTGGTGACTGGTCCAAAGTCACCAAGTTGGCTTTCATGCCTAAGGCAGAACTAGAACTCACAAACTCCTGGTGATTGGCCCAGAGTCACTCAGCTGTCTTTCACACCGATGGCAGGATTAGAACTCACGGTCTCCTGGTTTCGAGCCTGGTGCTTTCACCACTAGCCCCAAAGGTGCTTTCTTTCAAAGTATCTCCATAGACATTTAACCACTAGTCCAAACTAGCTTTCCTATTCCCACCTTCCAGAGGGCCAAGCTATCTGAGATGGCTTTGGTTCCATGCTTCCCTTCTCCCCATAGGTCTTGAAAGGAGAGGCCCAAAACATGCCAGCAAGACCCCACCCGGCTTCTCTCAGGAGCAAGCTTCTCAGTTTCTACTGCTGGTGCTTCTGAAAAGTGCCAACAATGCAAATTCTCAGCTGCTTCCCAATTTGGGGTGGGAGGTGGGGGCTCACGAAAGGAACAGCTGGAGCATGATGCAGCCCTCTTTTTAAAACTGTCATTTCCATACAAACACAAGATGGGAGAATTTTACCTGTCCCATGCCCTCCTCCATTATTTTGGTCGTTAAATATTCACTCCAGCACTGCATGCAAAACTTATGTCCACACTCCAAGCCAGTGAAATACTGTAAAGACAAATCGTCATTAGCTTTACTCATTGTCACAGCTCTGAAACTGGACGGTGCCATCTTTCACAGGTTCAGAATAACACAGCACCACGAGTGAACTCATGGGCTGCCACAAACATTCATCCCAGAAGCCACTGACCAAAGTGCCATGGAATATACATGGGATTTCTGATCCCACTATCCAAATCATGCTGCCACGCTTCCTGTGGTTTTTGTATTAAAACGATGCAATTAAGATGGCTAATGAACAAGCTGGCGTATTCACCAAAATCTCTCCCGTTTAGAACTGGTGGTGCTGCTGGAGATGTCCAGATGTTGGAGCTTTAACCCCTGCTTTGTATACCAGGCACTGATTTTATCTCCATCTACAGCAGGGGTCCTGAATTCTGGGAGTTGAAGTCCACAAGTCTTAAAGTTGCCAAGTTTGAAGACCTCTGATCTCCAGCATCCGCCAAGCCTACTGGGCAATCAAGCACCTCCAATATTTTGAAGGTACAGGGATAGCTTGTCGTCAACTTACAGCTGTAATTGAGCCCAGAATTACAGCTGTTAAGTTGTTGCAGTCATAAGTTGAGGCACGCACAAATAATTGGAAATAATTTTTGGCATTTTTTTTCACAGTGGTCATTAAGCAAATAAGGCAGCCATTTCCTAGGCTATAAAGCACCCGTTCTGTGGCCATTGTAATTTAGAACAGTCATAAAGTGACCAGTCATTAGGTGAGGACAACCTATAAAGAGGAACCTTGATTTGATCCAGAAAGATCCCTTTAAATATTTTTGTAATCAAAATATGTCACATTGGGAGGCACCGATTCCGAATTTTTACAATTCTTCCACTTTAAATGTAAAACCAGTATAGTACTTTCCGATTCTGCTACTGCAGAAGCTATGCAATCAGTTCAATGATTATGAATTTCAACCATCTTATGTGAGATCTACTTACTGTAAGTGGAGCATATTCAAAGATCTTTTAAAAAGCAGAAAGTTATGATAAGGAGACAGGAAAGGGAAATGAAATTAGGAAATGTTTAACAAGGGGGAGGGGAACCAGAATCATTGGTATGTAATTATCTCTCTTCTACTGCAGAAGAAGTTTGAATATCTCTGTTAACATATAGCTTCTTGCAGCATTTTTCTTCTTTCTCCCTCAAAATTTTAGATATTACCAATAGGTATTTATCTGGCATTTATTGGTGTATTTGTACAATTTTAGGTCTTAGCTTTTATCTATAAGCACGCCTGCAGATTACACAAATAGTTAAAGAACAAAGATCATGTCAGACTAATCAACAGCTAGCTAGGCTTTACACAGAGGATTACAGAAACCTTCCTGAATGCTTTTCAAAATCATCTAAAACCAGCATTCTCTCTCCTTTCTTTCTTTCTTTCTTTCTTTCTTTCTTTCTTTCTTTCTTTCTTTCTTTCTTTCTCTCTCTCTCTCTCTCTCTCTCTCTCTCTCTCTCTCTCTCTCTCTCTCTCTCTCTCTCTCTCTCTCTCTCTCTC
>BLBF01000068.1:5095979-5128147 GCA_015471245.1 Laticauda colubrina
CTCTCTCTCTCTCTCTCTCTCTCTCTCTCTCTCTTTCTTTTTCTTTCAAGTTATAGATTGCACAATTTGGAAGGCACTCACCGAATTCGGATAGTTGAGATAGCAGATCTGACACGGCATGTCCTGCGCAGATGATCTGGTGTTCATCTGACGTGTTCGAGACTTTTTACTAGGATTAATGACATGACATTCCGCAAACAGCTTCTCCAGGTTGCCATCAAAGTACCTACCCAAAGAAGAATGAAGCTTAATGAATAATAATTTTTAAAAAAATCTCTGAAAAATCTGTCTTTTTTAAAAAGAAAAATTCTGAAAATAATTCCAGCCAGCCTGCAGAAACTCTGGGGCCTGTACTGGCCCAAACTTTCTGTGTTTTAATTCACCTGTTAGCTAAAAGAGGCAGATGGTCTTGGGTCTCTAAATCCACAAAACTATTGCTCTTGTTCCTGTTTTTAAAACTGCAAAATGCACTGTGGAAAGAAGTGGGCCACCCTGCTTCAAAGAGTCATTTCAGGGCACAAATCCCTGCTGCTGTGTAAGCAAGCATCTAATGGGTATGTCTCCTCTCTCTCTCTCTCTCCCCCCTCCCCCACACAGAGTCACATATACAATCACATTAAATTTACAAATAAATAGAAGCTGTATCTAAAGAGATGCCTTCCATCTCGCCAAATGCAACTCTTGATACAATCAATGTCAGTGGGGAAAATTCCTGAAGGGTCAGGAACAGAACATCCTGGAGAAACAAAGAGTCAACTTCAATGTCATCACAAAGACTCAACATCAATTTGATCACCCATTGCCTATCAATAAACACATTAAAAAATATTCAGCCATAGGGATGCAGCCCCGTGTGTACAAATCCTTTCAAAATAATGTTGCCTTCAGCAGTTAAACATTAAATTAGAACTGTTATAGATAACACAACATTTTCCTTCTCTCCAAAGAAATATACCAGCATCTCAAGTAACGCTTATGTCAAACTGGATTCATTTAGCCTCCCATGTTGTTTTAAAAAGTGATTTGAAATTGTAAAACAAAAATTGAAAGTGAATACCATTGCTTCGACAGATTAATGCTTGAAGATAAACTCTCCCACATGAAAAGTATTCAAAATGCTTGCAAAGCCCTAATATTTCAAAAGATGATGAACAGGTCATCCTCTCAAAGCTTGGTGCAACTCCAAAATTTCTAGGGAAGGTTGTGGAAAATGCCAGTATGATTGATTACAATTAGATAAAACCAATCAATTAAGTATACTGATAAGAAAGGCTCCTGATTATAGTTGCTAGTTAGGCGTTTAACTCGTAAAGCCATTTTAGGAGCACTTCCAAGTTTGGATTTCTTTGTCACACTCACCTAGGGTGCATTTCACCAATCTGTTAACTAAGCAACCATATTTTGGTCCACCCAACAGATAAGGCCAAAACCACATTATATATATATATCTCTCTGACATAAATTTTACTAAGTAGTTCTAATACTAAGGCAGCGAGCACTGAGGCTTATGTCTCTATGTCAATTAAACAATTCCCTTTTATCTCATGTTACAAATATCTTAACTTTATTCCATAACGAATTCCAAACTGCTAGCACCTTTGCGAAGGATAATAGCATAATGGCACCACATGGTTTTTAAGTATCTTGTGAGAGATATGGAATTATACCACCCAGGCCGAAATTATGAATTGTGCAAGGGATTTTGCAAAAGTCCAAACCATGTAATTTTCCAATAACTGGCCCAAGTAAAGACATTTTTCCTCCTCTCCTCCCAAGGGACCTCAATAGGCTTCTTTGATTTCTAAGTAGCCTCAAATGTCAAGGCATGATGGGCTTGGCTCACAAACATGGCCCATTTTCTATTTCTAATTGGTGAAAGAATATAGGAATAAACAATAGTTGAGTTCTTGCTATCTGACGACCCAGGAGGAAGACCAAGCAATTATCAAAGTTATTTTTTTTTCTGCTTGAGTTTCTTTAGCTATATTATTAATCTGTTGCATCATTGCCTCACTGTTGCAGGATAAAGAATCAATTTTAGGAATAAATTTCTAACCAATTGTGAAGCTATCTTGACTCATGATGGCTGCCTTCTAAGGAAGCAAATAAATAAACCCCTGACATAATCTTTTGAGAACAAGCTTCTCCTAGCCAAACCTGTGCCTTTTCTGCTCACTCAGTCATCAAGACCAGAGAACTCCAAACTTGGCAACTTGTTAAGATCTATGGACTTCAATTCCCATAATTCCTTTGCCAGCCAGGCTGGTTTAGTAAATTCTGGGAGTTGAAATGCACGCGTCTTCAAAATTGCCAAGTTTGGGGATCCCTAACCAAGACAAAACTAGAGTTCATCATATACACACAAAGAAACCACCTCACTTACCTCTCCATCAGCTTTTCTTTATCCCAGTTGAAATGACTGAGGAGTATTCTGGTGATAGTGGCCGGATTCTAGAAGAGGAAGAAGGAAAATCATTTTAAGGAATGGGAGCAGCAGCTATGCCATTTCTCCCAAAACTTCATTCCTCCCCACCCACCCCAAACTCCCAATTATATTTGATATAACCGGGGTAGTTATTTCAAAAGCAAATCCAAGTTGAAACCAGTTGCATGGTTAGCACTGGTCAATAGTGAGTCCAATCTAAAATTGTGGAACCTGAAATTTTCTTATGACACTTCTCACCATGGAATATGTCCCACAGAGTTTCCCAGTTCTCTAAAACACACTAGAGATGGGGAGGTCTTTGGGGCTCTGTGAGCTCGTTTTCTTGCAAATGTTTCATGACCCAACTAGGTAACATCATTAGTGTTAGAAGGGAGTGGGGGGGGGGGGGAGGAAGAGGATTGTGGGATCCACAGTGCTCTCTGAACTTGGTTGTTTTTTTGCAGATGTTTCATGACCCAAGTAGGTAACATCAGCGATGTTAGAAGGCAATGGGATTTGCAGAGTGGAGGAGGAGAACTGCTATGGGATTCTTGGTGCTCTCTGAGTTTGGTTGTTTTCTTGCAGAAGTTTCATGATCCAACTAGATAATATCATCAGTGTCAGAAGAGTGAAGGAGGAGGAGGATTATGGGGTCCATGCTGCTCTTGGCTGTTGTCTTACAGATGTTTCATTTCCCAAACTAGGATTAGAAGTAGGGTCTGTGGAAGAGGAGGAGGACTGTGGGGTAGCTTGGTTGTTTCCCTGCAGATGCTTCATTATCCAAACTAGGTGACGTTATCAGTGCTAGTAATGAAACAGTCTGCAAGAAACACCACCAATCTCAGAGAGCATCAACGACCCCTCTTTTCAACCCTGAGCTGCAAATAATCTCCTTTACTGGTAAACTAGAGAGAATGTGGACTCTGTAAAAAATGGGGACTCACCCACCCACTAAATAAACTAGATCTAGAGTGTTTGGCTTTCATTCATTTTCTTTTTTAACACATTCAGGCAATGTTAAGACCAGACTCCAACAGGCTAACTCAAGAGTCCACCAGCCTTTAAAAAAAAAAAATAAATCCAGATTTTATTTTGAATGTTCCATGCTATTTACATCACCCACAGATCCCAATGAAACTAAAAAGGATTACTAGTACAGATTTCCACAAATAGAAAGGCAGGTAAGGCATATAAGTATAATCCTCTTAGCTATTAAATGTCAGTTTAATGTTTCATCGTGCAACTGGACTTACTGGCACAACAAATACCTAAGCCCAGCTGACAAATACCAGGAACATTCATATCTCATAATAAACAAAATATCTGGGAATTTTGGCTTAATGCAAGAGAAGCAAGCTCGTGCATGCAAAAAGGTAGCTCCCACTTCGTTCCTCCTGGAAGAGGGAGCTGCAGAACTAACCAAAGTGATCTGCTTTCTCTAGTTTACCTACCAACCATGGTAAAACTCTGGCAGAAGAAACCAAACGGATCAAAAAAGGATGCACCAGAAAACCAGAATTCTTGGGAGATTCCACCCTATCGTGACTTGTGAAGGAGCCCCAATATTTAGAGGGTTGAAAGATAAGCAGTATGCCTTTGGTCTTGTTATTTGGCTTTATTTTACATTAAATAGCGTTTACAGTTTGAGTACAGGTAGTCCTCGACTTACAACAGTTCATTTAGTGACCATTCCAAGTTACAACTGCACTGGAAAAAGTGTCATGTCCGTTTTTCACAGTTATGACCACGGCAGCATCCCCCAAAGTGACATGATTAAAAATCAGACACTTGGCAACCGACTCGTATTTATGACGGTTGCAGTGCCCCGGGGTTGTATGATCAGCGAAAAAGGCAGAATCACTTGACAACCATGATACTAGCTTAACAACTGCAGTGATTCACTTAACATTCTCGTGGCAAGAAAAAATGGGGCAAAACTCAATGAACAAATGTCTCGCTTCGCAACAGAAGTTTAGGGCTCTACTGTGATCATTAAGTCAAGGACATATACTTGACAAAGGAGATTACTCTCACATTAAACTTAGTCATTTTTTTTTAAAAGCATTACTGTACAGTATTTGGAGGAGTTGCTGTCACTGAATTGCTACCAAATGTAGAACACCATAACCTATTTATTTACTGGTGAGACTGCTTGGAAAGGAAATTTTATATGGCTGTCACTCCCATGCGAACATTATCTGGCAGTATTTCCATGTATTTTCTCCCAATTCTGCCTCATATGCAGTATGCAAAAAAAAAAAAAAGGGTCAGGTCCTTGTCTGTATTATTTTAGTGCTAATGTTTACCTCTTCGGGCTGTTCATTAAAGCCAGAATTATTATTACAGCTAGGAACAAAAGGAGGAAAAATGAGCAAAAATGGCTTAGAAAAACTCATGATCAACCAAGTTAAATGATCTCCACCAAGGAAATCTATTAGCAGTTCTGAAGAAAAAGTGAATTTTGTCTTTCAAGACTTCAGACTTTTTTAAAAAAAAAAAATCTACGTTCACAGATGTTCCTTGAAAATGGAACTATGGCTCTGCTATATGTGGATCACATGGAGAAAATCCCAGGTTCAACTGCATTTGCAAAAAAGAGCTGGCAAAGACTCCTGTCTGAAGCCCTAGAAATGGAATCCAAGCAAATAAGGCTCAGCCAGGCAGATGAGCAATATAAGTTACTTTCTTACATTGAATTACATATCCTATCAGGTTGAGGAAGGATTTTGTTTGAATGTATTTGATTAGTTATAGGATTATTGCTCTTTATTCAGAAAAAAAAGTATCTTCCACGGATTTGTTGTTCATGCAATAATGAAAACCTCCCATCTTGGAAGGTTTTAACCTCTGCAATTTTCAACTTTATTCAGAGATTAAGTATGTAAAAGTCATTAAATGTATTAATATAACATCTACACTATGGGTAGGAATACCATTATATTTGAACACTAGAGAATGCAAAAGATATGGGAGTAGAATACAGACTAATTTAAATATAATTCAAGCCTATTTTTAGGATATGTAAGACAAATACATCTGTAAAATCAGCTCGGGTGAACACATGGACATATCCATGCAGTTTGCTTGGCAAATAATACAGGAATGTTTTGCCAATGCCTTCTTTGGGAATTTTGTTTTTACTTTTCAAAACAATGAATTGACCAAACAATCCTGTGTCACGGTTACATGAAAGATAAAATTGGATGTTGAAAAGATTTAATTTGATGTTAGCAACCGAAGCATTTTTTTACAAAAATCTCTACAGAATTCAGGATAAATATCACAGGCCTTCTCTAAATACAGCTAAAAGATCTCTTAACTCTAATCGTTAATCAAAAGCCTTACCTATTTAGAAAATATTCGCAGCCTAAAAAAAACCATCCAAGTTCAGTCATCTTATTCTAAGGCAACATGTTATATAACATTTCTTTTCTAATTAGATCTGTGCTAGCATGATAATCTATGTACTCTGTTGCTCTAAGACTGTGAGTGATTAAAAAAAAAAAAAAACAGCTGTCCAACCCCTGCAGGCAGCCCTTCCAAAGTTAAAAATATATCCAAGATCTGTAAGGCCGTTTCAACCTTACAAGCGATCGCTTCACTAATAGTATTAATTTCTGGGATGGCTGTCATAATTCGTTCAGGCTCTATTTTACAGCCATAGACACTGAAAAATACTTTAGAATATAGCATAATCTAAATGAGATAAAATACAGAATTTGCCATGTCACTGAAATGTCACATGCGTATAATATTAAGTACGTTTGTGCAACCGGGAACACGAGGATGGCAAATTGCTAACTGCAGGGAGAGTTCCAAAGGTGTTTTTTTTCAAGTGGCAACTGGAGTTTCAGGTTTTTCTTTGAAGAGGTTTTGCTTCTCATCCAAGAAGCTTCTTCAGCTTTGACTTTCCTCAGCATTCCAGTCAGAGCTGAAGAGGCTTCTTGTATGAGAAGCGAAACCTCTTCAAAGAAAAACCAGAAACTCCAGTTGCTGCTTGAAAAAGCACCTTTGGGACCACTGTGGCTTGGATGACTGAGAATCTCCAACAGACATTTGCAGGGATAGTGTTTTCCAACTTAGCTGCATATTTTTGCATTGTTCTAACATTGCTTCCTCTCCCAAGGCTCATTTTAATCTGAAAACTATGTGAAAGGCTGGCTGGCTCAAAGTCCACCAGTCACATCATCATCGCTTAATGAGAAACCCAAACCTCCATGCTCCATCATCAACGTATTGCTTTCCTATTCACTACAAAATATAAATTAATCATTCTCACAGCCAATGCTATCAGAGAGAATTATTAGTCTACCTTCAATCCACTGTAAAAAAAAAAAAAAAAAGAGAGAGAGAGAACAATATTAAAAAAGTAAACAAGTTGATTGCAGGCTAACAAAAAGATGGCAATAGTGTTGCAATTCATGCAAACTTTAGTGTTGCAATTTGCACCACCAGGAAAATCCTTCCAAATATTCAATCTAAATGTCAGGATTATCGATTTCTGAGGATATCACAGCAATAATGAAGTCATCACCTTTTTTTAAAAAAACATCAATCCTTTCCCATTTGGGATAACTGGGGCAGAGTAACAAATTTGGTTAAAAATCAGAATTCCAAAAACATGATATTGCTAAGAAGTTTCTGTGAGACCTTTGAGTAGTACAATTGGATACAATCTAATAGATATAGTAGACTGGCGTATCTATACATCATCAGTATGAATTAGTTCACAACTGGATGGAATAGTCTCCCATTGAGGGTTTTCGACCACAACCAAACTCTCTGGTCTCGAGACTGATGGTTTTTCAACTTTGCAGTTTAGGGCTGAGAGTACAATCCTTTGGAAAGCAACAGAGTTTCTTATGTACAGTGGAGCAGCTTGAAGCTTAATACACAAACCAAGAACGTAGCAATGGCTTGAATCGTACCCCAGGCCATAATGGTGTGTACATACTAGACATAACACATTTCATATTCAATTTTCTTCTTCTCCACAGCCTTAAAAAAAGAAATAAGGCAAATGAAATGTTAAGAGGTTTCATGTTTCCAAAATGTTAAAATATGTTTTTGAACACAAAAAGGAATCTAGCCCCTTTACATTTAAGAAGGGCCAAAACACAGAGACTTGACATAGCATCCTTGTGTTAAGTATTCTGGAAGACATTAAATATCAGCTATCTAAAAGGGATGCATGCACATTCACATATAAAGAGATAAAAATCACCTGACGCTATTAATTTTGCAGGGTTTCCAGGCAATATTTGAATCCTTCTCAATAACATGTACAATTTAAGGACTAGGATACCTAAATACCACCATGAAGTCCTCCTGAGTAACCACCTCGTTTGACTAGAGTGGCAACTCACTCCTCTCTCAATCCCAAAATTAAACAAAAAGAAGAGAAACAAAGAGACAAACCAATGTTTATTTTGTGAATAAAATTTGACTACCCAGCAAGCAGCAGCAAGGGTCAAAAGTTGAGCGACTCATTCATATAAAAACACAGTCATTCTAAGATAAAGACAATTAACCAAGTTGTCTTAATAAGGCCTTCTTAAATATGACCTTGGACCTGCCAGACACAAAGACATCCTTTACTGTCAATCTTTACCTTGCCTCTGTATCCAAGATTAGAGCAAGATAAGCTCTGGATTTGGGCCTGTTCAATTAGAACTGGAAAGCGGAAGGAATATGGTCCATCCACACCCATGATTACTCAGCCAGTCTTAACTACCACTCAGTTCTTGGCATCCAGGTCAAGTTGTTCTTCCCTTTCCCTTAGCAAGTCTTTAGAGAATTAACATCACCTTGTTTGTGAGTTCTCAAATGCAAAAGTAAATCACCTCTGTGTTTAGTTCAGTTGTTTTCCACATTCCCAAAGTCAGAGCAAATCTCCAGGTAAGCATAAGGCTGTGGGCAGTACTAATCACAGAAGGGGACAAGGAAGAACTCATATCGTAGGACAGTTCTTTAAAATACAGACTAAAGTTCACCACCTCTGTCATTCTCACCGAACACATCATGAATGACCCTTGGAAGTTTGAAAAAGTAGGTATGTATCTATTTGCAGAGTTTCAAGGACATGAACGCCAATGTCTGGGCCCATCAAGCCAACCCTAAAGAAACTTGGGATAGAAAGGGGGTTTTACTGCAAGCCACATCAACAGCACCTCAACAAGGTCTTAGGTATGCAATGTTACAGATAAACCATGCACTATTTACACAGGAAAGGACAGGAGCCTCTTGTGGGCTGTCTGAATGCTCACTCAAGAGAAGATCAGGGGCCCCTTGCTGCTCAGGTATTCTTGAGAATACCTACCTGAATAGCTCTTGGAAGCAGAAATACAGCTTTCTCATCCACTGAGTATAGGTCACTCACCAGAATTGGACATATTTATGGCATAACAGGATTACAGATTTCCGTTCCTCTTCTTCACAGGAAATGGTCATCCTTGGAAGATGTGGACACTTATTCCCCCCCTCCCCAGCCTATTCTAACCTGTTTCCTGATTATCTTCTGAAAATATTGCTAAAAATGTGTAAATGTTTCTATGTGCACCTCTGTCTCAAAATAGTCATTATGCTAAAACCAGGAGAGTTTTCAAACAAAACCAGGAAATCAATTCTAACCAAGCCTATCCGTCATTAGCACTCAACAACTGTCATTAGCTCAATGCAAATTAGAGGCAAAACTTTTCCACAGCTTAAAATTTAGCAATTAGTCCACCTCCTGACCGCGTTCATTTAATTTGAATTGTCTTGAAGGCTTGTTCCTTATGAGTCAACCTGACCATTGCAGGAGCAAGACTGATCTTTAGAGCAAACTCTTCCTAGACAGAATTAACACCTTTGCTCACTTAGCAACAGGAAATGCAATTACACACCTGTGCTAAAACCATTTTATTGTTTATACCCTGTGCAACTTTGGATGCCAGTTTCAGCTGGAAGGTATAAAATGCCCAGATAATGAACAACTCAAGCCTTTAATCTGGGATTTTCCTAACCTTGTTTTCAGAGCCAGCAATGTGATGTTTCGATATGTGAACTATAACCATGTAATTGTAACTATAACCTTAATGTGAAATAGTATTTATAAATGCTAAAAAACTTTAGTCCCCCATTTGTATCAATGACATCAACAGGAAGCTATACAATCTCAACAGACAGCCAACCCTATGCAAAATACACTTGCCCACAATAAAGGTTTGTTGAAAGTTCCAGGAAATAAGAAACACCATCTCTCTTATCACATTTTTAGAATATTTTTCGTACCAACGGAAACACACTCCATGTTGGACTTAACTTGTACCCAACCTGAGTTAATGCCTTTCAACAATTGTGTACACAGTCCTGTGGAACAAAAAATGCCAAGACATAGGTACACATTCCTGGGCCCTGCCCTTCTTGTCATGTTGCCATCCTGAGCAGCTGCCCAGGGTCATCCAAAAGGATCCATGCCAGTATCAACTGAACTGCAGGACTGGGATGGCTGAGCCTCCCTAGCACACAAACCCTTCCAAGAATATAAAGTAAGATCCTCGGTACTGAAACTACAAAGCCTGGTCCCCCTCTGGGTGATACCAGTCGGAGGGCGATGACTCTGACTTTGCCATTTTCCCATTTGGGTTGGCGGGATGACCAGTCGCTGCTTACCTGGCATGCACCGAAAGGTGCCACCGAAACCCCTCCTGTTAAGCTCTTTACCTTCATGCATTTCTTGTGCAACCCATCTACTGTGGATTATCCTTTCTTCTCTGCTAAGGACCCCAATTCACCCCTATAAAGGGGGGCAATTTAGTGCCCACAAAGCATGGTTCAGGATTAATCGGGTCCTTCTTAACAGTAAGGATAACCAAGCTCCCCACCCCACCCCCCGTTGCTTTGTGATCACCCAGATTCACCCCCTGAAGGGAGAGGGCAGAACCTTAGTACCCACAAATCAAGGGGGGGCATTGTTATCCTTTCTTCCTTTCTTCTAAGAACCCAGATTCATCCTTTTGAAGGGGGGGGGGGGCTTAGTGACCACAAAGCAACTGGGGGGAAGGGTAGTTATCCTTTCTCTCTGCTAAGGACCCCAATTCACCCTCCCCCCTGCCCCTAGAAGGGGAGGGCACCAGTGACCACAGAGGAGGGGGGGCATGTTAACCCTTTTCTGGCCGTCTCTAGAGCGCCCTCTCTCTTCCCAGGCTGGGGTTGCAAGGCCAGAGATCTTTCCAGCCAGTGGAGCGGAGGGTGGGGGTGGCTGATCTCGGCCTGGCAATGCCCGGGAAAGGATCCCTGCGGGATCCACTCGCCCTTTCCTGCGGGGGGGGGGGGAAAGGAAGAGGAAGGGAGGTCCTGGCTCTGGCTCCGGCTCCAGCCAGCAGCAGCGCCCCTGGAAGGCGTGGCTGGCGATGTCCGCTCCCGCCGCTTCTCGCGGCACCCCCTCCTCCCTTTCCTTTCCCTCCCGCCGGGCCTGCGTCTTCTGCTCCAGCCCGCGCGGCCCTCTCTCTCTCTCTCTCTCTCTCCTCCATCGGCGGCGCGCGGCGGGCACGCGCACCTGGATGACCTCGTTGACCTCTCGGATGCACTCCACCATGTGCTGCAGGATCTGCTCGGCCGTCAGCACCTCGTAGCGGTAATCCTCCTCCTGCTCGTGGCCCAGGCCGCCGCCGCCGCCGCCGCCTCCTCCAGAGCCCGGCCCGCCTAGCCCGCTGCCGCCCAGGCCTCCGCCGCCGCCGCCGCCACCACCGGGCCCCAGGCCGCCCGTCTCGCCGCACAGCAGCCCGTCGCGCTCGCCGCCCACGCCCAGCCCGGGCTCGACCAGCTCCACTTCGCCCAGGTCGAGGTTGTCGTCGGGTTCGTCGTCGTCGTCGTCGTCGGGCTCGTCGTCGTCCTCCTCGGCGCCGCTGTCCTCGCTGCACTCCTCGTCCTCGTCGAACTCATAGTTGTAGCCTTCGTCCGAGTCCATGGCGGCGGCGGCGGCGGCGGCGGCGGCGGGAGGGCGAGCGAGGGAAAGGAGGGCGCGCGCGCGAGGAGGAGGGGGAGCCGGAGCACGCGAGGCGGCGAGACGGGCCCGCGAGCGGGGCGGCGCCTCCCCTCCTCCCGCCCCCCACCACCACCCCACCGGGATCCGAAGGCTTCTTCGGCCTTGCACCGCCTCCTTTCCTTTCGGCGGACCGATCGCCACAGCCCGCCCGCCCGTCGCCGCCGCCGCCGCTCCTCACAGGCGCCGCTGAGCCAACAAAGGGACGCGTCCGGCCCGCTCCGTCACCTCGACGCACGCCAGCACGCACGCACGCACGACGCGACGCGACAAGCGCCGCGCGGCGGAGGGCGGGGCCAGCAACGCGCCCCGCCTTCGTTTTTTTTTCCCCTCTCCTCCCTCCCTCCCCTAGCCGGCTCTCTCCGCTGGGCCTCAGGCGAGTGGGCGGGGTCCTATGTCCATCTTGAGCGTGGCTTGGAGGGAATTCGTCACGCGGGGGAGCCATCTTGGGAGGGTGCGCGCGCGCCTGCCTTTGCTCGCCAAGGTAGCGGGGGGGGGGGAAATAAAGAGGGAAGGTGGCCGCCATCTTGGGTGTGGCTAACGCTGTTAAGTGGGTGTGGGTGGGAGGCGAATGAGTTTCCTCACGATGCCTGCAGCTTAAAACGCGGAGCCGGCTTGGCGTGGCAAATTCTGTGGCTGGATTCGGCCCTGCTGCCTTTCTGACCTGAATTCTGCCTTGCAAAGCTGATCAAGCTGGGTTTGGGAGTAATCAGGGGCAACTGTGTGGCTTCACCCGTGAACCCAGAACATGGGGCTAAATAAACCATGGTACACATACAGATAATCAGAGTTGGAAGGGGCCTGATTGGTCATCTCGTCCAAACCCCCACCACCACCCATGGTTAAGCATCCTGGACAAATCCTAGTCTGGTTTGCTTCACATACTCTCTCTAATTCTCTCTCACTTATTCTTGGAGTCATTTTGCAGTTTTTAATCTTTCAAAGGGGCATTTGAAATACGGATTTACAGGCGGCTGTTACATATAAGCTGGGTTGACAAAATCAGAAACGAGGGGATAAGCAGCTTGAAAAAGCTGAGGAAAATCATCCAAACCATAAAAAGCAAAAGTTAGAATATTTTGGATATGGGATGCGACACCCAGGAAAAATACGGCATCGTTCACTTCATCCTCTTAAGGAAAGATTGAAGGCAAAGGAAGGTCCAGGCAGAAGAAGAACATTGTGGCTTCAAAATCTAAGGGATCGGTTTGGACAAAACTCAGCAGCACTTTTTTGTGCGGCTCTTGATAAAAATAGGATCTCCAACATGATTGCCAATGTCCAATAATGGATGGAGGGGAAGGAGAAGGAGAGGGGGAAGAGGAAGAAGATCATGATCATCCCTGCTTTTTTAGATCTTTTTCCATGCTGATCACATTTTTTATTTCCTAATTACGAGGTGACTTGTAAATTCCCAAGAATTCAGCTGAGAATGTCAGGGTTGAAGCTTTATTTACAACCATGATGGCTGGTTTCTGACCAAGCTTGGAAGACCCTCATCTCACTTAAAAAGAACCCTCACACAGCATTTGGTTGCATGGGTTTTCTACTTAAATATTAAAATGAACACTTTCATAGAATATTTATGTATTGAACCTGGTAAAATAGAACTGTTAAACCTACAAGGTATCAACATCAATGCCTATGTCTTAGATGTATGGATCAAGCCTTCTTGCATTCATAATTCTGCACCTTAATGTCGAGTATTTTTTTCTGAATTGTCTATTATATTGGTGTTCTAATATATATTCTTCCATTTTCACTGCATCTTAATCTTACTTACATAACAGAAGATGTGGAATAGAAGAGACTAGTTAAGGCCATCAAGTCCATTCTCAATTCAATGAAAGAATCCAAAAATAGCCAAAGTCTGAATACACACAGTAGAGCAAAAAGAAACTCACAGCTTCACTTCCTTTAGTCAGTGGTCCTACTCTCAAAAGAAGAGCTGTAAATAACGGTAATAAACTAGAGCGGAGTATTAAAAAATCAGCTTGGGAAAAGGCTCTAACGGTCCACTTCTATGAATAAAACACCACAGATGTGTCTGGCAAGCCTAACCAGTTGCTCAAAGATCTTCCCTTTGATTCGCCCTGCCAAGCCAGCTTTTTGCTAGCGGGATGGAACTAGATTTCTATCTGCAGGACCAGGGTCCTGTTAAAAGCTTTGCTTTGTAGGGTGAGATGGGTGGCATATAAATTGAAGTGAGAGAGGAACGGGAGAGGAGAAAAAGACAAAGGAAAAGAGGGAAGGGAAGGAGGGGGTGAAGAAAGGAAGGGAAAAAAAAGAAACAAAAAATAAGAGAAAAAAGGGAAAAAGGAAGGACAAAGCAAAAGAAAGAAAGAGGAAGAAAAAAGAAAAGAGGAAGGAAGGAAGAGAGAAAAAGAAGAGAAAGAAAAAAGGAAGAGAGAAAGAAGAAAGGAAGAAAAAAAAGGAAGGAAAAGAGAAAAAAAGAAAGAAAAGAGAAAAGGAAGATAAAAAAGGAAGGGAGAGAAAAAGAAACAAAAAGAAAGGAAGAAAGAACAAAAAAGAAAAGAGGAAGAAAAAAATAAAAGGAGGAAGGAAGGAAGAGAAAAAGAAGAGAAAGAAAAGAAGAAGGAAGAGAGAAGGAAAGAAAGACAAAAAGAAAGGAAGAAAAAGAAAGTGGAAGAAAAGAGAAAGAAAAGAGGAGGCAGGAAGAGAGAAAAAAAAGTAAGAAAAGAAGAGAAAGGAGGAAGAAAGAAACAGAAAAAGAAAGGAAGCAAGCGGAAGAATGAAAAAGAAAAAAAAAGAGAAGGAAAAGAAAAAGAGACACAAAAAGAAAGGAACGAAGGAAGAAAAAAAAGAGCAAAAGGAAGGAAAAAACAAGCGCCCGGGGCCAAAAGGGGCCCCCTTCCCCCCCCCCCCCCCCCCCCCCCCCGCGGAGGGCGTTGGCCGAGCACGGCCTGGGGGGCGCGCCACCCATCACGTGATCCCCGAAGCTTCCTTCCGGGCCTTCGTCACAGCGGGGCAGCCTCGCCGCGCCTGCTGCAGGGATGGCGGGCGCGCTGCTCCTGCTCCTCCTGGCCGCCGGTTTGGGCGCTGCCCTGTGGCCGCAGCCCCAGTGGCTCCTCCAGGACCCTCAAAGCCGATGCCGGCTCAGCTCCCGGCGGTTCCGATTCGCCTATGCCAACGGCTCGGCGGTGGCGCCCGGCTGCGAAGTGCTGGACGGGGCGTTCCAACGTTACTGGCAGCTGCTTTTCCCGCCGGGGCACAAGGAGCCATCAGGTGCGGGAGGGGGGGGGGGGGGGGGGGACAGCGGGGGAGGGAGGAGCGCAATTGGGGTCCTGCTTGCACCCCTCTCTGTGCACGCTTTGTGAAGGCCGGGCAGCAAAGATGCGCGGCGGCCGCCTTCACACGACCTATATTCTCTCTGCGGAGCTTCGCTAGGATTTTCCCTGGGGGGGGGGGGGGGGGGCGGCGGTTGGGGTTGGCCAATCCTTCGGTTGGGTTGAGGTGCTGCTGCATAGCCAACAGGATAAAAGACTTTGGACTCTACCTTTACTCGACCCCCAGCCCTCCCAGTAGACCTTTCCCTTCTTTTTCTCCTGCCCAAGAGCTGACACAATAAACAGCAGATCATCAGAGTTGGAAGGGACCTTGTAGGTCATCTAGTCCAACCCACTGCCCAAGCAAGAGACCCTACACCATTTCTGACAAAGGGCAGTCCAATCTCTTCTTGAAAGCCTCCAGTGATGAAGCTCCCACAACTTCCAAAAGAAACTTCTCTTCCATGGGTTGATTGTTCTCCCTGTCAGAAAGTTTCTCCTTATTTCCAGGTTGAATCTCTCCTTGATCAATTTCCATCCATTATTCCTTGTCTGTCATCCTGAAGCTGGACAAAATTCGCATATAACTGTGCAAACCCCCCCCCCCCTTTTTTTTTTTTTCCAAAACCCATTTCATCTAGGTTGGCATGGCAGCCTGGCATATTTCAAAATAAGCCAGAAATCTGAACTTTTCAGATAAGAACAGGGTAATCATCCTCTGGAACAAAGCAGAATTCCCATGTCTGCTGATTTGGAAATAAATCCCTTTGAAGTGGCCAAAACCCCACACCCAAGAAATGCAAGATTGTGTATCTCTCATAGTTGTCATCTTGAGCATTTTTCTCCAGGAAGCAGCTGTCAAACCCAACAGGCAAATCAAGGAATCAACTCAGCAGGAATGCAAAAACCATTTTTTAAAAAAAATTGAGAGTGGCCCTAATAACAAAATCTTGCACCTCCCTCCCCTTATACTTCTGCAAATTCAGGAAGTGGCTGTCTTTGCTGCTTCCATATGTCATCTCATTTGCTCTGGAATTAAATATTTCAGCCCCTTTTGGCTCGTGAACAGATCTTGCATACTAGTAATGTTTGACTTACGGCTGTAATTGAGCCTGGCAATTACAGTTATAAATTGGGATGTTCAAAAAGCAGATCAAATCAAACCAATTCTTGCCACTTTTTGTGGCAAACATTAAACAAACATAGCAAAGTAAATGCTGGTCATAAAATATTACAAAACACAGTCTCGTTCATTAAAGAGCCATGTTTTTCAACCTTGGCCATTTAAGTCATATGGTTTTCTTGCTAGCTTGGGAAATTCTGGGAGTCGACGTCCATGCTTTTTAAAGTAGCCGAGGCTGAAAAACTGCTGGTATAGAATGACCAAATATTGCGAATAGTGTGGATGGCCAAGAGATGGCAGCTCTCAGGATCTCTTTGCTACCAGTAATAGTTCTCCTGGATTTTTGCACTCCAAATCTGCTCACCCAAAACATTTCTGACTTTAGCTGGTTCCACAAGCAAAGAATGTCCTCATGGTAAAAGGAGGAAGTAATAAAAATGAGCTGTCATAAGCAGGTTATAGCAGAATTATATCAGAGTTCCTCATCCCTTTGTTTTCTAGTTTCCTACCACATTTGACATTGTCTCCTAGAATGCAATCTCAAAAGTCCATGTGAGTCTGCTGTGAGACTTCACACCTATTCTTGGTCTGCAGGCACTCAGCTGCTTTTTCAGTTTCTCTGCTTGACTTACCAGTACAGACTCTCCTTGATTTGTGCTGGTAATTGAGCCCAGAATTACAGTTGTAAGTCATTGCTATCACAAATTGAGACATCACATGACTGAATATAATTTTTCAACATTTTTTTTGCAACAGTCATTCATCAAATCAATTTTCCCCAATCGGTGTTTTGGGTTGGTTTTTTTACTGGAATCATCAAAAGTAAATGCTGAAAACCAGCAAAACAAATGTTGCAAATTGTAGTCACACAACTGCAGGAAGATGCAAATGGCCATAAAGGTGAGCCCGTTGCCAAGCACATAAAAGGCAATCAGGTTACCACAAGGGATATGTGTGTCATAAATTCAGGAATGGGTCAGAAGGGGCTTTTGTGGGACTGTCGTAACTTTGAATCGTTGTTAAGCAACCAGTCATAAGTTGAGGGCCACAGATCCTGATGGGCTGAAGTAGAGACGCGATTGCCCATTGCATCGCAAAAGCAGACACACTTGTAGGTCAGTTCTCTAGGTCGGGGGTCGCCAACCTTTTGGACCTTGGGGACCATCCAACTTATAATTTTAAATCCCGCGGACCAGAGACCTTGGGAAAATCCCCCAAAAAGTCTGCAGGAAAATTCCTCACCCCGTTTTCCTATCAATCGACCATTTTTTATTTGGGATGGCACGATACTGTCTTCAGCTCGGTTCTCAGGGAGAGAGAGAGAGAGAGACTTTTGGCTTCGTGCAAGGAAAGCAGCAGAAGTCTTTCTCTCCCCCAAACTCTGCCAGAAATGAGTCTTTGTGAGACTTGTCGCGCTGGTGCAGCCTCTTGGAGCAGGAGGCCTTGCAGGGTCCCAAAGACTCATTTCTGGCAGAGTTTGGGGGAGAGAAAGAAAGACTTTTGCTGCTTTCCTTGTGAGCAGCCAAAAGCAGAAGAAGAAAGAAGTGGAAAGAAGCAGCCCAGTGGCCAGGCCAGGTGCGTGGGGCGAGTGGGCAAATTCACCCCGCCGCCCTTTTTCCCCTCCCCTCACTACCTCGTGCTGTTTGCAATGCAAATGACACAAGCCCTGTGTTCCTGCGGGCCTTGTGTTCCTGTGCAGACTGGATTAATTGCTTTGGGGATGACATTTCTCTGCGGACCACCAAAATTTTCTCACGGACCACCAGTGGTCCCCGGGCCACTGGTTGGCGACCACTGTTCTAGGTTTAATATTCTTGCTTCTTCCTTCCACCCTCCTGAACTCGCAGTTATTTGGCAAATATCTTAGTGCAGGGGTCACCAACACCAGTCCAGCACTGGGCCACAGTATGCCAGAAACCAGGCCGTGCAAACAAGCTCCATCCATAGGATGAAACACCCTGATCTGTGAAAAAAAATTTCTCCATGGAACCGGTCCCTGGTGCCCAAAAGATTGGGGGCCTGAGGTAGTTGTGATATCTTTACAAAACAGCCCCCTCTTGCCTTACCAGCCTCAACCTCCTCATGTCAAGCCTTCAAGTAGACTAGGAATCACAAAAACTGTATTTTCTTATTTTTCATTTTAAAAATTCTAAGCTTTTAAGACTGCTTGGCTTTTAAAAAAAACGAATTGTTGTTGTTTTAATAATACTCTCCAAGTAACTGCTACTTGGAGAGATTCCCTTGCTTTATTCCCAACTAGCTTGATACCCGTGTTTCACGACGAAACTATGTGGTTGGGCTTAGTTTTTGGGGAGGAAAATAAAGGGGGGGGGGGGGAATTCTGCCTCTGCCTACCAGCATCCATCAGTATTCATCTGGCTAGTGTCCTGTCTGTGTGTGAGAGAGTTGAGGGCTGTTTGGAAACTGAGACAGTATTTGCTATGTGAGCAAGGAGACAGCAAGGAAGTCTGGGCATGGCTTAGCTCAACTGTTCTGTACTAAAACTGCTTGGTGCTGTGAAACTAAAACTGAAACTAAAACTCCTCTCCTCTGCTTGTAGTTTGCATTTGGAACAGATTTTTTTCCAGGTGAGGACTGGGAATAGAACTCCTTAGCATCAGAGCGTGTTAATAATAATATACAAAATACTAATGCTCTGATGGTTGTTTTGAAAAAATCTTTCTTAGTGAGCACCTAGAAGCCAAGAGGAACATAGGTGCCAAATTTCAAGTTTGTAGGCTTTACAGTTCTGGAGATTTTGTGATGATGTGTGAGGGGTATTTCACTTTTATATACATAGAAGATTTTCTATTGCAGGGAGCAATGTGGAGAATCTGTGTCCCAACCTTCTCGTCTCCGTGGCCCAAGCAGGTTGCAGTGGCTATCCCACCCTTGAATCTCCAGAGAACTGTAAGAGAATGGCGTCTTATCTTAATGCTCATGGCTGGGTTGCTATGGTTGAGCTTACGGTCAGCAGGGTGCCCTTAAGACATCCTTAATCCCTACCTGGCTGCCATCTGCAGTTTTATTTTCAAGGACAGGAAGTCAGGAATATTCTTATCTAGGAGCGGTCAACTTGGGTTGGGGAAAACATCTGTAATACTGGGGAAAGAATAAGATTAGGGGTGGAACCATTTAGAGATAACCCATGAGCTTTCTCTTTTTCCTCCAAATTAATAATAGTTCTGTCACATTTTAAAATGTTGTATTCTTCATTAAACTTGTGTACTGCCCAAACTCCCAAAGATTCTGGGTGCTTCAAAGAAACAAATGAAAAAAAAATTACAATAAGATCAATAAAACATGAGGGTAAGTGGATTGAAGTGAGGGGGTCTCAGCCTCCCTTGCCAAAGACCTGAGGGAAAAGCTACATCTTTATCAATCAGAATAGAGCTGGAAGGACCCTTGGAGGTCTTCTAGTCCAGTCCCATGCTCAAGAAGAAGAACCTACAGCATTTCAGACAAGAGACTGCCCAGTTTCTTCTTGAAAACCTCCAGTGACAGAGCACACACAACTTCTGGAGGCGAGCTGTTCCACTGGTTAATTGTCCTCACTGTTGGGAAATTTCTCCCTAATTCCAGGTTACTTCTCTCCTTGATTAGTTTCCATCCACTGTTTCTTGTTTTGTCTTCTGGTACTTTGGAAAATAGGTTGACCCCCTCCTCTTTGTGACAGCCCCTCAAATACTTGAATATTGCTGTCATGTTACCCCCCCTAGTCCTTCTTTTATCTAGGTTAGCCATACCTAAGTCCTCCAACTGTTCTTCATATGTTTTACTCTGTTTTAATCATCTTCATTACTCTTCTCTCCACTTTCTCCAAAGTCTCCTCAACTTGTTTGTAACATGGTGACCAAAACTGGACCTCTTCTAAACAATCCCAAATGGCTGTCCAGATTTTAGGGGAGCTTCCCAGTTTTAGTCTGTGCAGGCCACCTGTTCCCAAAGCAACCCCTGAAATTATAAATCCTCACTCCTAATAAGAAGACTAATTGATTGATTGATTGATTGATTGATTTGATTTGTCAATTGCTTACAAGATAATAGATATAAGTATAAAATTGGTTATAAATGCATGAGATGGATACATATAAGAATAATAAAAAGAAACAATAGGACAGGGATGGTAGGCACGTTGGTGCGCTTATGCAGGCCCCCTACAGACCTCTTAGGAAAGGGGTGAGGTTTTTGCAGAATGCCAACTTCCAAGCTTTAAAAAATTTTTTTCAACTCAACTGCTTGTTTGTTCTCCAAATGAACTTCCAGATAAGCTCAGCATTTCGGTGGATCTGATGCTACTCACAGCCCCCAATATCTGGGGCGCCCTCAGAGGTAAAGTGAGGGGTGGGGACAGTTTTCCATCGCTGCCTTGGTCGCTTGGTGCTCTGATTTTTTTTGATGGATGTTGTTCTGCTTTGTTGCATAGGATTGGAGACCTTCAGCCAGCTTTTCTGGAAGGACGAAGTTGGGACAGTGAGTAGGGGATATTAGGGAGGGGTTTGCAACTTTTGTGGTTAATTGCTTTGTTTGGGCGTAACTGTATTTATATTTATATTTTATATTTATTTGATTTGTCAATCGCTTACAAGATAAGTATTTGGATAAGCATAGTTATGAATACACGAAATGAGTACATATAAGAAAAATAAAAGAAACAATAGGACAGGGACGGTTAAGCACGTTGGTGCGCTAATGCACACCCCCTACAGACCTCTTAGGAAAGGGGTGAGGTCAATAGTAGACAGTCCAAGGTTAAAGTTTTTGGGATTTGGGGAAGAAACTACAGAGTCAGGTAGAGCATTCCAGACATTGACCACCCTGTTGCTGAAGTCATATTTCCTGCAATCAAGTTTGGTGCGGTTAACCTTGAGTTTGTATTTATTGTTTGCTCTTGTGTTGTTGTGGTTGAAACTGAAGTATTCATTGACAGGCAGGACGTTGCAATGTATGATTTTATATACCATATTTAGATTGGACCGAAGGCAGCGTAGTTCTAGGTTTTCTAGGTCTAGAATTTCAAGTCTAGTGGCATAAGGTATTCTGCAATGAGTATGTGTGAAACGACAGCAGGTATTGTGGTTTGTCAATGGAACATTGGCTATAAACCAGCAAGTGTTAGATTTCCGGAAGAAGAGAGAGGAACCTGCCCCACTTTACATCGAGGGGGCTGTGTGGAGAGAGTTTCCTCCTTTAAATTCCTAGGAGTCTACCTCAGCGAAGATCTTATGTGGAAAATCAACACAACCCAGGAGGCCAGAAAGGCCCAACAGAGACTCCATTTCCTTAGGGCCTTGTGAAAGAATAAAGTGCAACAACAATTGATGACCACCTTCTACTGGTCCACGATAGAAAGCATCCTCTCACATTGCATGATGGTGTGATATGCTGGCTTGACAGCTGCGGATAGAAAGACACCACAGAGGGTGGTGATCATGGCACTAAACATCTTGGGCTGTCCCCTGATACCACTAGATGACCTCACTAGGGCTCGCTGCCTTAGAAGAGTGAGGAAAATCCTCAAGGACGACTCACACTCCGGTCAGCACTTCTTCACTCTCCTACCATCAGATAGGAGATAGGGAAGCATAGCCAGCTGCACCAACAGGCTGAAGAACAGTTTCTACCTGCGGGCTGTCATGGTGGAATAAGATTGGGACTGGGTTAGGGACTTCTGTCCTCACTGTAAGTTGTGTTGGGTGGGGAGGTGAATGAAGGGAGGCTCAGCCAATCTCATTGTACACATGTTGTACTCTGACAATAAAGGTAATCATAATAATAGCAGTGAGGCCGAATCAACAAACCATGTTTAACCAAAGTCATGGATCAGTGCTATTATGTCAAGATTAAATAAGTCAGACCCAGCGAATTAGATTACCCCCAACTTGCTTGAGGCAAAATCCAAACATCATTTAATGTGATATATGACAATAGACAGTTTCGTGTAGTGGTTAAGGCAGCAGACCAGAAAGTGGGAGAGTGGAAGTTCTAACTCCCACCTTAGGCATGAAAGCCAGCTAGGTGACTTTGAGCTAATTACTAGAAGATGGTGAGTTCTAGTCCTGTCTTAGGCACAAAAGCCAGCTGAGTGACCTTGGGCCAGTCCCTTCCTAGGAGGGGAGGCAATAGCAAAGCATTTCTGAAAATCGTTGTCAAGAAAACTGCATGGACTAGTCAAGGCTGTTGCCAACAATGAAGAATGACTCACAAGCACACCCAAATGTGTTCATGTATCTATTCCATTTCTTGGAAATGGAAAAAAACAATCGCAACCACCCTGCTTTCCACTGAGGACCTGTGTATTGCACAAACCAGAAAGAGCTGAGAAAATTTCTAAAGACCCCTCACATCCTGGACATAAACTTCTTCCTTCAGGACACCTCTATAGGGCATTGTATACCAAAACAACTAGACACAAAGATGGTTTTTTTTTTCCCATGTGCCATCACTCTGCTGAACACCTAATTCCCAGAGCATTGTCTTAGATCTAAAGACATTTACCCATGGAGTAAGGCTGTGTTGCTATTATCCTTCTCATCTTCTCATGTTTCTCCTCTTCTCTTCTCTTCTTTTGTCTTCTCTAATCTTTCTTACTATCTTCTCCTATTGGTATCTTATGACTTTTCACTTTTTATTTGTAACTTAATGATTAATGATTGTAACTATGATTTATGATCAATGACGTATTGATTGCTTATACCAGGGGGTCTTCAAACTGGACAGCTTTAAGACTTGTGGACTTCAACTCCCAGAATTCCTCCTCTAGTCATGTTAGCTCAGGAATTCTGGGAGTTGAAGTCCACAAGTCTTGAACTTGCCAGGTTTGAAGACCCTTGCTCTAATCGTTCCATCTAGTTAGCTTATATTCTATTATATTAAAAATTATATGTGCTAATATTCCCCCTCTTTCTTATTTCTACCTTTATTCTAGCTTCTAGCCAGGCCACCATTACTGATCCTCGTGTTAATACACATGTTTCTATTAAGACAAGGGCCTTCAAACTTAGCAAGTTCAAGACTTGTGGACTTCAACTCCCAGAATTCCTCCTCCAGTCATGTTAGCTCAGGAATTCTGGGAGTTGAAGTCCACAAGTCTTAAACTTGCCAAGTTTGAAGACCCTTGGCTTATTCTGTGAGCTTATGCACCAGAGACAAATTCCTTGTGTGTCCAATCACACTTGGCCAATAAAGAATGCCCTCTCCCCTCCCCTCCCCTCCCCTCCCATTTTATCCTTCCAGTCTGAAGTTTGATCTAATTTGAGCTATCACTTGCAATTCACCTTGCTAGTTGTTACTTTGTTCTTCAAAGGACTTTCCAGCTTAACATGGGGCCAGGGAAAATTGTGTGTCATCTCATAAATCCTAGACCTGAATTCTTGAAGAGCTTGTTAAGTCCTCCAAACAGGTGGCCTGATTTTCAGTCCCATTAGAGAAGGCAAGATCCCTGGGAGAAGTCTACGCTGGACATTGGGTCAACTGTGTTATCTTCTCCTTCATATAGTTCTACCTCAACAAGACAGTTGTGATTGATTTCCCTCGCTTCCCTCACCGAGGTCTGCTCCTTGACACATCTCGCCATTTTCTGCCCTTGAGAGCCATCCTGGAGACCCTGGTAGGTGAATCTGGAAGCAATCTAGAAGATGCTGAGAGATCTTGCGTGAGATGAGCATGCTGTTATGTTGGCTGACTATCACCACCATCATCTTACCTCCACGAACCTTGGGGCCTTCGGATGTTTCCCTCTTAATGCTCAGTTGGCTCTGTGTTGTCAGTGCAAGGAAGTGTCCTCATGTCTGCACTTGTAATGGGAGGATTGGTACCCTGTTTTCACGAAAATACGACCTGCCCTGAAAGTAAGTCCTAGCTTGATTTTTACACGTGCGCCCAATATAAACCCTACCCCCCAAAATAAGCCCTAATTAAGATCCCACTCACCCCAGGGTGCACGGGTAAAAAAATGCTAGGGTGGGGATGGGGGGGGAGCTGCCCTACAACTGACCTTCGGACAGTTGTAGCCAGGCCTCGCATACCCTGACACTTGCCTTGACGGCCCATTTCTTCTGCAGCTGGCAAGGTTTTCCTGAAGGCCTCTGTAGTTGAAATCAAAGCTCCGGATCGATCCAGAGCTCTGTTATTAGCTGCAGAAGCCTTCAGGAAAGCCTTGTCCACCGCAGAAGAAATTCCTGAAGGCCTCTGACAGCAAAAAGGAGGCTGGGGGCGACGCGCGCAAGTCAGGTTTGTCAGTGGATGACATCCCCCGAAAATAGGACCTAATGACTTTTTTGGTGTCTTATAAATAAATAAATAAGAGTCTTATTTTCGGGAAAACACGGTAGGACAACCAGTGTAGTGTTCTTGTTTAGGGTTGAACTCCATTCAGCCATGGAGAATGGGGAATTCTGGGAGTTGGACGTTGCTAAGGTTGAGAAGCCCTGCACTACGGTATAAGAAAAAAGCCTGTGTGGAGCAATATTTCAGGGCGAGGTGTAATGGGCGAAGAAGACTTCTTAGGAGTCACCATGTTCAGAATATCTTAATGGCCTCTGTGGGTTTTCTGAGCCATAGTTGAATTCTTACATCATTTCACTACTGTTGCTAATGAAAGGGAACCAGCAGCTTTTGCTAACTTCTTCTCATTCCCTCAGGATGCCATGGCGTACAACAAATTTAACGTGTTCCACTGGCACATTGTGGATGACCCGTCGTTTCCATTTGAAAGCATGGTCTTCCCAGATCTCAGCTCGAAGGTGAGCAAGTCCCATCTCCCATTGAACCCCCTGCCATTTAGTTAGGCTTGTTGAGGGGATTCCTGTTCTGACCCAGGCTTCGTTCAAATCAAGAAAACACAAGCTGTGTGTAAAAGCAAACCTTTTTTCATGCAACACTGGGAATTCTTTGCATTCCCAGCCAAAACTCATTAAACACAATTGTCTGAGATAAGAGCAGGAGTTTCAGGGTTGTAAAAAGCTGCCAGCAAACAGAAGTCCAATCACTGAGAAATATCAACCGACAGAAATTCCATCAAAGACAAACTAGAGTTGACAGGGCTTCAATGAGGAATCAGAGTCTAATGACTTCTTTGCTTCCTGCAAAGAGCACATCCCCGAGGGCTGGTTTTTATCCCTTATGGAAGGGGCAATCACCTCCCAGCCTTACTCCTGAGTTGCCCCTGCTGCTTCAGCTGCCCACCTTCTAGCAGTCCTGCGCACACACGCACTGGGAACAGGCTCCTTGGGGTCCTCTGCTTCGCTGCTGCCAGACTCCAAAGGCAGCACCCCACTCCCAGATGCAGGACCCTCGTCCAAGTCCCCGCCAGACACCCTGACTGGTTCCCTTTCGTCTTCATTGTCTGATACCTCTGCCATCTGCACTTGCTCCTGGAGAGCCACAACAATACCTCATGTCCCAGGGAGGCCTTTGAACCCCTGTCCCTCAATTTGAGATGACAGCAAAGGGTGAAAAAGGCCATCTTTTGCTGAAATAGGAAACCTTCGCATTGCAGCGTTCTTCTCGCAAAGGAAGCTAAAAAGGAGGGATCTATTGCCTGGAGTTCTGTCTTCAGGGCTCAGTGGTCCTTTCTAGGCGTGTGAGATAACATTCGTGCGGCACGCAAGCAGTCCTGACCTTCTTTTCTAGAAAATATTTCTACATCAAGACAAGAAGGTGGCATAGACCATGATGTTCTTACACGAGGTTGCAATTGTTGTATGCTACTTGAAAGTACCTCGGTGTCAGGATTCCGGCAGTTACCCCAATTAAATCATGAGTCTTGAGCCAAATTTCCAAAATTTCAAATGCATTGATTGGGAGTCAGCATGCCGGCACTTCCTGGGTGTAGCCAACTCTGAGGCACATCATTCACTGTCACCTTTGAGCCTGGTTTTCCTCCACCCCTCTGGGGGTATCATAATTCATATTCTCCAATGGGACACATCCATAGCCCAGAGTCATCAATCATGTTCTCCAGTTAGATAATTGCGCGGCAGAAACTTCAGTCATCTTTGAAAAACTATTTATGGAATGCACTTTTGATTTCCAAGCTGCCACACTGCTCTTTCAAACCCCTTTCCCCCCGCTCCCTTTCTGTTGGCAACTCTAAAAAGACCAAAGAAATATTTTATGAGTTGACACTCAGTTTATTTGAGGGCCAGCAAGATTTGTAACCTTTAGTCACAGCGAGATCTCAGCCAGCAAGCCATAGTCCTCCCCTCGGTATAAGATTTGAAAGATGTAGCTCCTTCACTCTACCTTGACTTGCCATTCAATAGGAACCTTTGATATATATAAAGGTATATTTATATTTTTAGGGATCCTATAACTCAGCCACTCACGTATACACTGCTAACGATGTGAAAATGGTGATTGAATACGCCAGGTTGCGTGGAATTCGAGTGATTCCGGAATTTGACACCCCTGGACATACTCTCTCTTGGGGACCAGGTAAGAACTGTCTTGGGATGAGAAAACAGGTTTTTTGAACAAGCATCAGTGCTGAGTTAGAATCTGAACAGACATGCGTACTACTTGAAAAATGGTGCTGAAATTACCTCAGAGCGACCTGCTCACCAGGAGGGAATATTCCAACGACAAAAAACAAGATTATGGTTTGTTTTGTTGGTTGAAAAAAGAGGGAGAGGACAAAGCTGTATATGATTTAAATGCTTCCCATCTGGATCAGCCATCCCCATTCTTTAAAATCTGCTGGGTTGAAAATGCCCTGAGAATTTGTTAGGCTAAGGCAGTGTTCCCCAACTACGGCCATTTTAAGATATGTGGACATTCTGGAAGTCCACACACCTGAAAGTTCACAAGATTGAGAAACACTGCCGTAGACCAACACATCTCTTTTGCTATAATATCTAATTACACTTGGTAGTTTTGTGGATGTTTGTTTATTCCCTTATCCATCCTTCCTTCCTTCCTTCCTTCCTTCCTTCCTTCCTTCCTTCCTTCCTTCCTTCCTTCCTTCCTTCCTTCCTTCCTTCCTTCCTTCCTTCCTTCCTTCCTTCCTTCCTTCCTTCCTTCCCCCAGGTGTCCCAGGCTTGTTGACTCCTTGTTACATTTCCACAAAACCCAGCGGGACCTACGGGCCAGTCAACCCCATTCTCAACTCCACCTACCAATTCATGGCTTCGTTTTTTGCTGAAGTTAGCTCCATCTTCCCAGATTTCTACCTTCACCTGGGAGGAGATGAGGTGGACTTCTTCTGCTGGTGGGTTTTGTTTTCCTTGGGGAATCTGGAAGGGGAAAGATGGAGATAAGGCGAATATCTGGTGGGATGAAAGGAAAAGAGTGTCATGGCGATGGTGACATCTTGGGATGGAACCAACAAAGAGATTGATGGCCATAAACCATACATTGAAAAACCTGCCATATTCACACCTATTGTTAAACTAAAATGGATCCTGAGGTAAAAATAAGAACGTGCCCCACACAAGGATATAGGTATCCATGCTTCATAGGAACCATAATGTATCCACAACTTACTTAGCTTATATTCATCTGTAGCCCTATTTGTCTGGTGGCAAATTTTACTCCATTGAATCCTTGGAGAGAGATGGGAGAGATCAGGTAGAGATCATAAGAGTGGTGATGAATGGATATTGGATACCTGCTTGCTTCACTTTGGACCAAGCCCTCATTTGTCCTAACATTGGTTTACTGAAGTAACCTTGGTTCTAACTTTGGCTGACTTGTTTGTTGACCAAGCCATAATTAGAGGTAGTCACACAGCATTCCGTGTCACAAATCACAAGGGTGAAATTCAAAACCATGTTAAGTTGAGGGCTGGAATCACGAGTGGACCAAATATTAGCATGATCGATCCTGCTTCATGTAGCTCAGGGCCACTGAGATTGGCGACTTTAAGACTTGTGGGCTTCAACTCCCAGAATTCCCCAGCCAGCCCTCCTGTCCAGAAGTCTTAAAGTGATCAAAATTTGGCCACTGGTGGAGCTGATATATTTGTAAAGCATGAGGAATGTTTCCCAGCCTACCAAAGAATCCTTTGAGGAGGTAGATTTTGGAAATCTGAAGCATCCAACTTTTCTGTTTCCATGTAGGAAGTCTAACCCAGACATCCAAGCTTTCATGCAGAAGATGAAATTTGGCCAAGACTACGCCAAGTTAGAATCCTTCTACATTCAAAGGTAAAGTGTCCCTTCCCCTCCATTGCTAAGTATTTATTTAGAGCAAGAAAACAGAGCTACCCTCCCTCAAACAGGCCCTTCCCAAAGATTGTGCCCCCTTCCCATCACTCTCAGCCAAGCCAAGGTGCAGAACATGTTAGTTCTTCAGACACGGCTTCTAGGTAGACCAAGATAAGAATTGTGCCAGGCTGACCTTCCTGTTTTTCTGGTTTCTTTTGCCCTCAAATTGACTTCCCCTCATATGTCAGGAGACAATCTTGATTTATTTGAGAGTTGCCAGGTGAAGATAGGAACAAAAGAAAAGTTTGATGCAGGGAAATTGAAACACTTGCGGGCTTAGGAGATGCTTTCTCCTTTCCTTGGTTCTCTTTGCTCCAGGCTGCTGGATATAGTCGCATCTTACAAGAAAGGTTACATGGTGTGGCAAGAAGTATTTGATAATGGTGTGAAGGTAAGGATTGTGCTAGGACAGTGATGGCTAACCTTTTTGGGCTCCTGTGCCAAAAATTGTATGCGCGTTTGCGTGCAACCACCCAGAAGACAATGTGGGCGGGGGCCCCCATGCCTTATGCATGTATGTGCAATCCACCCCATCTCCGCCGCCACTCCCTTACCTACACTGAGCCTCCCAGCTGATTTTCAGCCCATTTGAGGCCTTTTTCGGCCTCCTAGAGGCTTGAGGAAAACTTCTGCAGCCTTTGCAGGCCGAAAAATGGGCCCGTTTTGTCACTTCTAGTATTTCCGGAAGTATAGAAAGTGATGAAACGGGCCTATTTTTCGGCCAGCAAAGGCCTCAAACAGGCCAAAAATTAGCTGTGATATGCGCACATGCATAGTGGGGTAAGTTTGCCTGCGGCTCACATGCTGATGCTGTAGGCCCTTTGGCTGCTTCTCTTCTCTCCCTTACTGAATTACTTCCTGCCGATTAAAGTGGAAATGTATGGTCATCAAATTACAACCCCAATTGCCACTGGACTTTGAGTCATAAACTGTTGTGTTGCACAGGAATCTAGTCAACTAATGGTCAGCACTTGGTAAGGGTCAACAGAATTCACAGGCGGCTGGACTTAAAATCATTTGTGGCAATGTAAGGATTCTAAGTTGATGACACTTTTAACTCCACCTTCCAGCTCAGCCTGTTCTTCTCCTACAGTTTTCCTCTCAGTATTGTCAATATTGGAGCCCACTCACAACCACACATCCTTTGTTAATGCACATAATCCTCCTGTAGATGTCTTCTCCTGGACTTCAGTCCCTGTTCTCTGTTTTTGCCAGGTGAACCCTAATACAGTGATACACGTGTGGAAAGGGAACTTTCAACAGGAGATGTCTCGTGTCACGAAGGCTGGTTTCCGGGCCCTTCTGTCCTCTCCTTGGTACTTGAACATCATCTCTTACGGGCAGGATTGGTTGGAAGCATATCGGGTGGAACCCCTGGCCTTCGAAGGTGGGTTTTTCCCCAGTGTAGTCCCATCAACATACACTGCAATACATAATAATACTAATAGTCTACATAGAGAACCAGTTTGCTCTGGTGGTGAAGGCACTAGTTTAGAAGACTGAGCTCTAGTCCCACTTTAGACATGTAATCCAGCTGGGTAAATTTGGGCCAATCACCAGGAGATGGTGAGTTTTAGTCTCACCTTAGGCTTGAAAGCCAGCTGGGAGACATTGTGCCAGTCTCTCTTTCTCAGCCCAACCCACTTCGTAGGCTGGTTGTTGTGGGGAAAAAGAGGAGGAAGATGTGTTGGATACATTTGCATCCTTGAGTTATGTGTAAAGATAACAAAGGCAGGATATAAATAAATACATTAGTGTCTCTTCCAACAGGCAGCACAGAACAAAAAAAGCTGGTTATTGGTGGAGAAGCCTGCATGTGGGGCGAATACGTGGATGCAACTAATTTAACCCCCAGGCTGTGGTAAGATTTATTATTGCATTTCAACAACAGAATCTTGCAAAACCAAATATACTTCCCTTCTCCTTCCCTTTCTCTTCAAGGGAATCACGGACGGTTCCTTGAGACACTTTCTCAAAATACATTTCAGCCCTGGGCTCAAATTTCTCTTATCTGACTGTTGCCTGGGTTGGGTCTCTTCCTCATGTTCCTCAAGGTTTTCTCACATTTTTCTCCATGACAGATAGCAAAAAACACTTCAGTTGTGCAAAAATATATGTTTCTGTAGAAATGTTAGCCTGCTTTCCCTCCCAAGTTTTCCCACCCAAGCTCATTCCCTGCCAAGTTTTCTGTTCTTCTGATGCTCACAGGTGTCAGCTCTAGATGGACACATTTTTAGTGGTTCTGTGTAGGAACACCGTCCTGGAATAGATTTTGGTTCCAGGATGTCAGCAGAAAGGACTGCCAAGAGGACAACTGAGATGATACATTTGACGTCTGCGTGCAAATAATTCCCCTTAAGCCCTAATGTGCTTCCTTTGGTTAACCACACCATGACCCTTGGACCATTGTTGTGATGTCCTCTTGGCTGTTCCTGGGCATCTGTATGGTGATTGTTGACTTAGCAGCAACACAATTTACAAACAACAGTATTACTTATAATAGAACTCTAACCTTTGTTATGGCAACAGATGTTTGCATTAATTTGCGAGCCAAGTGGACTTTCTGGTTTTTCTTTGAAGATGTTTCACTTCTCATCCAAGAAGCAGTGCTGGTATTCTACTGGTTCGGCCCAGTTCTACTGAACCGGTAGCGCCGATGAGCAGTGGAGACTGCCTGGGCTCCCATACTAACCTTTATGTCCTGCTTTTGAAGCACAGCTGCTTTGCGCGGCAAGCAGATTGCCATGTGGTAGCTGCTCAAGCAACAGGGACAGTGCAGGCTTGCAGGAGGTGAGTCAGAAAGCCTCTGTGCCTGTGCAAAGTGCGTGTTTGGTGCATGTGTGCGCAAAGTGTGTGTGAATGTGCAAAGCGCATCCACCAAGCCACTCCTACTGAACCAGAGTTAAAAATATTTGAAATGTACCACTGCAAGAAGAAGTTATTCCTTGACAACACAGTGGCCTCAACGACCCTTTAAAAGAATACAAACAACCAGCTGTCTGCAAGGAGTATGAATCTTTCCATTCCACTCCATCCAGTCAGAGCTGAAGAAGCTTCTTGGATTGGAAGCGAAATGTCTCAGAAGAAAAACCAGAAAGTCCAATCCAGTTGCTTCTTTGAAAAAAGGTACCTTTGCAACTAGGAAGGGTTCTTGTTCTTTAAAGTAGCCTATAAACTCTCCAAATCAAGGGGTCTCCAACCCTGGCAACTTGAAGACTTGTGGACTTCAACTCCCAGAATTCCTCAGCCAGCAAAACTCTGGGAATTGAAGTCCATGAGTGTTGTGGTTCGCCAGCAGCTAGTGCAGACGGCAGCGGAATCAGACGGTGTGGAAGAACAGGGACCAGTCCAGGAGTGGGGAGGACTTGGACGTGGGTCCTGCGTCTGATGCAGAGATCGGGCCAGGACCATCTAGGAGTGGGGTGCTGATTCCGGAGTTTGGCAGCAGCGAGGCCGAGGAACAAGGGGAGCCTGTTCCCAGTGTGTGTATGCACAGTGCTGCTAGAAGGTGAGAGCAGCTGACAAAAGGGCCAACTCGGGAGTAAGGCTGGGAGGTGATTGCCCCTCCCTTAAGGTATAAAGGACAGGCAAAGGAAGACAAACCTTTTCAGGAAGCAAAGTCATTCGCTCTGTTCAGATTAATCCTTGAAGCTCTGCGTGGACTTTGTACTTCAGTTGGTTTTTTATAGTTCATTTGGCACTAGTTGTTGGCAGCAATTCAAAGGAGAGAAAGGTAGGTGTTTATCTCGAGGGACTGTTTGGGACTCATTACCGGCTGGGAATGAACATAATTCCCAACGTTGAAATAAAACAAGTGTTGTTTGGACTAAGCGTTTGCTTAATTACGGTCTCGGGAAGCCTTGGTGAGAACAAGAAGTCTTAAAGTTGCCAAGGTTGGAGACCCCTGCTCCTCATCAAGCAACACCTGTTTTATCTCTTCCAGGCCTAGAGCTGGCGCTGTTGCTGAGCGTCTGTGGAGCAACAAGACAGTTCGAAACCAGGAAGATGCTTATGAGCGCTTGTCCGATTTCCGATGCACCTTGCTCAGGTAATGTTTCTTCTTCTTCTTCTTCTTCTTCTTCTTCTTCTTCTTCTTCTTCTT
>BLBF01000068.1:5128157-5160313 GCA_015471245.1 Laticauda colubrina
CTTCTTCTTCTTCTTCTTCTTCTTCTTCTTCTTCTTCTTCTTCTTCTCCTTCTCCTCCTCCTCCTCCTTCTCCTTCTCCTTCTTCCCCTTTCCCTCCTCCTCCTCCTCCTTCTTCTGTCTTTTTTTCTTTTTCTTTTCTTCTTTTTCTTTTTTTCTTCTTTACTTTTCTTCTTCACTTCTTTTTTCTTCTTTTTCTCTTCTCTTCATTTTTCTTTTTCTTCTCTACTTTTCTTATTCTCTTCTTTTTTTCTCATCTTCTTTTCTTCTTCTTCTTCCTCCTCTTATTTCTCCTCGCTCTTTTGGGCTACATAAATCGCTCCAATAGTTGTGTTTATTCTGGCATCTCATTGCCCGTAATTAGATCCTGGATAGTCCTCGACTTACAACCACAATTTAGCCCCAAATTTCTGTGGCTAAGCAGAGACATTTGCTAAGTGGATTTTGCTCCATTTTAACAACCTTCCTTACCATGCCTGTTCAGTGAATCGCTGCAGCCATTAAGTGAGTTGCCAAGCGAATCGGTCTTCCCCATTGGTTCTGCTAGTTGGGAGGTTGCAAAAATGACCCCACCCCACCCCAGGACACTACAACCATCATAAATATGAGTCAGCAGCCAAGCGTCCGAAGTTGGTCCACAAGACCATAGGAATGCTGCACCGGTCGTAAGTGTGAAAAGGGGTCATCAGTCACTTTTTTTCAGTCCCATCGTAACTTTGAAATGGTCACTAAATGAAGTGTTGTAAGTCAGGACAGCCAGTATGTCTGAAAAAGTCATCTTCCTTGGGTGTTTCATCAATCGTTTTCTCTTCCGTTCTGTTGTTCTATTGAAGAAACTTGGTAAACTGGGAAGAGATGTCAAACTTCCCCAATCTAAGGAACAACTTTAAAATGTTGGTTGAAAATTATGGGGATTTCAGAATGGAATTCCATCCTCTTTTCCAAGCTAAGGTCTGTCATTGGGCTCAGCTAGCACAAGGAACTAAAACTTCCAGTTATTTACATTCACATTTGAAATAGGGATGACAAAATTATTCTCCAGAATAATTGGCCCTTCGGTTGCTTTAACAATACAGTTGAGTTATAGCAATAACAATAGCACTTAGACTTATATACTGCTTTATAGTGCTTCACAACCCTCTCTAAGCGGTTTACAGAGTCATATTGTCCCCCAACAATCTGGGTCCTCATTTTACCCACCCCGGAAGGATGGAAGCTGAGTCAACCTTGAGTCTGGTGGGATTTGAACTGCCAAGCTGCAGGCAGCTGATAGTCAGCAGAAGTGGCCTGCAGTACAGCACTTCTAACCACTGTGTTCTGACCCAAACCCTTTTCCAATAAGACAAACAATAACCAAAGGGAACAGAAACCTTTTAATGAGTCTTACGAATCCCCAGTAAAAAGGCTGCTGCAAGCTAATTAACTTTGATAAACACAAACCTTGTCAAAACTGTGCGAGGCTGCCAAAAATCACAGATAAATATTTCACAACACAAAAATCTTCAAATACCAAATTAAGATACTATAATGTCCATGAGGCTGAGTTTCAAAACGTCTTTGCTTTCTGCAAAGAACGCTTTTCCAAACCTGGCTTTTATCCTCTTGAGAAAGGGGCCATTACCTTGCAGCCTTACTCCTGAGTTGCCTGTGCTGCTGTAATTGTTCTTTCCTCCGAGTAATCCTTCGTGCACATGCACTTGGCACAAGCTCCTTGGGAATGTCCTCATCGCTGCTGCCAGCCCCCACAATCTCTGAAGGCAGCAATCCACTCCCTGATGGTCCTGGCCCCTCATCAGAGTCCTTGCTCTCCTCAGCCATCTGCACCTGCTGCCAGCTAACCACAACACACTGTGCCAGCGAGGCTCATAGTTCTGGAAGGGGCGGAAATATCTTGGACATGGTTAGCTTTTGATAAAACTTCCATTTCTGGTCTCCTCCTCTGAATTATTTTTTTTTTAGTTTGGTTGGCTTTCTGAAAAGGCACAGGTGATGTCTTTGAAAAACTCTGAGGTATCTACTTTTTATATAGATTCTTTTTTTAAAAAAAAGCTGCTAAAGTCTTCCTTAAATATCATCTTCTAACAATATTTTTTGTTTTGTTTTTTCAGGCGAGGTATCCGGGCCGAGCCCCTTTATACAGGATATTGTGAATTTGATGCACTGTGAATTTATAATCCCCTCCTTCTTCCTCCCCTAACCGCTCCCCCCCCCCCCAAATATCTGTACTGTTTTAATATGTGCGGAAAGAAGCACATTTAAAACTGTCATCTGGGTCATCATCTTTTTTTTTTTAAAGGAACAAATTGATGCTCAAGAAAAAGGGAAAACTTTGCTGGTGTTCGTCTTAAATCTGGAAAACATACAAGAGCCCCACCCCCACATCTCTGGGGTAAATGAAGAAAATCTGGAATTGGTTTCTTAGCCATCGAGCTCAATGATCTGAGTTGGTTTGGGTCACTTCCTCTTAGTTAAATCTGCTCTGCAGGATCCCGTTGAGATCCCTTGTGCAGGTATTTTCCTCTGCTTCGTTTAACAGAAAGGAAAAATGAACACTTAGGGGTAAAAAAAATGAAACAATCTGAATGTGATAAGATTTCCACCATCTCTGGCAAAAAGGGAACTGCAACTGTCACACCTGATTGAAAGAGAACTCCAATATTCTTCCTCTTTTAGCCATGTAGGGAGTTTGAAATTTGGGGATTTTTGCAAAGCAATCACTGAATCAGAATAGAGATGGAAGGGATCTCAGAAGTCTTATAATCCAACCTGTTGCTCAAGCAGGAAATCCTGTAGCCGTGATGGTGAACCTATGGCACGCGTGGCACACAGAGCCATTTGTGCCAGCAAACTTATCTCACTGCGCATTTGGGCGCCTCACAGCTGATTGTTTTTTTCGGTTGGTTTGAGGCCTTTTTTGGCCTCCCTAAGGCTTGGAAAAAGCCTCTGCAAGGCTTTTCATGCCAAATAATAGGCCTGCTTCGTCACTTATGGAATCACAGGAAGTGATGAAATGGGCCTATAATTTGTCCTGAAAAGCCTTGCAGAGGCTTTTTCCAAGCCTCTGGGAGGCCGAAAAAGGCCTCAAAACAACTGAAAAATCAGCTGTGACGTGCAGACATTTCAGGCAAATGGCTACCCAGTCTCTTCTTTAAAACATCCAGTGATGGCGCACCCACAACTTCTGAAGGCAATTGTCCTCACTGTTGGGAAGTTTCTCCTTAATTCCAGGTTGCTTCTCTCCTTCGTTAGTTTCCATCCATTGTTTCTTGTCCTGTCCTGTGATGCTTTGGCAAATAATTTGACCCTCTTCTATGGGGCAGCCCCTCAAATACTGGATTTCTGCTATCATGTCCCGCCCTTTGCCTTGCTTTATTTTTTTTGCAAGGTTTCTAATCCTCTTGCAAAAATGAGCCAGTCATGCGATGCCAGCAGGTGGCAGTGCTAGTCTGGGGGATTAAGACCCCTCTTCCCCCCCCCCCCCCCCATAGACCTTCTCCTTCCCCTTCCCTTTCTCTCCCCCTTTGGAGGGAAAATTTCCTGAGTTCCTAGGATGCCAGAAGGAGTAGAGTAATTACTATGCACTGCTATTCTTTTTAACAATCGCTGTCACTTTGCTTGGCAGTGCAAATTGTTACCTTTTGCGGGAGCCTTTGTTCCGAGAAAAGAGCAGGGTGGGGGGCTTCTGACACACACACACACACAGGGGTGGGAGAGAGAGAAAGAGAGACTTTGCGTTACACATTTTGCAGGTTGAGAGCTGGAGAAAGGGAATTACAATGCAGGGCTGAACGCTCTCTGCAAGAGTCCACTCTGTAAACATTTTAACACCGGTTAAAATTCTTTTATCACACGAGCCTTGAAATGGCCAAGAGATACACAGAAAGAATGAAAAGAGTTGCCAGTCAGGGAAGTTTTTATTTCTATCCCTTGCAAATCTGATATTCTTTTCCCCTATTTTTGGCGACAAACATACTGGAAGACTCATCCCCACCTGTGCCCAGTGGATGTTAGCTTTACAAAACAATATGAAGAGAACCTGTTGCTTCCTTCCTTTTTGAACTGTCTATCTTTTTAAAATATACAGAGATAGAGAGTTCCCAAAAAAGGAACGGAGCAACAGGCTCTCTTCGGATTGTTTTGTAAAGCTTTGTATTGTTTTGTATGTATGTATGTATGCAGCGGTGGGATTCAAATTTTTAAACAACCAGTTCTGTGGGTGTGGCTTAGGTGGTGGGTGTGACTTGGTGGTCATGTGACTGGCTGCGTGTGTCCAACTCACATCGAGGCACACATCTTGCCTAGCTTCTCATGACTGGGGATGCTGCAACAGTCGTAAGTGTGAAAAATGGTCATAAGTCACTTTTTTCAGTGCCATTGTAATTTTGAATGGTCCCTCCACACAAGCAAAGTGCCAGCAAAGGAGGGGAAAAGAAACTCCAGAGACGTCCCTGAGACAGGAAGTCTAGTCCTGCCAAAAATGTAATAAGGATTAACGGAGAGGCAGTTTCTGTCAGCAACACCAGAATGTTTCCTTCCTGCCTTCCTTACAGGATTAGGCTAGTAATTTCTTCTAACAACCGATTCTCTGAACTGGTTAGAATGTTTACCAGTTCTAGCAAATAGGTACGAACTGGTAGAATCCCACCCTGTATGTATATATGGATGGATGTGTATTAATCAAAGTCATCTTCCCGCTGAAAAAATAGAACATTTTTGTTCCACTCTCTAGAGACCTTTGTTTTTGGCATCTCTCCTGGGATGGGAGGAAGTGCCAGGTGGGCTTCAAACCTTGCAGGACATGGGTACCAAGTCTCTTGGTTGGGCGTTATCTCATCCTTGCAAGGTAGTGGTTGCTGACTTCCCAAGATCAGGGAATGGGAGAAGGAAAGCTGAAGTTGGTCTCCTAGCAACTGTTTGCCCATTGGAGTAGCAGGGTCTCTCCTGGTTGCTATGACGGTTGCCGGGATACAGCTATTGCTCAGCTGGGATGAGTTGCCAGGAAAGAGAAGCCTGGAGGAAGAGGAGGAGGGGGCTGGACAGGTTAGGCCGGGAGTGCATCAGACCCTCTGAGGAAACCGAGGCCATTTGGAGTAGCTGTTTTCAGATACACCAAATAACCTCCAAGTAAGCTGGTTTGGAAACACCAGCACAATTCACACATGCAATCAAACCAGGGTGTTGGCTAGTCCAGAGGTCGCCAACCTTTTGGACCTAGGGACCACTAAACTCATAATTTTAATTCATATTCCACTAATATGAATTTTGACTGACGGTGGCTTGCTGGCGTTGGTGAGAAAGTCAGTCCCATATTCCAGAGCTGCGGTAGTCACAAGACTGGCCCTTTGGTCATCTCAGAGCTGCCAGTCCTGTGCTTCTGGTTTTTCTGCAGAGACCCTGGGAAAATCCCCCCAAAAATCTGCAGGAAAATTCCCCACCCCGTTTTCCTGCTGATCGATATTCTTTATTTGGGATCACAGGATCCCGTCTCCAGTTCTGTTCTCGGGGAGAGAGAGAGACTTTTGGCTTCATGCAAGGAAAACAGCAGAAGCAGCAGAAGTCTTTCTTTCCCTCAAACTCTGCCAGAAATGAGTCTTTGCCGGCTCAGCTTCTTGGAGCAGGAGGCCTTGCAGGGCCCCAAAGACTCATTTCCTGCAGAGTTTGGAGGAGAGAAGGAAAGACTTTCGCTGCTTTCCTTGCATGCAGCCAAAAGCAGAAGAAAGAAGTGGAAATAAGCAGCCCAGTGGCCAGGCTAGGCATGTGGGATGAGTGGGGCAAGTTCTTCTCTGCCCTTTTCCCCCCTCCCCTCACTACCTCGTGGTTCGCAATGCAAGCGACGCAAGCCTTGTGTTCCCCCAGGTCATGTGGGCGACGCAGCCTTGTGTTCCCATGCAGCCTGGATTAATTGCTTTGGGGGTGACATTTCTCTGCTGACCACCAAAATTTTCTCATGGACCATCAGTGGTACCCGGCCCACTGGTTGGCGACCACTGGGCTAGTCCCATAACAGATGAATGAATTGCCAGATCCATAAACTAAGCTAAGTTGGAAGGTCAAAGCAGTGTAATAACACATTGATCATTCTTCAACCAAGATTGTTAGCCAGATCTAGCTGGAATGCACCAACATGGTTTTTCCCCTTTGTGTGATGGACCAACATAACTTAGTTGTGATGTGTAAACCAGCTATGATGGCTTGGTGTACAGCAAGCATTCAATTGCTGTAGCACTGCTAATTATTAACTAATATTTCTGTGATATCTTATTATTCATTCTAGCATTAGGCTTATTCTCATGATTTATTTCGATAGGAAGCTGTGAGGCCCATCAAGGAGAACTCTAAATTTTATCTTGTGTGCTCCCTCCTCCAACATCACCTCTCTGTAAATCTTTCTGCTTTGACCATTTCAAGACTCTTCTGTTGATGGGCACCTGTCTACCTCTGTGGACAAGAGACATCAAATGTATTGATGGGTCAATCAATCCATCATGCTATTTTTCTCGCTATATCAGCAGTTGGGTTGTTCAGATAGGATGATTTTTTTTTTTTCATCTTTGAAGAACTGTTAACATAGCAGGCGAAACCTTGGCATTGGTCTTCGCAATTCCAAACTTAAGAGCATAGAACCCACCATTGAGGGAAGCAAGCTATTCCATTGATTAATGGTTCTCGCTTCTCAGAATTTTTTTCCCATAAAGCAGAATATACATATCTCAAGGTTGGAATGTGAGCTTGGTTGTTTCCTTGCAGACATTACATTATCCAAGATAGTAAGACCATCAGCAGTGATGATGTCACCCAGTATGGGTAATGGGACATCTGCAAGAAAACAACCAAACTCAATTTCAACCAAATAAAATTTCTCCTTAGTGTGACTGAACTCTTTATAGTAATCTTTAAACATTTTGCAAGCTTCGAAAGACCTAAAAGTTCAGATTGGAGACAGATCTTGGAGACAATCCATATAGTCATTGAGAATTAACACCTTGGCTGCCTTAAAAACCATCTCAACAACATCAGCCTTGGAAAGACTCTAAATCAGGATTTCTCAATCTCAGTAACTTTAAGAAGTGCAAACTTCAACTCCCAGAATTCCCCAGCCGGCATGTTAGCTGGGACATTCTGGGAGTTGAAGTCCCCGCTTCTTAAAGAAACACAGCTCTAAACAAAACTTTGGAAGGGCTTGCTACATTCCTGCAAGGAGAAAGACTTTAGGGTGCCAAGTTGATTTAGGATTTAAACTTTCTGCTGCTGGTTCTCTTCTTTAAGGGATGGGGAAATCTCCCCGGCCTTCTACCTCAGTGGGCATCTCCCCATAAAGGTATTTCTTTGGCAAGACAGCGGGTGCAGGAATCCAATAGATAAATAATAAAGCCCCCCCTCTTCCCGCTGCAGAGATCAAAAGAACAGTGGGTTTTTAATGAAGCTAGCTTGGAGAAAGAGAGGCAATAAGAGGTGCAGAGCGGAAATCCAGGATCAATACTTGCAATCCAATTCATTAGCTGGCTTTTAAAAGACACAGTCGACCTGTCAATAGCCCTGTATTCATCCAAAGCCCATTAGCTCCTCACGGATAACCGTTTTCCCGGGTTGTCAGGCAGAGATTGGATTGGCAAGGGGCTTTCTTTTCTTCTTTTTTCTTTTTTAAAAACTTTTTGAAAAGGGCTCTGGGCCACCATGATGGATGTTCGAGGCCAGGGAGAAATTGTCCCCCTTGCAAAATCTTTGGGCAACTGGAGGAATTCCCCTCCTTCAAAGCACCTGATCGGTCAAAAATTGGACTATTCCTTTAGAAGAGGAAATATTTGTAGCCTCAGGGTTGAACTGTGGGCTCCTTGATGCTCTCTGAGTTCGGTTGTTTTCCTGCAGATGTTTCATGATCCAACTAGGTAATGTCATCAGACACTCCCTAGAAGGGAGTGGTGTTTGCAGAATGGAGGAGAAGGAGATGGGAAGAAGAGGGGGAAGAAGAGAAGGACTCAGGTCCTTGATGGTCTCTGAGTTCAATTGCTTTCTTAGATGTTTCATGACCCAAACTAAGTAACATCATCAGTGCTAGAAGGGAGTGGGGTTTGTGAAGAGGAAGAGGAGGAGGAGGAAAAGGAAGAGAAAGAGGACTGTGGGATTCTTGGTGCTCTCTGAGCTTGGTGGTTTTCTTGACCCAAACAAGGTAACATCATCAGTGCTAGAAAGGAGAGAAGTTTGTGGAGAGGAGGAGGAGAGGAGGAGGAAAAGAGGAGAGGAGGAGGAAGAGGAGAGGAGGAGGAGGAAGAAGAGAGAAGGAAGAAAAGGAAAGGAGGAGCAGAAGCAGGAGGACGATGACTGTAGGGTCCGTGGTTCTCTTGGAGCTTAGTGGTTTTCTTGCAGATATTTCATAACCCAACTAGGGAACAAAGTCTTGGCATTGATAATGTTTCCCACTCAGTTAACGCAACATCTCCAAGAAAACCACCAAGCTCAGAGAGCATTGAAGACCCCACAGTTCAATCCTGATCTGCCATCGGGCTAAAAGACAGGCGCCTGTTCGCATTTTAGGGGACGCCTTGTGAAGGCAGGAGAAGAACAGCCTTCCTGGCTCGTGGCCTTCCAGATGTGTTGGCAAAAAGATTGCCCAACAGGGCCCAGGAGGGTCTGCGAAATGTATTGGCGTGTCCTTCTCCTCTGCAGATGGGCGATTCCGCAGCACACACACACACACACACACACACACACACACGGTAATCCTGCCCAGCCCAGCCCCTCTCCACCAGCCTAGAGGAGCCAAAAGGATGATAAAAATGATCATCCTTTCAGTCCCTTCATCCAAATCCAAGCATCTTGTTCTGCTGATTGACACCCGATTGTCAGCCAACTGGCTCCTGTCGGAGTGCTTCGCAGCCATGCCGATTCCCCAGCTCACAAGGCTTGCTATTAATGGCGCTATTGATTTGGCCACAGTTCAGGCCTAATTGAAAACTCATCAGGAAAGGGGAGGGCCAAATGTCGCCCTTCGTCTACCTCAAAACCAAGTTTGAAACAGGGCAATGAGCAAGCTTGAAATACCCAGCGATTGTATTGAGCAGCTTAGAGGAGGGGTCTCAAACTCGATTTCATTAAGGGCGGCATCAGAGTTGTGTTAACCTCAAGGGGGCCTGGTTGTGTGACCTCAGGGGAGCCGGGATGGGTATGGCCAACTTGATGTCACTTGTCAAGGTTCTGTTTTCGGCCACAATGGCCTCCTGCAGCCCTCTGCCAATGAAAACGGAGCAGAAGGGGGCTGTGCTCAGGGGTGGGATTCAATTTTTTTTACAACTGGTTCTGTGGGCATGGCTAGGTGGGCGTGGCCATGTGACTGGGTGAGCGTAGCTTCTTTTTTTGTAGCACCTGCCTCCCAGGTTTACTTGCCTCCTGGGCCTCAGGGAAGCTGCCTGGGGGGGGGGGCGTTTTTACTCCCAGGAAACTTTCCTGGAGCCCAGGAAGGCAAGAAAGGGAGCATAGGAGGGGCACACAGCACTCCCCATGCCCCTCCATATGCCCCCCCCTTTTTTTTTTGCTCCTGGGCCTCAGGGAAGCCTCCTGGGTAAAGCAGTCGGACAGCGAGAGGGATCCCAGCACAGCTGATCATCAGAACAGCTGATTGTTGAGAGAGGGGGAAAAAAAAAGAATTACCTTAAGGTGTGACTGGGCGGAAGACAATGCAGTCAGCAATGTCATGCATGTGCAATAAGGACTGACAGGGCGAGGAGGGGAGGGGCAGGCGGAGAGGGGCAAGGCCAGCCAGGGGAACGATTTGCCAGTTCTCCGAACTGCAGAATCATAACAACCGGTTCTATTGAACCGGTTTGAACCGGGAGAATCTCACCTGTGGCAGTGTTCAGGGAGGCTCAATTTTCGCTGGCAGAGAGCTGCAGGCAGCTGTTGCAGCTGAAAACAGAGCCCGAGTGGGCTGTGTGCAGCCTTCCCAGGCTCCGTTTTCACTGGCAGAGGCACTGTGGGCCAGTCCTTCACTTTTTCCAGCTCCCCCCTGGCCAGATCTAAGCAGGGGTGGGATTCTACCGGTTCTGTCCACCTCTGTAGAACCGGTAGTTCTGAAGAGCAGCAGACAGAGAGCATACATAGAACCAGTTTTATGTCTGCTGCTGTTTTGGCCCAGTCGCCCGCCCGGGCTCTTACCTGACTTTTATTTCCTGTTTTTTCAACCGCAGCTGCTTTGCTCGACACAGCTGCAGGAAAAAGGGGCTTTGCCAACTGCTGCATACTTGCACAGAGTGCTGCTCAGCAGTCCCGGCAGTTCAGCAGGTCATAAATTGCACTCGCGCGACTCGCATATGCACGCATGATGCAGAACGACAGAACTGGTAGTTATACCAGTCAGATCCCATCCCTTTATCTAAGCACCTAAGGGCCTTGAGTTTGACACTCCTGGCTTAGAGGAATAGGGACAGGCAGTGACTCGGCAGGTCACAAAGCTTTCGTTTTACCCTGGGTTTGTTTTAAATTGAATTGAATTGGATACTTTATTTGGCCAAGTGTGATTAGACACACAAGGAATTTGTCTCCAGAATTAAAGAGTTGGAAGGGACCTTGGAGGTCTCCTAGTCCAAACCCTGCCCATGGCAGGAGATCTTATGTCATTTCATCCTCCAGCCTATTCTCGAAAACCTCCAGTGATGGAGCACCCACAACTTCTGGAAACAAGCCATTGCATCGATTAATTGCTCTCACCATCAGGAAATTTCTCCTTCGTTCTAGGCTAGGTCTAGGTTTTGAATGACCTTCCATCCCTTACTTCTTCTCCTGGCCTCAGAATGTGTTCTGACCAAGGTTTCCTGAGACCATAATTAAGCGCACGCTTAGTTAAAACAACTCTTGTTTTATTTCAATGCATGGAATGATGTTCATTGTCAGCCTGTAATGAGTCCCAAATAGTCCCTTGAGATAAGCACCCACCTTTCTCTCCTTTGAATTGCTGCCAACAGCTAAAGTGCCAAATGAATTGTAAAAAAAAGCCAACTGAAATACAAAGTCCACACAGAGCTTCAAGGTTGAATCTGAATAGAGTGAATGACTTTGTTTCCTGCAAAGGTTTCTCCACCTTTGCCTGTCCTTTATAACTTATGGGAGGGGCAATCACCTCCCAGCCTTATTCCTGAGTCACCCCTTTTGTCTCTGCTCTCACCTTCTAGCAGCTCTGCACAGATGTGCATTGGGAACAGGCTCCCCTGGGTCTTCTGCCTTGCTGCTGCCAGACTCCGGAGGCTCCAGAGTCAGCACTCAATTCCCAGATGGTCCTGGCCTCATCTCTGCATTGGATGCAGGACCCTCATCCAAGTCCTCTCCAGACTCCTGGACTGGTCCCTGTTCTTCCCCACTATCCGATTCCACTGCCATCTGCAAAGGCTGTCGTTGAACCACAACAGAATGGGGAATTCTGGGAGTTGAAATTCACACCACGTTGGCAAGGTTGAGAAGCCTGGTATTAGAGTCTTCAAACTGCTTCTCTGCCCTGCAACAGGCCTTGCACGAAGGGGCCTACAGCTGGCTGCTGGTGACATGGGAGGAACCACAATTCTCCCCAATCTTTGATCCATGAAACATTTGGCAACCATTCCTGGGTCTCCATTGCAGCCCAGGAACAAAGCCGTAGCCAGGAAAGGATCAGCCAACGTCGAAATGCAAATTGCTTCTTCTCGGTTTATATCTTATTTTATTTAAAAAAAAAACAAATCACCACCGCCACCTCCACAAGCAAGCAGCCTTTTTAAAAAAATTGTTCAAAATCTATGTTCTGCCAAGATCCGACTCAAGAACGAGAAGCTGCGTTTAGAATTGGCAGATGTCTCAAGAGAGATAAGTTCCCCCCTCCCAGTGCACGACTCACCGAAAGAAAATCCTAGTTTAAAAAAAAATGTGATGTTCCCCCCCCACTTCACATCTAAGGGTGTTTACCCAGTCCTTGAGTTAATAACAAGATAAAAACAATGCAATAATAATAATAATGCCCGAATTACTTAAATTTGAAACACAGCAACATGCTCTGCTATTCTATCACAGGGTTGTCTCTCAAAAAACCGATTCCCTTTGCATTTAGCTCTGTGGTTGAGCTCAGCAACCATGACTGGGGTGGTTTATTTATTTATTTTTCCTCTTTGCAAAGGCAGTGCGAGACCCCCTTGTTACTAAGGCCCACATCCGAGTGCCTCTATTTTTTGTGTGTGTGTGCATTGGCAACTGTTCTGCAGAGGGGGCATCTTCAAGATTGTAAAGAAGGGAAAGGGAAAACCTGATTGGGCAAGTTACCTATGGGAACAATGATTGGCCAGGCACAAACCCTGATTGGTCTGGTTACCGACGGGAGCCATGATTGGCTGGGTTACTGATGGGAACTTCAGTTGGCCAGGTTACAGAGGGAAACAGTGGATTGGCCATTTCCCACGAACAAATCGCACCATAGTAACTCAGGTAGGTTGGCAGAATGAGCAATATAGCATGGGGAGGGGGGTGTAGAAGTTATCCCCTCCTCCCCCATGTTGCCATCGGTGTCCTAACACATTCAGAAGTGGCTATCTGAAGAAGTCTCTAAAGCGGGTAGGTCTGCCTTCATTATGTTTTCTCCATTCCCTGGCATCGTCATTTCTACAATTAGGAAGAGCATCGCCGCAACTTCACCCATTCTGCGAAGCTGCAGGGCACCTACCTTCCTGAATAAATAAGCCAATAAACCATCCATTCCTATGGACAGACATTTAAGCAGGGCAGAGAGCTGAATCCCCCACCCCCTAGGATTGACAGGTCTAGCAAAGCATATCTGACACAGAATCTTCGCAAGGTGAATTTCCTCTGTGTTTGATGGTTTCTCTGAAGAACAACCATAAAGCTTAGAAGATGCCGGGGTGTGACTTCTTCCATGCTCGGGCTGGGGGCTTAGAGTGATACCACCCCTCCTATTTCATACAGGATAGTTCTTTATTGGAAGGGGTCCGCATGTCAGGTTAAAAATACAAGCATCCTGAGATGTTAGGTTTTGGATCTGCATCTATTCGGCCACCCAGAGAGCAGGCTTCTCGGTCTGACTTGAAGATCATAGAAATTCCCCTCTTCCCCACACCTGTGTGATGAATTGTCTTTCTCTAACCCCCAACGTTACTCCTAGATGTTCATCTTAATCATGGCTACGTGATCTTTGAGATAAAGGCAACTTGTTTCAAAGGTGCTTTTTCCTTCAAAAGGCAACTGGACTGTTGCTGTGTGATGACCCAAAGGGGCGTGGCACAAAAGCCACAAAGTCACAAAAGTAGGTGAAGTCCCTTTAATTCCTCCAACTTGACGCCCAATGTCCAGTTATCATCGGCTTGAGACAGATTTTTAAAGGGAAGAAATTCAGTCCAAACCCAAAGTACATCTAAATTATGAATAAAACCAACACAAACTACACTGCAGCAATTAACAAAACAGGGCAGGAGAAGGAATTGCAGACTTCAAAAGATGATGAAACACACACAGTTGGGAGGATGCCAGAAGCCAGATAAGACTTGACAAACAAAGATAATTCATTCTTTGCTTCCAGCAAGGTGCTCTGTGCAAACATCCTTTTTAAATCCTGTTTTCCCAGCTAATGAAGGGAATCAGGGCCCTTTTCTTCCCCGTAACCCACATAATTCACATTGATCCCTTCGCCATTCTTCCCCGCATGCCCTAGGATGAAGAGGGGATGGGCCTGAGTTTTCCTCTGAATGCCCAGCCAGACTGTGCTCTTCCCCAGTTTTGTCCACAGCTACCAGAGCCACACTCCCACTCTCTGTCAGCTGCTTGGCCTCCCCCCCAGAATCAGATTCCAACAGGGGCATGACATGTTTTTTTTCCCTTGAGGAAGAAGAAGAAAATGTTTTGCTTCTCATCCAGTGAGCTTCATCGTAGAGAGGACCACTGGGTTGAAAGAAGGGTGAAAGAATCCATCTATGTTAGAACTGTATACCCCTCCTTCAACAGAGGGGAGGGGAAAATAAGACACCATTGATCTTCAATCTACAACACAGTCCTTGCAGTTTCTGAGAAGATTCCATAATCCACAACCAATTGCACCTTGATTCAGATAACCCTGAGGGCACAGATAAACTCCCAAGCAGCCTCAAAAGCTCTCAGGGAGAGTACTAATGACCAGATGACTGCAAAAAAATACAGCCCTTCCACTCACCCATCCATCCTGTCAAAACTTATCTTTCCATCCCACCAATATCCAGTCTCAAATGTCAGTACCTCTCTTTCCCACCTCCACCATAAGAACTAATGAAGCTTCTTGGATGAGAAATGAAACATTTTCTTCTACCTCCTCAAGGGGGGAAAAACAGTCCAGTTGTCTTTTTGAAGGAAAAAAGCACCTTTGAGACAACTCTGACCCAGAGGACTGAGAATCTCCACAGATATCTGAAGGCACCTTGCATCTCTTGATCAGTTCCTCAGGAGATGCAACCTAATGGAATAAGGGGAAACTACTAGGGGTGGGATTCTACCAGTTTGGACTGCTTCTAAAGAACCGGTTGTTACAATTCTGCACAGTTCGGAGAACCAGCAAATCATGCCCCTGGCTGTCCCCACCCCTCTCTGCCCGCCCCTCCATGCCCAGTCAGTCCTTATCACGCATGTGCAACATTGCTGACTGCACTCTCCCTGCCTAGTCACTCCTTAAGGTATTTCTTTTTTTTTCTCCCAATGATCAGCTGTTCCAATGATCAGCTGTGCCGGGATCCCTCTCGCTGTCTTACTGCTTCACCCAGGAGGCTTCCCTGAGGCCCAGGAGGTGAAAAGAGGTACACAGGGGAGTACTGCAAAAAAAGAAGAAGAAGCCATGCCCACCCAGTCACATGGCCACTCCCACCTAGCCACGCCCACAGAATCGGTAGTAAAAATATTTGCATCCTACCCCTGGAAACCACAGATCTGGTGAAAGCTAGTATGGGTACAGCTGGGGTTAAATAAAAACCCCAAATACTTTTTTTTTCATAAACTTCATCATTTTGGTAATATTGATGCTGTCCTCCTTTTTATCCCTCCATTTTTAAAAAAAATGGGTTTATTTGAACTTTCAAAAAAATGGGCAGCAGCTGAGCAGAGTGAAAACCCATGGCGAGGTGAAGGTCTGGATTGTGCAACCTTGGGCTTCGGTTAATAAATGGAAATTATAGGCACATTTTTTCCTCTCTCTTTCTCTCTCTTCTCCTCTTTTTGCTGGAACTGAAATGAAATGGCCAGCCTCCTTCCTCTCAGCTGGACAACCTGGCTTTTCTCAGGATCCAAGGCAACCAATTGTCTTCCAAGTCAAGTGTGCTTAAAAGCCAGGGCTTACAACAAAGAGCTGTTAAGTGGATGGGATGCAGAAATGTGAAAAACTGGCTTCTTGTTATTCTTCCCTTTGACCCAGGGCCTCTGCCCTGCGTCTTTGAAGAACTCCGCATGGCCATCAACCTAACAAGGGCAAATTTTCCTGCTGCTGACCTTTTAAGGCTGCAGTAATTTATCTAAGTTTACCCATAGTGACATGTGATCCCTGCTGGGGATTTAATTATTAACCCAGATCGTGCCAATAAAGCTGCAGGATGGCAATTACTAGGTGGTATTTATGACCAGGTAGAAGTGCCTCTCATCTCTTTCTGGCCTTTTTCTTTACCTTCTTTTATCCTCCCTGCTTTATCCGACTCCTTCTTCAGTAATCTTTATTTATTTATTTGGAACCCGCCTTCATTATTTTTACAAACAAGTTGGGGGTAAAGATAGCAAATACTTTTTCCTGTTCCTATTTCCTTCCTTCCCCATGGCAACAACGTTGGGAGGTGTACTGGGCTGAGAGAGAGAGAGACTGGGTGTAGTCACCTAACTTGCTTTGTGCCTAAGGGTAGAACTAGAATTCACTGTCTCCTGGTGATTGGCCCAAAGGCACCTAACTGACTTTCAAAGGCGGGACTAACTAAGACGGGACTAGAACATGGTCTCCTGGTGACTGGCCCAAAATCACCCAGCTGGCTTTCATGACTGAGGTAGACCTAGAACTCACCATCTCCCAGTGATTGGCTCAGTCACCTAGCTAACTTTCGTGGCTAAGGTGGGACTAGAACTCACCATTTCCTAGTGATTAGCCCAAAGACACCTAGCTAACTTTCATGGCTGAGGTGGGACAAGAACTCACCTTCTCCTAGTAATTGGCTCAAAGTCACCTACCTAACTTTCATGGCTAAGGTGGGACTAGAACTCACCATCTCCTAGTGATTGGCCCAAAGACACTTAGCTGGCTTTCAAGGCTAAGATGGGACTAGAACTCGTCTCCACCGAGTTGAACTAGAACTCACCATCTCCTAGTGATTGGCCCAAAGTCTCCTAACTGACTTTCATGGCTAAGGTGGGACTAGAACTCGCAGTCTCTTGGTTTCTAGCTTGGTGCCTTTACCACTTGATCAAACTGGTTCCATTTGTCTCACCTCCATGGCCAAATGGAGATTGTGAAGGCGGTTGTAGATCCACAGGCTAACAAAAGCTAGGAGTTTGGAGCAACCCAACACCATGTTTTTTTCAAGCGGTGTCACAAAACCAGAAAACTAGGCAGCTGGAGCGGTTACTGTGTTTTTTACATAATTTTTACCATCAGAAAGGGCTGTTCTGCTCCTTGATCAAAAGTTTGTCAAAGGAGTAGCTATTTTTATTCAGGCTCATAAGAACATAGACATGAATTGGACATTTTAAACGTAGGACGCTGGTTTGCATTTTTGGTTGCTTAGTGCTTTGGTAATTTTGCTGTAGCATCTAATTTGTTCAGGAAGACAAAGTGGAGTTGGAAGCTTGATAGATAAATGTCTCCGAAGTCCAAAAAGCAGTCAGATTGTAACCGTGGATGCATTCACACATGGTGCTAAGCTAAAACTAAATATATTTTTGGGCTTAGTGGCAGATGTGAACCTAGCCACTGTGACTTAACAAACTATGGTTAACAAACCATGGCTTCCCCTATAATGTGCCAAGTCAAAGCCAAAGCCTTGTAATGTATTTTCTCCATGTATTTAATAGAACGGTGCAATTTATTCATTTTATCGGGTTATTTATATCTTGCCCTTCCTGAAATTTGGCAGTCCTACTCTCTGATCCTCATGGCTTCTGGAACTGGGATTTAATGAAGGCGGTTCTTCCATTTTCTCCCCTCCCCTCTCTTTTCCTCCCCTCCCCAAAAATAGAAGGGAGGGAGGGTTAATAAAGCTGCTCCATCACAATGTATTAGTGCACAAAGAGGGGACGGAAACATCTGTGCAAAAAAACCCAATATGTTGGCTTTAATGTATTCCGCCCTAAAATATGGCTGATGTGTTTAGATTTTGGAGACATTTTGTTCAAGGGCAATTTCAAATAATCCAGTCCTATGTTTGCCATCCTTTCTTTCCCTCTAAAGCATTGTTAAATCCGTCATGAATCATAACTAGGAAGTGCCTGCTTATTTGAGTCACACTTAGTGCTGGAACCTCTGATTAACAAGGACATTTAACTTACCACTCAGTTCAGGAACTTTCTCTGCTCTGTAGGGTGCAGGGAAGTTTCTTTTTATAGCAAGGGGAAGGGAAAAACAACAACAACTTTCCTTTCTTCAGTTCTGAATTGGCCTCCCTGAGAAGACCTCCAAAGCTTTTTCTACTCCAAAGCTTTTCTACAGGGATAGAATTAAGATCACGTGAAGTGTTAATACCGTTTCATCATACCTTGGTAAGACCACACCTAGAATACTGCATACAGCTTTGGTTGCCACAATGTAAAAAAAGACGTTGAGACTCTAGAAAGAGTGCAGAGAAGAGCAACAAAGAGGATTAGGGGACTGGAGGCTAAAATATATATAAATAATGGTTGATAGAATTCAGTATGACTATTTTAATGAAAAGAAGGACTAAAAGTGGCATGATAGCATTGTTCCAATATCTAAGCGGATGCCACAATGAAGAGGGAGTCAAGCTATTCTCCAAAGCAGGGGTCTCCAACCTTGGCCACTTTAAGCCTGGTGGACTTCAACTCCCAAAAGCTGGCTGTGGAATTCTGGGAGTTGAAGTCCACCAGGCTTAAAGTGGCCAAGGTTGGAGACCCCTGCTCCAAAGCACCTAAAGGCAGGACAAGAAGCAACGGGTGGAAACTAATCTCACTGTTATGAAGTTCCTTCTTAATTCCAGGTTGCTTCTCTCCTTGATTAGTGAGAACAGTTCATCAGGGGAACAACTTCCCTCCCGAAGTTGTAAATGCTCCAACACTGGAAGTTTTTATGAAGAGGTTGGACAATCATTTGTCTGAAGTGGTGTAGGGTTTCCTGCTTACGCAGGAGGTTGGACTAGAAGACCTCCAAGGTCCTTTCCAACTTATTCTCTTATTCTGTTATAGCCCTGCCAGAGGGAACTTCTGCAGACACAACCCCAACACTGTGTTCATAGGTTCCGTCCCAACCTGGTCTTCTCCCTTTCTCCAATTACCAACCAGAGAAAGAAAGACCTCCCCTCATCCACCCACCCACCCCTCCTCCTCCAGCTTCTGTCTTCTCCCAAGGTCCCTGTGGGTTTATTTTTCCAACTGCACAACTAACAGCAGCTGACAATTGTGAAAATGGCCAGGAAACCTGTGCTTTGGTTGGTTTCCACCAAAGTTTTGAAAGAAATGTGAGGGAACTGTGATTAGACGAAGCACGCACAGCCCTGGGACTAATCCTCACCCCCATGTGGAAAGCTTCTGAAATGAGTGTTAATGTTTACCTCTATTGAAAAAAATGGGGAAGGACCAGGGGAAAACAAAACAAAGCAACAACCCAACCCTCCTCGATTCCAGAAGCCTTTCTTTTCACTGGCTGTTGCATAGCAGCGTCCTTTGCCCAGCCCCCCCCCCCCCTTGCATCTCCCTGCTTCTTCCAAGTTGGTGATCTTCTGCCAATGGCATGGAGCCCCACCGTTGACTGGAGGGTTGGAAAGCAGGAAGAACAGCCAACTTCTCCGATTGCCCCATTGGGGGCTGTATTTGAAGTGAACTGAAACAACGCTTAATAAGACTTTGCCGTGATGCTTGTTTATAGCTCTTAAGAGGCCCCTGGGAAGAGAGGAATCCATATCTTTGTAATCATGACATAAAATCCATAATGGTACGTCAGTTTTAAAGTGCCCCTTTTCTGCTCCGCTCATGCATTTATTAATTCTCTCCCCCACCAGCCCAACCACAAATCAGGGCTACGGGGTGGAGGTGGAGGGGGTCAAGGGCCAAAGCTCACCTCATTTTACTCCTGGCTTAAAAGAGATGGCTTGCTTCAACCGAGAGGGCAAAGGACGAAGTTGACTCCAGATAGATGCTGTTCCTGCCGAATGTACCTTTCTCTCTTGTGGGAATTAGCGGAAGTGTCTGGAGGATTGTGCTCGATCCGAAGTCACCAGAGGGCGCGCACAAGCCATTGTGCTCTTGGCTCTTGCTTGAGAACAGACCTGGGCTCTTGGAAGAAGCAGTGTCTCTGGGCTGCCGTGGTGGCTTTGTTCAGCTCTGTTGGGGAACTCGAAGAAGGCAGGAGAACTTGGCTGCCAGAAGGTTGGTTCTCCAAGTTGCTTGAAAAGCCAACCTAAAGGGATTTTTTTTTTCCAACAGGGGAAAAAATATGGACTCGGCTGGGCATCGGTTGCTGAAGGACGATAATTGAAACAGACCTCCTGGAAAAAAAGAGAGGGCCTGACTTGGCATTGTTGTTAACCCTAATGCAGTTGGCAGGCATCTTATTGGGTAGGTCTCTGGATTCAAATGCTGCAGATGCAATATTGAGGCGTTGATATATTTTTTTCCCATTTAACCATGTTTTGATTGCTATGGATAGATAAAGCATGCATGCTGGAGCCTCCTTCTCCAAGGAGACTCTTTCAGAAAAGTTGAACATGTGTATGAGTAATTCCCCTTTCCTCCTCTCATGTGCTTTCAATGAACATGGTTATAGTGTGTGCATCATCGAATAATGTATTTGAGATTCCATATTCAGTTTAACAGGTGTTAATAGTCTACTGAGCCGTGGATCAATAAACTATGATGATCTGGGTTCACCTTATTCTAAGTCATGGATTAACAAGGAATAATGGCTAATCTAAAAGGCTAAGCCAAACTAAATCACACAATAGCTTGGCATAGGGAGTGAACTATATAAGCTTGTAAACATCAGTGTGATGATGATGATGATAGAATTATACATTAACAGAGTTGGAAGGGACCTTGGAGGTCTTCTAGTCCATCCCTATAGGAAACCCTATAGTATTTCAGGCAGTGGTTATCCAATCTCTGTTTTAAAAACTTCCAGTGTTGGAGCATTTACAACTTCTGGAGGCAAGCTGTTCCACTGACGAATTGTTCTAACTATCAGGAAATTATGATGATGATATGATGAAGATGAGTTATAGGAGATTGAGTTCTCTTGCCTGTCTCTGGCTGAGCCTCCACTGCCATCTGAACCTCATTCTTGTGCATTGTGTCTATTGTTTCTTCCTGGAGAAGAATTACTCTTGTGAAACTTATTTCTAAAATGACAATGTGGAAGTTGAGGTTGCACAAGTGAGCATTGTTGTAAATCAAAAGAGGGCTCACAAAAAATGTTAAACTTGGTTTTATTCCCTGCAAGTGAGTGTGTGTGAGTGAGAGTGTTTGCTTGCTTGATTTATGATCATTTCCCCTGTCTGGAAATGTTCAAAATACACAACAGATTTCCTGAAGGAGAGCAATCTAGAATTTAAGACAACTCTTCCATAAAAGCAGATTAGCCGCAAAACAAATTCTGATCTACCTCCATTACCCTAAAATCAGCAAACCATCACTGTTCTCCTCTTTTAAAGTTGAACTATTAGCTGGTTAATACTGAAGTAATAGGCTTTCATGCCCAATTATTTCCATCCTGGTGATTGGCCCAAAATCACCCAGCCAACTTTCCTAGCTAAGGCTGGACTAGAACTCCCAGTCTCCTGGTTCCTAGGCCAGCGCCTTAATACCACTATACCAAACTAGCTCTCTCTTTTTAAAACAACGCAGATTAAAGTTGAGCAGGATGGATAGAGACAGTTACAAACAACTCAACTAAAGTCAAGGGTGGCAGTGAAGGAGTGAGGGGGATGGTTGGTAGGAGGGAAAGCTCTGTGGTGGGTGGAAAGGAGTATAGTGCTGTGGAAGCACTAAACTCACTTCACCCACATCTGCTTTGTACAACCTGCAACCTGTTCAGAATGGGCTCCTTGCTCTCCAAAGTTTGAAGAAGAACTAGGATGATGAGATGGAGAAGGTCCAAGAAAGATTTTCAGCCAAGAGCCTTCCCTGCAGTCCAGGGTAAGACTTATGCCAACATATCTCTTACACCCAGAGGGAAAACAGCTTCCCAGCCAGTTTTGGAAGTTCTGGAATGGGAATGGAGCAGGGAACTTCCTTGGGAGTAAATTCAAACCGGTCCAGATTCAGGGAAAGGGAGAGGAGACAGCCGAGAAGTCAAGTAAAAGCTTTCGACTAGCCCTGTTACAGGTGGTGGCCTGATCACTATCGGATGCTGCGGCGAGGCGGCGCCTGATTGGTAGTTGCCATGGTGACAGGCATTGCTCCTGTTGCTGTGAACAGGATCTCAGGTTTGTATCTGCTGTTTCTAGGGGGGTTTTGAGACAGGGAGGATGACAATTGCTCCCTTGGAGATACCAGAAAACGAATGAATCGCTGTGCAAGAACTGAAGAAGCAGGGAGGGCGCGGGGTGTGTGGAAAGGCAACTTTTCTCTCCCACAACAATTTGCAGGAACAACGCCTGTTTGCTGACTCACAGGCAGGCGGGCACCCAGTCCTAGCAGGCACACACAACTACCTAAAAGTATCTGAGTTTGTAGCTCCTCTCCGGAGCATCTGACAACCCTTTCCCCTTCCTTCTTGCCTGGGGGTGGGCTGCTGAGGTTGAAAGGCCACTCATGCTTTTTTGGAATGGCTCCTGCCTTCCCTCTGTCCCCCACCTCCCTGCAGCCAGACGATGGCTCCAGGGCAGTTTGCAATCCCTAAAATTCAAAAAAAGAAACCAAAACCATAAACCAAAACAGCAAGGCTTCAAAAGAAGGGAAGGGCAGTGAAGTCAAGAAAGCAGAAGCAGCGCTGAGATGGATAAATTAACTTTGGAAATGAAAGGCAAAGATGAGACAGAATACTGTAAAGTATGGGATACATTCTATCAGTGGTCGGAAAAAAGGAAGGATCCAGAGCCAAAAGAAAGTAGGGTTGGCAGAACGGATGAATTAGAAATAGAAAATATTGTATAAAAAACATGTACTCTGAGTCTATGCCATAATATGTATGACAAACAGGATTGTCAGGACGATTACCCCACATCCAATGTTTTTAATAATTTACTCAATAAAACTTTTGTAAAACAAAAGAAAGAAAGAAAGCAGAAGTAACAGGCAGAGAGAAGGGGAAAATAATAATAACAACGATTGAGCGAGGAGGCAGCAGCCAAAAGTTTAGCAAAGAGGATGAAAAAGCTGTGTCTCTACTGGGACTTTGGTTCCCTCCTCCAATTTTTCTCTTTTGCATATATAGAGGGAGAGGTCCAGTTGAGTTTGTAAGGTTTGGAGGTTTTTGCACCGGCCACAAGTTGGGGATTGTTCACGCTGGATGTCTCTAAGCGACCCCTGGGGGATCTCCTACTGCAGAGTCCTCTCCCTCAAACAAGGAGTTTGCTAGTTCCAGACTGGGAGAAATAGCTTCCAATGAGATCCTCTTAAAGTTTGTAGCTGAAAATGGCACAGCTTTTGCTGTCCTTTGGGAATACTATTTTCTTTTATGGAAAAAAAAAAAAAAGCTGTCTTTGACCAAGAGGACAAACCAAACATGTTTCTCTTCATTTCCATTTGAGGAGGTCAGGCAAACCTCAAGTCCCAATCGTTCCTTTAGCGACTCTTCAAAGTTAGAACAGCATTGACAAAAGTGACTGACCACTCATCTTCACACATACGACCATCTCATGGAATAACAGAGTTGGAAGAGACCTTGGAGGTCATCTAATCCAAACCCACCCACCCCCGCTAGAGCAGGAGAATCTATTCCAAATGTTAGCCTCTACCTTGGATCGAACTTACAGCCTCCTGATTGTGAGGCGAAAGTGCCATCTCTAGGCCCCCGGAGCTGCATGGTCACATGATTAAAATTCAGGTGTTGGGAGCCGGCTAAGATGTATAAAAATCAACCTCCAAAATCTTGGAAATGTTTAACATAGAGGTTGTCATGCCTGGTGGAGACTGACTCTGAGAGAGAGGAGGAACAGCCAACAGGGAATGGAAGCGTGGCTCTGGAAGTGGTGGTGGAGGAGGCTGGGGAAGGGCAGAGGCCGGCTGGGCAGTCAGGGGAGGACCTGGGCCCATCCCCTCTCCATCCTAGGGCATGCAGGGAGGAGCAAATAAGGGAGAGACGTGGTCTACTGGGGAGGAGAGGGCCTTGATCCTCTTCATGGGCTGCAGCTGTGACAACTGAATAAGAGGATAGACCTGCATATGGGCGAATGCTGGAAACAAAGCGTAGAAATATCTCTAGTTTATGGTTCCTCTCTGAGTTTGGTGTCCTTCCCAATGTGTGTTATCTGTGGATGTCCTCCAGCCCTTATCTTGCCTGGTTTGTGTTGTTTTTTCTTTCTTCTTGTAACTGTTTGTGTGGGAGTTTTTTGTCTTCTGTCAAGAATATTCGGAGCTTGGAAGCAAAGTGAAGGAATAAAAGGGGCTTCGCCTGTTTTCTGTGACTGTGTTGTTTTGTATCCCACCTGGGGTCATCACAGGGGTCTTAAAACTTGGCAAGTTTAAGAGTTGTGGACTTCAACTCCCAGAATTCCTCCTCCAGTCATGTTAGTTCAGGAATTCTGGGAGTTGAAGTCCACAAGTCTTAAACTTGCCAAGTTTGAAAACCCTTGGTTTAATGGAACAAGGCACATATTATGGTGGAGTTGTAAAAAAGCACAAGAGTTTTGGCACAGGATTGGGAAATCGTTGGAAGAAATGATCGGATTTTAAAAAGACCATAGACCAGAATGTTTTTTATTGAGAATTATACCAAAAAAATACAAAGAAGAGCTACATTTGATAAAACACGTCATCACTGCGGCAAGAATGGTATTTGCCCAGAAGTGGAAAGAGAAAGAAATTCCTGGTGAAGATGAAGTAATAAATAAAAATTTGACTCCGCTGAAATGGATAGGCTAACACTTGAGATGAAAAATAAGGATGAATTGGAATATTACATGATTTGGAATAGATTTTACTATTGGTGGTGACCGAAAGAAAGGGTTTAAGATTGAAAAGAATTGTTAAGAGGACATCTGTGATCATAGACTTAAATACTAAGAATGCTGGAAAATGTAAATAAGGAATAAATGTTTGTGTGTGTGTGTGTGTGTGTGTATGTATGTAAGTATGTATAAATGTGTATAAGATCTATATTCTGTTATATTTCACTAGAATGATGACCAAAAGTTATGTCAAAACAGTTCCACTACATTCCATGTTTTTTAATTGTTATGTTTAATATTTTTTTTTTTTAAAAATCAGGTGTTGGGCCACTGGCCAGTATTCACTGCAGTTGGCTCTTGACTTACTTCCTCAATTGAGACCGAAATCTCCATTGCTAAGCGAGGCATTTGTTAAGTGAGTGTTGCCCTATTTTACTGCCTTTCTTGCTCCAATCATTAAGGGAATCCCTGAAGTTGCTAAGTTAGCAACTGAAGTTGAGTCTGTGAATCTGGAACTGTATAAGTGATTCCGGCTTAGACTTTGCTTGTCGGAAGGTCGCAAAATGGGATCACACAAACCCTCAGGATGCTGCAACTGTCATGAAGATGAGTCCGTTGCCAAAAGTCTGAATTTTTGGATCACGTGACCACAAGGAGGCTGCAACTTATGCGATCATAAGTACGACTTCAAATGGTCACTAAATGAACTGTCATAAGTTGAGGACTAGCTGTACCCTTTGCAGCATCTTGGGGTAGCCCTCTGCTCCCTTCCCAGCCAGCTTCCAACAAGCAATGTCACTGGAGGAAGCTGAATTCACTTAAGCACGGCAGTGGTTCCCTTAAGGAACTGGCAAAATATGGTAAAATCCGGTGCAACTCGCTTAACGATGGTTTGTTGAGCAAGAAAAATCCTGCCCCAACTGTGATTGTGAGTTGAGAACTACCCACAATCAGAGGTGGTATTCAGCAGGTTCTGACCAGTTCTGGAGAACCAGGAGCAGAAATTTTGAGTAGTTTGAAGAACCAACAAATCCCACCTCTGACTGGCCCCACCAACCCCATCTATTAACTGCCTCCCGAGTCCCAGCTGATCTTCTTTGGTTGCCCTGGACAGGAGAACTGGAAAGCAGATTAGCGGAGTGAGGAGGGAATGAGGATTTTGCAGTAACTTCCACCAGGAGTGTGGAGGGAATGGACATTTTGCAGTATCCTTCCCCTGCCACACCTACCAAGCCACGTCCACAGAACCAGGAGTAAACATTTTTGAATCCCACAACTGCCTACAACGCAAGTGGAATGGAGTGAAAAGGGTTGCATGAATTCAATAATTTTCCTCTTCTATCATCCACAACCATGCAATTTTGGAGGAGCACCCAAAGGATATTCCTGGATATAAATTCTACATCTGAGAGGACACCACCTATTTAGTTGGTCTCTCTCTCCCTCAGGACATAGTCAGGGTCAACTCATAAAACATTCCTATGCTTGTTTTAGTAGTTGCCATAAAAATGGGGGGGGGGGAGTGTAAGTACATTCCAACTCTTATCTTTAAAAGATTGTAACTAAAATACCAGAGTTTTTGCCCACAAATATATTTAATTGGAGAACATGACACCCAGCCTGTGAATGTGCTCAATTGGAGAATCTGATTTATGGCACACCCAGGGAGAAAGGGGAGAAACAGGGTCACAGGGGATTGTAACTGACATATGCCAGAGTTGGTTTGATATAGTATAGCAGTACCAGTATGCCGCCTCTAATGAATCTTTTGAATTTTTTTGAAGTTTGGCTTGAGAATCATGATTTAATTAGGGCGATTTCTGGAATCCTGACAGCCAGATTTATTTTCCAGAGAACAGAGGTGGTATTATTCAGCAGGTTCTGACCAGTTCTGGAGAAACGGTAGCGGAAATTTTGAGTAGTTCGGAGAACCGGCAAATACCACTTCTGACTGGCCCTGCCATATATTCTTTGCCTCCCATTGAGTCCCAGCTGATCGGCTGGATCTTCTTTGGTTGCCCTGCAGAGGAGAACAGAGCTGGAAAGCAGATTAGCGGGGTGGGGAAGGAATGGGATTTTGTAGGAAACATCTCCCAGGAGTGGGGAGGGAATGGAGATTTTGCAGTATCCTTTCCCTGCCACGCCCACCAAGTCACACCCACAGAACCCATAGTAAAAAACTTTGAATCCCACCACTGCCAAAGAAGGTAGATAAGGTCTCTTAGGATTATCTCTCTCCTTCCATTCTTCTCTTTGCTTGCAAAAAAAAAAAAAAAAACAATAGAAAACAATGGAAAATCTTAGCGCTTTGCAAATATTCCATGCAAAGAATCGGTTTAAAGAGGAATCATCTCTTGGGCTTGAAACTTCATGTCAAAATGTCTCATCAGTTTGATGGACTGAAGCCAATACCTTTGAGTCAATTCAGAAGGGTTAGAACCTCACTGGGACAATAAATGAGTGGCTGGGTTGACATGCTTTTTTTCTGGATTTACTTGGAAATTCCAAACCTCTTAACTTAAAGCATAAATCCAAATTATTGTGGGTTTTTTTTTTTTTTTAAAAAAGAAGCCAATATCTGTAATAAAACCAGCACAACTAATTAAATTGGAGATATGAATAAGTCTGGGCATGATTTGCACACTTGGGAGATAGACAGCGATACCAAGAAAGGAATCCACAGGGATTCCAGATCTCTAGGATTACTGAAGTTTCTCTTTTGTTATTGAAGTTTAGCAAAGTTAGGAGGATTAGGGATGATATGATAGAGGTGTTCCAATATATCTAAGGGGCTGCTCCAAAGAAGAGGGAGTCAAGCTATTCCCCAAAGCACTTGAAAATAAGACAAGGAGCAAAGGATGGACACCCCCTCACCAAGGAGAGAAGCAATCTAGAACTAAGGAAGAATTTCCTGATGGTCATAATCATTAATCAGTGGAACAATGTGCTTCTAGAAATTGTGAATGCTCCAACACTGGAGGTTTTTAAGAAGAGATTGGACAACCATTGGTCTGAAGTGGTATAGGGTTTCCTGCCTCGCCAACGGGTTGGACTAGAAGACCTGCAAGGTCCCTTCCAACTCTGTTATTCTATTAAATACCCAACAGCTTGACATGTTAGGCCCAGCTGCAGAATTTCACCAATAAGCTTCATGATTTCCCCCCATCCCCCAATGTCCCCTGATACTTCCCAAAACTTGACTGGAAGTCATAATTGCTTCCTGCAAAAGCGCACGTCCCCTTTCCTCCTATTTTATGTCCTATGGGAGGGGCCCATAATCTCCGAGATGTGACCCTACTCCTGAGTCGACCCCGCTTTCTCAATTGTTCTTGTCTTTGGGTAGCCCTGCGCATGCGCAGGCAGGGAACCGGTTCCAGAAGCTCCCCCGCCTCCCTGCTGTCTGAGCCCAAAGGCAGCTGATGACTGCCAGCCTGCTCTGACTCCATCTCTGCCTCTGATACAGAGCCCTCGTCCGAGCCTTCCTCAGCCTCCAAAACTGGCCCAGGTTCCTCCCCTACCTCCTCACTATTCTCTGACTCTGCTGCCGGCCCCAGCTCTGTCAGCCGCCGGCGGGCCACAGCACATGTATCTCCTTGGATCACCTTAGGTTTTGGGTTCAGTTCTGGCCATGAAGTTGTTGAATCGTTGGCTCTGGAGGGAGGCTTCTAGAACAGATGGAAGTATCCAGAGGTGGTATTCAGCAGGTTCTAACCAGTTCTAGAGAACCAGTAGCGGAAATGTTGAGAACTGGCCAATCCCGCCTCTGCCTGGAGATTTTACAATATTCTTCCCCTGCCACGCCCACCAAGCCACGCCCACAGAACCGATAGTAAAAAAAATTGAATCCCACCACCGATCCAACCCTAACAATTAACCAGTGGAACTACTTGCCTCCAGAGGTTGTGACTGCTCCAACACTGGAGGTTTTTCAGAAGAGATTGGACAACAGTTTGTCTGAAATGGAATAGGGTTTCCTGTTTGAGCAGGGGGTCAGACTAGAAGACCTCCAAGGTCCCTTCCAATTTTGTTATTCCATTATTCTCTTGCCAAATAACTCTCTCTGACCATCCCTGAGAGATGGGAGGCAGGATTCGCACCTCACTGGATTTCTTTCTCTTTTTTCCCCTGAGAAGGCACAGGTTTTTTCTAGTCTTTCTTATGTGTCAGTGGAAAATGTTAGGGAATGAGTGACAAAAATGCCATTTGCCAAGGACCATGGCTGAGGAATTGAGGAAAATAGTCCAGATCTAAATAGCTCTTCTAGGATGAATAGGGCCCAAAGCAAGTTGCACCTCAAGGCCCCAAATATATATTTTTAGGAAGTTGTTTACCTAGCATCCTTAACCAGGTCAGTTAAAACCTTCATAGCTGCTTTTGCAAATAATGGTCATGTTTCATTTGTTTTAATTATTCTTCCTTCCTTCTTTCTTTCTTTCTTTCTTTCTTTCTTTCTTTCTTTCTTTCTTTCTTTCTTTCTCCCCCTTTCTTTCTTTCTTCCTTCCTTCCTTCTTTCTTTCTTTTTCTCTCTCTTTCTCTTTCTTTTTCTCTCATTTTTCTTTTTGTTTATCTTTCTTTTCTTCCTCCCTCCCTTCCTTCTCTGTCTGTCTGTCAGTGTGCCTGTCTGTCTGTGTTTGTGTGTGTTTTAGGGGTTTAGAACATTGTAAAAACCCCTTTGGTTTAACTGCCACGTCCATATCTTCTGCAGGTAGAATTTGCAGAATGTGGTGTGAATCCACTATTGGCCTGGGCTACCTCTCTTTTCTCACCAGTTCTATCCTCTTCTGAAGAGAGGGAAAAGTGGAGAGAGAAAGAAAGAGGAGAAGACCAGATCTTATTTGATGATTCTTTTTTAAAAAAAGTATCCATATGATCTTGTCTTTGGAGGTCCTTCCAAGCTGTGGGATGCTGATTGTGTAAGACTGAGCAGGTGTATTGGGAAGGCTGTTCCCCGTGCTTTGCATTCAGCCAGGCAGCCAAGCTCAGCCATCTCTGTTTCAGCTTGCAAAGAAGATTGCCAGAGAATCTTATCTCAGCTCCTGTTCAAAAGTTACAATTGATTTTGCTCCTCTCCATGAGGCTCAAGGCTGGGGGGAAAGGGCGAAGGGGGGAAAACATGACATGATTTCATGGGGCTGGGTGGCTATCTGGTTGACTGACAGATGTAACAAGTTGGGGATTACACATTTTTTTTTTCTTCTGATTATTACAATCCCTCTAGATCTAGTCTTTGGGAAGGAGTTGTTGGCCTGCTGGCTTGGAGTCTTCTTCTTTTTTGTCCTTTGGCCAAGAGAGCTTTCTGGAGCGATACTTGAGGAAGGCTCAGTGGTCAGATATTGTCATGCCCCTGTTGGAATCTGATTTGGAGGGGGGAGGCCCAGCAGCTGACAGGGAGTGGGAGTATGGTTCCTTTGGCTGTGAAAGAAACGGGAAGGGCAAAGGTCGGCTGGTCAGAGCAGGGGAGAAATAGACCAAGGGAGAGGGAGTTCAGAGGAAGACTCAGGCCCACCCCCACTTCATCCTAGGGCACACAGGGAGAAATGGAGAAGGGAGCAATGTGAGTTGCATGGCTTATGGGGGAGGAAAGGGCCCTGATTCCCTTTATTAGCAGCAGCTGGGAACACAGTGTTTAAAAAGGGAGTTTGCGCACAGCAACTTATTGGAAACAAATCGTGAATTATCTGGTATTGTCGAGGCTTATCTGTGTTCCTGGCTTCTTCCCAACCATGTTTGCTTTCAGGTCTGCAATTCCTTCTCCTGCCCTCTCAAGTTAATTACTGCAGCATGGTTTGTTTGGATTACAGCTTGTATGTACTTTGTTTTCAGACTGAATTTCCTCCACTTAAAGACTGTTCTTGGGAGAGTTTTTTTCTCCAGACGAAGGTAACTGGACATTGGGGGAAAAATTGGAGGTATTAAAGGGATGTTTCTTGCTTATTTGACTGTGTTGCCTTTGTGCCATGGCCCGGGTCATCACAGATCTGGAGGGGAACTAGGATTGCTCTTTTGCAAATAATTTACAATAAGAATGCACAGCCTGAGTCTATGGAATCCTATGCAGCCTCGAAATCTGTGGCTGCTTTACACGCAAACCTTACCCATGTACAAAAATGAAAAGAGGGCTTGGAATATACAGGTAGTCCTGGACATACAACCACAGGTCAGCCCCAAATTTCTTTTGTTCAGTGAGTTTTGCCCCATTTTACAAGTTGTTGAATCAATCCCTATAGTTGTTGAGTTAGTAACACAGTTGTTAAGTGAATCTGGTTTTCTCTTGTAGTAGTGATATCTTCAGAGGTGGTATGTAACAGGCTCTGACCAGTTCTGGAAAATCAGTAGCGGAAATTTTGAGTAGTTCGGAGAACCGGCCAATCCCACCTCTGAGTGGCCCCATCTATTCTCTGCCTCCCGAGTCCCAGCTGATCACCTAGGTCTTCTTTGGTTGCCCTGCACAGGAAAACAGAGCTGGAAAGCAGGTTAGTGGGGTGGGGAGGGAATGGAGATTTTGCAGTAACCTTCCCCTGCCATGCCCACCAAGCCATGCCCACAGAACCAGTAGTAAAACATGTTGAATCACATCACTGAATAGAATGGAATGGTATGGAGTGGAGTGGAGTGGAGTAAAGAACAGAACAGAACAGAACAGAACAGAACAGAACAGAACAGAACAGAATAGAATAAGAATAAAATAAGAATAGAGTAGAACTAGAATGGAACAGAACAGAACAGAACTGAACAGAATAGAACAGAAGAATAAGAATCAAAGAAGGAATAAGCATAGAATAAGGAATAAGAATAGAGTAGAATAGAATAGAATATGAAATAGAATAGAATAGAATAGAATGGAAGATGGAATAGAAGATGGAATGGAATGGAATTGAATGGAATAGAGTAGAGTAGAACAGGAAATAGAATAGAGTAGATAAGAGTAGAATAGAATAGAATAAGAAATAGAATAAAATAAGAAATGGAATAGAATAGAACAGAACAGAACAGAATAGAATAGCAGAGGAGAGTGGAGTGGAGTGGAGAAAGAAGGAGAAGAGAAATGACAGAATTGGAATGGACCTTGGATATAGTCTAGTCCAGACCCTGCTCAAGCAGGAAACCCATTTCAGACCAATGATTCTCCAATCTCTTCTTAAAAATCTCCAGTGTTGGAGCACCCACAACCTCTGGAGGGAAGTCGTTCCCCTGATTAATTGTAAATGTAATTGATTGCAAATTAATTAAACTTATAGGGAAAGAGCCCACAAGTTGCTTGTTGTTTCCTAACACAAAACTTTCACCTGTCCTTGGCTTCCATCACCTGCGTGTCGGTCTGAAGTTGTGAGAAAACCCCAACTGTCTCTGGGATTCCAATATGCAGAACCGACTCAGTTTAGTCCCTCTGGCTAGTTACAGTTTCCAGTTAGGGGAAGCTATTTTGACGTGGGAAAACTGAAATTAATTTATACCGCATGAAGCTCCGTTTAATTCACACCAAAATCCAAAAGCAGGCTGGGATTATCTTTTATCATCTTAACCTGAGCAGGGAATTATTGATTCTTACTGCTTCTTGCGCAAAGAAATACATTTGTCCTTCGTTCCACACTTCGGTAATTACTTTTTTAATCTTATTTTTGACATGCGAGGTTTTGTTCAAACATTGTAATCAATTCCCTCTCCCCTACCCCACCACTCTTTTGATTGCCATTTCCTGCCAGGGTTTGCACATGGGCACAAGGCACAAGTACAGAAATGTGAAGATGTCACTTGGCTAGATGGGGAAGAATCGAACTCTTTGTTTTGCTAGAACAATCATCAGTACATAGAAGAGTTCAAAGCACACTCAGCCGAATTCGCTGTACTCAAAAGCCTAAATAAGGTGACTTCCTTCAAATCTATCTATCTATCTATCTATCTATCTATCTATCTATCTATCTATCTATC
>BLBF01000068.1:5178458-5188688 GCA_015471245.1 Laticauda colubrina
TTCTTCTTCTTCTTCTTCTTCTTCTTCTTCTTCTTCTTCTTCTTCTTTTTTCTTGGTCCTGCCTAGGTACCGGGTGCAACGGAAGCGGCGATAGACTAGATTTTGGAAGCCCACCACTCTCAATTCCAAAGAGACTTCTGCAACAACGGGGCGAAAGAGTTGGTGGGCCGGATGGACAAGGAAGGATGCCAGACCCCTAAGTACTTCCTGAACTCTCCGTCGCCTGAGCCCAGGGTAGGTCCCGCTTCTCTGACACTCCCCCCACCCCCTTAACCGGGGAGGGGGCGAGTTTTGCCCAGGACCTTCCCCTTGAAGAAGGAAGGGAAGGATCCCTCCCCGCGTCCCTCTGCAAGGGCCCCGCTCCCCTGCGCTCACTGCCTTTCCCGTTGGCTCACCAACACACACACACACACACACACACACCCGGCCCCTCTCCGAAGACACCCCCCTCCCTTCTGTCTCTCGCTGGGCTTCCCTTCGTCTCCCACCCCTCTCCCCTTCCTCCCTGCCTGATTGGCCGAAGCCTATCCTTATGCTAATCATATGCGAATAGTCCAGGGCTAGTCAGCTGACGTCACCGGGCCCAGTGGCCGCCGCCGCCGCCGCCGCCGAGGGAGGGGGAAGAGGGAAGAGGAGAAGGAGGAGGAGGAGGCGAAGCGGAGCGAAGTGGAGCGCCTTCCGTCGCCCAGGCAAAGCGGGGAAGATCCGGCTGAGCGCGGCGCGGGGGAGTCCGGGCTAGGCAGCCCCCCCGTCCTCCCCCCCCCCGCTTCCCTCTCGCCCTGCTCCCGCGCGGCGCAAGCAGGCAGGGAGGGCTCGCCGGGGCGGGGCGGCCGGGGCGGGGCAGCGCCTGCTGGGAACATCATGGCTACTCTGGCCAACGGGCTAGCGCAGCAGCAGCAGCAGCAGCAGCAGCAGCAGCAGCAGCAACAGCAGCAGCAGCAGCAGCAGCAGCAGCCGCCTCCCGCCGGGCCCCCGCCGCCGCCGCCGCCCCCGCCGCCGCCGCCGCCGCCGCCCCCGCAGGCGGAGAGCGCCGCTTTCAGCACCACGAACAGCGCCGCGAGGATGAACGGGCTGACGGCGCCGGCGCCCGGCCCGGGGGGTTCCATCGCCATGAAGGACCACGATGCCATCAAGCTGTTCATCGGCCAAATCCCGCGGAACCTGGAGGAGACCGACCTCAAGCCCCTCTTCGAGGAATTCGGCAAGATCTACGAACTCACCGTGCTCAAGGACCGCTTCACCGGCATGCACAAAGGTAGGCGAGGCGAGGCGAGGCGAGGCGAGGCAAAGGCTGGCCGCCGGCCCGGAGGTCGGTCGTTCGCTGGCTGCCTTGCCTGGCTGGCTGGCTGGCTCGCCCGCGCGGACCCCTCCTCCGGCTCCGGCGCCTCCCGAGACCCGCCACGCCTGCCCCGCCTGGCCGGGCGGAGGGGCCAACAAAGGAACCGCCGCCGCCGCCGCCGCCGCCGCCGCGCTTTCTCTCTCTCTGTGTGTGTGTGTGTGTGTGCGCAAGCGAGGGAGACGTGCAGTTCTACTCGGAAGCCAGCCAGCCAGCCAGCCAGCCAACCAGCCAGCCAGCCAGCCAGCCCCGGAGCCCCGGCTTTCGGGCGGGGGGGGGGGGGGGGGGGGGGGCCTGGCCCCCCGGGGGAAAAAAAGGGCCCCCCCCCCCCCCCCCCCCCCCGCCGCCCCAGCTGGGCTGCCACCTCGGAAGATGGCATGGGAGGGTTCGTCACCCACCCAGGGTGTTTGCGTCCTGGGAAGGGTTTGGTTCGGGCAAACAGGAAAATGACAGAGGGAGGGAAGGAGAATGCCGGCCCTCCCCGTTCTGGTGCCCCCCCCCTCCCTTACCCTACCCAGATCGTATCAATAAACCTGTGTGCAAACTTAGGTGGCAGGTTTAAAAAACAAAAGTGGCCAACAAGAGCGGATGGAGTTGTGACACGTGGAAGGGGGAGATCTCCCTCCCTCCCCCCTCAAAAAAACCTCCATACATTTTGGCAGGAAGAAGTTAACACCGTCGGCGAAGCCCCCTCCCGCCCCCTCCTCCTCCTCCTCTTTCCCAGGTTGTGTTGTTCTTCGCAATACGTTGGTTCGGCGTGCGGGAGTCTTCAGTTGGGTTTGCCACTCGGAGTAAACACAGCTCCACACTAACACAGCCATGCTCAAGGTCCGGGGGTTCGGGCTCACCTCCATTCATCTTTTTGTCACGTATGCTCCGGGGTGCATTGCACAATTCCCTCCCCTCCCCGAATCCAAAGAAAGAAGAACTAGCGTTCCAACGTTGGGCAAATGCAAAGTTCGGCTGGGTGAAACATTTGGACGCCCCCCACCTCACCCCGTCCCTCCACCTCCCCATCAAAGGGTTGGCTGGATTTGTGAGAGAAGAAGTGAATGAATCCAAAGGGTGTGAGTGTGCGTGCATGGGTGTGTAAGAGAGAGAGAGAGAAACAAGAGAGGGAGATTTGTAAACACAACTAGAAGCCCAGATCTTCTGAATGAGGACAGGAGGTGCTGAACTGAAGGTGCCCCCCCCCCCCGTTTGATTTCACTGCAAAGTTTGTTGTGATGCATTTGTCCCTCATGGGGAGGTAGGGGGGAGGCTGGGGGGGGAGGTCCTGCATATGCTGATGAAGGAGCATGTGTATTTGCAGGGGAGGGGGCCAAGAATCATGCATAAACACTTCCATAATCTGTTTCTTTACCATATTAGCTGAGATTGTTTGGTTTCCCCCCCCCCCACCCCCATTTTTCTGAGTTCTTCTGCACTAGGTTAATCCCTAAAGCCAACAAACCAATAAACCCAGGCACCAAATATTTATTTGTTGATTTATTACGGCAAGCTTTATCTGTGAATATAGTTATGACATCTTTGACAGTCCTGGTGAAGTGTGTGGTGTGAAGCTAGCGTTTCCTGCCCTCTCCCCCCCCCCACACACAAAAAAGGTTTCCACAACAACTGGCTTCTGAGGTGTAACGATCAACGGTTGGAGGATTTCCTGCTTCTTGTTCCTCGGCTGACTTAGATCCGGGGTGAAGACTGGTGAGCATGTGGTAGGACATGTCTTTCTGTGTGCACACTGCATATCTTCACACCAGGAGCCCATGTTTGGGTCATGGCATGACATTATTTGCGTGCACTCAAGTCAGTTTTGACTTCTTGCAATTGGCTGGAGAGTTCCTTGCAGGTTTCTTGGTAACCTTTTTCTGGAACTGGTTCATCATTGGCTTCTTCTTTTTAGGACTGAGGGAAAAGGGCTGGTCCAGAGTCGCCTTAGGTCAGGATGAGAATTCATGGCCTTCCTCTTTGTAGACAAGGGCCTTTAGCAACTACTACAACAAGCAAGATCTCCTTATCAAGAATGGACTGTCTGCGTCTGAATGCAATCTCTTAGGATTGGGTTCCTACTCTGTGGAATTTCTTGGAGGCATCTAGTTGAGTATGGATAACAATATAATTTACCCACAGTGCTTAAGGCGAGACTAGAACTGCCCGGTCCCAGTTTCTAGACCAGTGACTTTAACCCCTATTTGAAGCAGGCTCAATATCACTGATTTGTGTGTGCCCAATTTTACCAGCATTTTAGTGTTTTAACAGCAGCAAAGAATTGTGTGTGAGAGAGAGAAAGGGGGGGGGGGTTGTATTCTACAATCTACTTTCACTTTTCCAAAGAGTACCATTCTTCTTTGTCACCTCAAAGTTAGAAAGAGGTCGACTTGCTCATAATACTTCTCGATATTAATTTTACTGAAGGTCAGAAATCAATTATCATGGAATTAGTGTGATCACACAGGCAAAATGGGTCCTGTTAGGTGAGTGGTTTCTAGGAACTAAAATGGAGGATAGAAGAAAAAAAAAAAAAGCAATGAACAGATACCATAAGAGAAAAGGAAGGCTTAAGAATGCTTGCATTTCATTTTTTCTTCCCCCAAATAGCAGGTTTGTATACTTCATGTTATATTTTTAGCCCCACTTCTTGGAAGTTATCAGCAGAAGGTTCTCTACTTTCCATTAAATGCATAGATAAAACTTCCTGTTACATGTATGACCAACTTTTTGGCTTTTTAGCCACAAGAGAGTGAAAGCATTTGGTTAAGGCTGAGATCTGAGAGCATACTTACCTGTTCTCTTAATTTAGCAATACTTTTTTTCCCTAAGTAAACATGTATTGCCCTCATTCCTAAGGAAGTGTGAACAATTTAACCAGAAGTTATAACTGCATTTAGTTACCTGGAGAACAAAAACAAAAACCTCACCTGAATTCAGGGAGACTTATTGTGGGTGGCTGTATTTTTGCATTTTACATTTCACATTGGTTCTTTTCTTGTGGGTAAAATGCATGATCAATTGGAGAAAAGGTTGGAGAAAAGGGGCATTTTAAAACACATCTTATTCCAATGGACCCCATTCCCTGGGAGGAAAAAAGGCTGTCTCAATTTCTTTGTTTTTATAACTTTCTCTGGATTAGCTACAATATTTTGAAAAGTGTACTTTCTGAATTGATGTAAAAACTAGGATTTGATGCCTGGTGTTGGGTTGGTGCTGCAGAATCCGTAATAGTCAGGAAGAAGATTCACCTAAATTCTCTATCATCTCCAAGTAAATGGATGGGGACGAGCTTTAAAGTAATATTTTAAAAAGGGTAGCTTTGCAACATTTAGGCCTGTAGGTGTGATAGAAGGAGACAGGGATATAGATAAAGCAGTGGAGAGGGGAAAAAGAAGAGAGAAACCAGATTTTACTGGGCAAGAAACAAACAAGCGGATAGGTGAACTTCTGTATCTTGCTCAACAAGGGTGAAACAGGAGGTAGTCTGTCATTAAAATGAATATATATGAATATCATGTTTCTTGCTGGCAGACGGAGGGATAAAGGAAGTTGGCTGGCCCCTGCAGTTTCTTTGGAAAATAATATGCAATTTGTCAGACCGAATCCGGCTGTCTTTACATATTTGTAAACTGTAGCATTTCCAGAGTTTTGTGGTAAGCTCTTTCCCTCCTTTTAGATACTGAACTCCAATTTAATTACCACTTATCTCATCAATAAATTGCCATCCTCATTGCCAACAGCATCAGCAGCAGAAGCATTCTTGTTTCTAGCTGTTTATCAATATTGGAAGTTTTGCCAACCAAAAAGAAAATCCAACTTGCTTCCCTCTTTAAAAGCCAAGTTTAATCCATTCAGTGAAATGTCACCCTTCATTTAATGAAGACCCTGCTTGGTTCTGTTTATCTATCAAGTATGTGTCTTCTGCGGCTCTTATCTGCGTCAGGACAAACCAATAGGATAAATTTCCTTCCTTCCCTCCCTCCCTCCTTCCTTTCTTCCTTCCCCTCCCTTCCTCTTCTTCTTTCCTTCCCCTTCCTTCCCCTCCCTCTCCTTCCTTTCTTCCTTCTTGCTCTCCTTCCTTCCTATCTTCCTTCCTGGATTCCTCTTGCAATAAGCATTTGCCTATCCCTCACCTGGTTTGTCCACAGGATTCTTGTTCTGGCTTTAGGTGTCTGTCACTCTTGATTTCTTTCCATTGGAAGACAAGAGGGTTGCACTTATTAAGAGTTATTAATACTTAATCATCTGGCAGATTTAATTGTGCCAATATTAAAAATGCATCAATGTCAAATTTCATTCATTAAATATTTACATTTTTGAAGGGAAACTGTTTTGCTGCTGTTTTAATATCATTTCAGGAAGCTTTATATAGGATTTAATTAAAAGGGGGGGGGGTTGATTGGAGAAGCTCCGCCAATCTTGTGCACGATATCCTTTGAGCTAAGCAACACCGTGGTTTTTTTCTCCTCCTTTACCAAAGGGTTAAGCCAAAAAAATCCCCCTTCTTCTACTCCACAGAAGCAAACAACATCCTGCTCTGGTCACTTCTCCACATCCAGCAGGCTCCGCAGAGCTGATGTAACAATCCCAAGGTGCTAATCTCATCTGCGACTATTTAGCCATAACAAAATATCAGCTGAGCCTTCCTGGAAGGAAGAAGTTAAGAGGTGACTCAGTGCTGGGCAGTCTTCGACACTCTCTCTCACCTTGATTTACTCCCTGCAGTGTGTGTAAGAGAGAAGTGACACCCTTGCCCAGCTCTGCAGGCCCAAGAAAGTTCAGTCAAAAAACTCATTTGATATAACATGCAGATTTTTTTAAAAAAATTCACGTCCTGTGCCAAGCACATTGGGCTACAAGCGTATGTCACAGTTCCCAGTCCACAGCTAGAGTCTCCTCTTCCTTCCATTTAACATTTATGATTGTCAGATCTTCCTGGTGACCGGTTTTCTTTGGCCTTCCTCTTTTTCTCCGACCATCTGGTTGTATCCATTTGTTTGCTGTCATTGCTGGACGTTGCTCTCTCATGTGGAACACCTGTTCATCAAAGCCCATTCTTCTTCGTTCAGTCGCTATCTCAGAGATACCTTCAGGAATTGGTAAAATTTCCTGGGTTTAGGACATGGTCTCAGACTGTTTGACATGCCGATCGAGCTCAATTAAATCCATGCTTAGCAACTGCACTTGGATCATAGGCTTCAGCTTGTTTAGTGCACATCTTGGTTTCCAGGAGTGAGGAGGTGACACTGAATTCGAGTGCTGCATGAGAGTTTGGATGTTTGTTTACTTGGGGCATCAGTGTAATAGGCAAACTTAGAAAATCAGTGAATCAGCAAGCAGGTTATGGGTGGCCAGGCTGCAAGGTAATTTACTCACAGCCACTAAGCCATCACATGGCTTGGTCAATAGTGTGGTTTGTTTGGCTGATTTATATAGCCACCATCTCAGATACATGACTCTACATAGCTCACACCTAATAAACTCAGTTTGCTCACCCTAGTTTAGGACTTGGTGGGTTTTGTGAAGATAGCCAAGGAGTTCTTATTCAAGAACACCAAAGTCCAGCAATAAATAAACAATAAACCCATTTTCTTCATTCAATTTTTAGGGCCAATCCTGACTGTTCTAAAAATGAACTTTGCTAGCCATATTAACCATCATTGAAAATGTTGAACTCAGATATATGGGGCCCAAGTGAATCGATAATACTGATCAGATCAAGAGGTAAAACATGGCAAATATACATACCAAATGAATATGATTGATTATGGATTATTTGAGGATTCATAGGAATGAAAAAAAAATTCTTACTTTTCCTTCACCTCAAGACCCAATCTGAATGTGTTTGAGGTGGTGCTTCTATTTCTTCCACCCAAGAAGATTCAGATTTGCCTTCAGGAAAGGTCTACTCTCTCTCTCTTTTTAACTTTGTCCAAATTTCTTTAAGAGAACATCTTAAAATGCCAGCACTTCCTGAGTCAAGATAGATGAGTGACAGAGAAAGAACCTTGTGGTGTCTTTTGATATCTCTTTGTCATTTTGTGGAGCTGTTTGTCTTCTATCTCAGCTCAACCAATATTGTCCATTCAAAGTGTCAGCAAATCTTTCCCAGATAAAATATTTTCCCATCCTTTTTATTTGGATAGGACCGGGATCAAAGTAGGACCTTTTGCATATAAAGTCCAGAAGCTCATAATATACTCTTTAGCCCCCAGTGGCAATAGTTGGTCTGGACTTTATGAATGTCTGATGTGCTAATCTGGCTGGTTTTTTGTTTTTTTTTTTGCACTGATCCCAAGTGTGTTGGCTTCTTCCTGCTGATGCCAATTAGCCAGGCCCTGCTAATCCATACCAACTGTGTGAAATCAAATTCTCACTGGGTTTTACATTGATCTGCTGCCAAATTGTATGCAACTCTCTGGCACGAGACAGTTTTCCCCCAACATACCTGGTAGTTGTTTCTGACACTGCCCAGGACTGAATCTGGGCCTTTGTCATGCAGAGTCTTTACACCCTTTCCCTAAAGAGGAAGTAATAGTCTCCTCCCTTTAGATTCCTGAATAATAGCCTCCATCTGTTACAAATAAAGTAATGATTTAAAAGAGAAGATAGAAATCTCCGTTAACTGAATTGGACCTTCCGTTCACCACAACCAACATGGTTTGGAGAAGCAACACCTTCTCCATTCCTATCTGGTGGTGTTGGGAATTAAATTTAGGAGGTGTCCATGTAAAGCTACTGTTGACTTTTAATTGTGTTTGCTTGTCTTGGTTTTTCCACTTTTATTTGTGGTTGCCCAGACTGAGGTGGGCTCTCAAAGTCATTCCCAAAGTCTTTATACCCCTTTTCATTCCTTCTTTCTTCTTTCTAGGTTGTGCCTTTCTTACGTATTGTGCCCGGGACTCAGCCCTAAAAGCTCAGAGTGCCCTCCATGAACAGAAGACACTGCCTGGGGTAAGTGATGCATTCTTCTCTGATCGATGCCCATCTTCTGGGAAAGAGTTTTCTGCAGACATTTGCAAAAAGAGTTGGGTTCCAAACAGTTGATCTGACCTAGAAAGCATTTCTAGACCCGTCTTCTCCCGTTTGGTGTCCTTCCAAGCTCCTTGGAATTCTCCACTGGTTGTCTTGCATCCTTGAACTCACAAATGTTTACTTTACCACCAACGCTTTCATCTTGGTTGGTTATTGGAAATTTGTCTTCCGTACACAAACGCTGTTAAACTTTGCACAAGTCTTGCAATGAAAAAAAAAAAAGGAAGGAGGAGGAAGGGAGAAAAACAACAAACATCTTGTTGTGGCTGTTTTGAGAAATAAATGTTTGTGCCTTTTGGTTGAGCTGCATTTGCACAAACGTGATTATTGAATGAATCCATGGAAAGGGTCTGAACAATTCCCTGGGCACCAAAACTAGAGATGTGGGCCAGTTTAATCCATCCTAAAAATAAACCCCACGAACCAAGGTTAGCATGTGGTGGGAATAAAGCCACTGGATCTTTCACTGGATCTGGTTAATCATGTGGTGTACAACCAGCTCTTGTTTGTCATTTATATCCCTGCCTCTCCTTGGGGTTTTTGGCATCTTGTGGCTAGCAGGTGGCATTTGCAAGGCAGTTGGATCGTGTTTTACCTTTTGTGTTATAATTCTGGAGCAGTGATAAGATGTTGGCTCTTTCTCCTCCTGGATTCGGAGATCCAGGGTTGTTTTGCAATATTCTAGTTTTCAAAGATTAGATTCGCGCTCGTTGTTTGGCATGGAACAAAAATTCTCCGGAGCCTATCCAAGCTTTCTGTGTACCTAGGTCTGTTTTTTAATTGTCCCTGCTTTGTTTGCCTAAAGCCAAATAGCTCCCAGCAAAGGGAAGAGGGAAAGGGGGAGGATGAAAAGAAGCGATTTGGAGTTGACAGCACAACTCTCCTTTGTAGCACTCCTCCACTTACAACCATTCCTATAACTAGGATGGTGCTGGAGAAAAAAATGACTTAAGATCAGTCCTTTTGGTTAATGACTGGCTCAATGTCCTGACAGTCACATGATCAAAATTGGGTGTTTGACACAATAAGCAAATATTGATGACAATTGCAGAACCCCCAAAGTCATGTGATGGCCATTTATTGACCTTCCTAGCTGAGTTCCGACAAGCCGAGCCAACAATTATATGATTTGCTTAAAGACTGGGTCATAAAGGTTGTAAAAATTCAATGCAGTCCTGTGAGGTCTCATTCATGTCTCTTTGCTTAGCTGCAGAGGATTATTATGCAATCATAATCATAACTCAAGGACCACCTGAATTGGCATGGCTGGATGAAAAACAATGATGTCCAACCTTGATTTTCAGAAATGGTTCCATCAGCTTGTTAAGGAGGTGCAGATCTGGTGACCTGTTTGAATGTTTGGATCCATTTTCCGAACGGATCGGAGGCTGATTCAATTCAGATTGACGCAGCCTCCATGAAATGCACCCAACCGGCTTCTGAACTGCATCAGATCAATTTGAAAACATGTTCAGTATCAAGTATTGAATCTTTGCATCAGGCCGGAAGGTCTTATCTGATAGATTAAGAAAATTGGAGGCTGTATGGAATATCAGCCAGATTTTTGGGTCTGTTGGAAGCATTTAAAGAAGAGTTGTGTCGAAGGGCAGAGTTTTGGCACACACCTAAAATATTATGTTCTCTTGTTGTTTAAACCATTCAAGTATCTATTGACCAGTTCAAGACAACTACAGTGACTATGTGGGTGGGAGCATTTCAGCTCTGTTTTTCTGTCTCTTATTTCATTTCGTTCCTGACAGCTGGTTAAGGCTAGCAGTAAAAGTGAAGGACCAGTAATCCATTGTTTGATGACTACCCCTAGTCATAGATAGATAGATAGATAGATAGATAGATAGATAGATAGATAGATA
>BLBF01000068.1:5264499-5281857 GCA_015471245.1 Laticauda colubrina
GGAAGGAAGGAAGGAAGGAAGGAAGGAAGGAAGGAAGGAAGGAAGGAAGGATAGCAATAGCACTTAGAATTATATACTACTTTATAGTGCCTTTTCAGCCCTCTCTAAGTGGTTTATAGAGTCACCCTATTGCCCCCAATAATTTGGGTCTCATTTTACTCACCTCAGAAGGATGAAAGTCTGAGTCAATCATGGTGAGATTTGAACTGCCAAATTGCAGGCAGCTGGCAGTCAGCAGAAGTAGCCTGCAGTACTGCACTCTAACGACTGTGCCCCCACAGCTCATCATCAATCATCATCATCAACAACATCTCCTTATGCTGTGAGGTTCAACACAACCTAGTGCCCTGGATGTTGGCCAGAACTGGGGATGATGGCCACTGAGATGCATAGCAGTGATCCTTAACCTCATCCACATTAAGGCAGGTGGACTTCAATGCCCAGAATTCCCCAGCCCAAAGCTGTCAGTTTGAGGATGACTGGCAAAGACCGAGTGATCAATGGAAACAATTGGGCTTTGTAGCTGGAGTAACTGGGCTAGCCATCATGCTCCCTGCTGACTCGTTGCACCTGGATCTTCGCCGTTTCGTGTGCTGTCTTGCGTTATTAACGGACTGCCTGCAGGCTGCCTTATCTCCTCCGAGACTCTCTCCTGCTGCCCATGTAATCTCTGTCAACAGGATTTAGGAAACGTCCTTTGGGAACACCAGAACTGGAGAAACAAACACAGAGAGAAATAATTATTCCTGATTAACCATTAGTTTCATCTCCACTTGAAGAAACAAGAGAAGATTCCAGGGGGGGGGGGGGGGTGAGCAGAGTCAGCGGAGAAAACAAAATCTGTGCGTTTGTGTGTTTGTGGCGAGTGCTTCAAATGCATAGGCAGCTCAGCCCTCTCAGGAGCTGGGGAAAGAAGTAAAGTTTTCTCGGATAATGTTTGGTGGCCTTTTGACACGAGGGACATGGTCCTATTCCTTTCCAGGAGATAAACGTTCCCATGTGCAATGGGGAAAGAGACTTCATTTCCCCATAGATACTTTGATCTCTGCTAAAGACCTTTCCTCACTCAGGGAAACTGTCTCCTTTGAAACAAAAAAGAAAAATGAATTCTTCCTTCCCACAACAGAAAAACAAGCCTTTCCCTAAAACAGGGTTTCCCAATCTGGGTAAGATGTGTGGACTTCAACTCCCAGAATTCCCCAGTTGGAGTCCATACATCTTAAAGTTATTCAGGTTAGGAAACTCTGTGTCAGGTGCAAGAAATAAGAAACCTGGGTTGTTCAAATGAGTACAAGTTTTATTCCATGCTAGCTCTCTACAGGAATCTGAACTACTAACAGCCAAGAGAAATTAGCAGGAGATAAGAATCTATGGAATTCAAGGAGGGCTGGACCTAGATCTCTCTTGTGGGCATGAAGTGACTCCAAACTGATGATCCACTTGATTCCCTCCCTCAGAATCAGCCTACAGCTTGCAGCATAAAATAACGCCTATTCAGCATTACAATAGATACAAATTCATTACAAAAAAATATAAACATATTTCTAACAACAATAATGACATCTAACACAGATTCATAATAGGATGAATGATGTCCTCAATTTATGATATAACACTGAGCATATAAACACACACATCTCTCATTCTCTGGGACCATGGATATTTAAACTGATTCTGGCATTGTTCTGGCAAAAACCAAACAACCTATTTAGCCCTGCATTCTTCCTGAAAATCCTAATTTCATTGGTTGATTTCACTGTTGCTGGAGCATAGGGCAAGCAAAAGCCACTCTGAGAGTGTGTGTGTGTGTGTGTGTGTGTGTGTGTGTGTGCGCGTGCATGAAATTGCTTTTGCTTTTCTGTCATGGATCCTTTCATGGCTGCTTCCAGATGAGGATTCCTCTATCTCAGGAACTTGGAAATAGTTAGAGGCATGCTGGCTGGGTGTTGCTCTTGGGTGTTGAAGTCCTTCTGTGATGCTGAGGTTGAGAAACACTGTTTCTAAACTGAGATTTTAGATGCTTCCACCTGGAAATGTAGATCTCCACAAAGTCCTCTTTATCTTCTGCTTCTTTCGATAGCCTTTGTCCATTAGATCTAGACAAGGAGATCAGGGGTTTTTTTTATACATGGTGGCCTTCTTTTAATTTTGAAAGCCGCCTGGCGACACCAACCTGTGTGAGCTAGGCAGCCATAATAAATTTGATTTAATAAATAACTCGATAGCAGCATCCTCTCACCTGGGGAAGGACATGCAGGCGAAAAGGATGAGTGCCCCTTTTTGAAGGAAGGCTGGTGCAGCTGAGTTGGGATCTACCTTTGGCCCTAAAGAGTGGTTCCCTAGATGAAGAAGCAGAACTGGTGGAGACAGGCTGGAGCCTGGTCTCGTAAAAACTCCCCTTGGTGTCAGTTTGACTAATTTGTTAGTCTTATCGCTGGCAGGATTCAACGTGGCCCATCAAGGGTGCAGGCCCATAAAACTAATGTAGTGAGGAGGCCGCCTCAGGGATGATAGATACGGCCCGCCGCTTGGAACAAGCATTAGCTTTATGAACCAGAGGTAATTGAAAGGAAATATTTGTTATTGGTCTCTGGCGGACAAGAAGTTCACGGAAAACTTTCTTGACTGGCAGTGGTGGGTAGGTTGCCCATCTTCATGCATATTGATCAGGAAAGAGAAGAAGGATCAACGGTGGTTTTCTTGGTTTTTCTCCTTGAAAAAGTTTCACTCCTCATCCAGGAAGCATCTTCAGTTCCTCAAGGAAAACAAAACAAGGAAGTCCAGTTGGTGTTTTTTTTTCTGTGGGGGGGGGGGGGAAACCACCTTTGGAGAAACCATCACCTGAATGATTGAGAATCTCCACAGACATACTAAAAGGATTCCGGCAGTTATCCCCATTTATGAGTCTCTAGCCAAACTCCAAAAGGATTTATTGGGAGTCAAAAGATGTGGCACTGCCTGGGTATAGCTGACTCTGAGGCACATCATTCATTGTCACCCTTGACCCTGGTTTTCCCCCACCCCCTGGGTGTATCGTAATTCATATTCTCCAATGGGACACATCCATAGCCAAAAGTCATCAATCATGCTCTCCAATTACAATTTTGCACAGCAGAAACTTCGATCACCTAGTTACTATCTTTGAAAACATTTATGGAATGCAGCTTCGGTTTGCAAGCAGCTGCACTGCTCCCCCTTCCCTTTCTATTGGCAACTCTAAAAAGACCATAGAAATATTTTATGAGTTGACACTAGGCTTCCCATCCTTGCAACCTTCAGGTGTGGAGGCTTTAATTCCCAGAATTCTCAGCAATGGTTCTGCTCTTTAAGGAATTTGGGGGCTTGAAGTCTAATATCTAAGGAAGCTCAGAATGGAAAATCCTGTATTAAGCTATAGTGAGTGTCCTTAGAAGGCCAGGTGGTTTCTGCTTGTCAGGAAAAGCCCATATAGTTGAGAAGTGATAGGTTTCTGAATGAAGATTGGTTCAGCAATAACCTTGGGAGAATATCCTGCTTGTGCTCCTGTTCTGGATCTCCCAAGGCATTGAAGTGACATCTCAACAAAATGGATCTGTCATCTACGGACTCTTTGGTATCATCCAGCCAACTCTTCTTAGATTTTTTGTAGTCATTTTTAATTTGGATCACAAAAAAGGGAAGTGTGGGAATGGTTCTAGAAGGAAAGGCCATGAAGCAAACACCAGATAGGCTTCTGGAGAAGGGAATCATCAGAAGTGCCACATCTTGAAAAAGGACTTATGGTTCCTCTCGTACTTCATATGGTACAAAGAGGACAAGATACAGAGCCAGATGGAGTTATTAGTTGAGGTTCCCACTTGCTTCTCTTGGTTCTCTTTGCAGAGTTGAACTGTGTGGAGTTTTTTGTCCTCTCTAAACTTCGTTGTTTACATGCAGATGTTTCATTACCTAACTAGGTAACATCATCAGTGTTAGTGGGTTTAGGTTTGTTCCTTGTTTATATACAGTCACTTGCTCTTCCAGTGTTGGTGGGGGTGTGGTTTCCTTCTTGGTAGTTCCTTGATTAGGGTGTTGGTTTCTGCTTGTTTGTCTGGTGTTAATCCCTGCTTCTTAGGAATCAAGAAGGAAACAATACCAGAACACATCATTTCCAGCAACCAACACCCAGATAAACAAGGATTAAGACCTTACCAATGGAAAAAATAGTTGGCCAAGGCAAAATATTTTTGCCAAGATTTTTTTTTTTCATAGTTTCCTATGTGCGAGATGTGAAAAAAATGGGACAGCATCCAACCAAGTCATACATATACCCATAATTGCTTCCTAGTGTTTCACACAAACTTCCCAAAGGAGGGAAAATGAGCTTATAATGAATAAATTAATTTTCTGGATTCCAAATGTGTTATCACTTAGTGTGGTGAAGAGAAGACACGGTAGTTGCCTTCAATATCAGAAACATTGCCAGTTTCCAAAGCAATTGATGTGACAAACAGTAGAGGGCCAGAATCTCCAAGAGAAGAAACTTCCTAACATTATGGAAGATCAGATGCTGGTAATAAATTGAGGCCAATTTTGTAGAGATACTTAGGAAGCAATTCGATGACCATCTGTCAGGGACGTTCTAGTTGAATGCTACAAGTGGAATCTGGATTGAGCAGGGGGTAGATTAGCTGGACACCAAGACACCTTCCAATTTCAATCTTATTATTTGATATCTCTACATCAGATCCCATTCCACACTCACCCACACCCCAACCTGACGATTCTACATACCACATTTTCTACCCTCCTGACAGATTCAGGTTCAGCAGACCATTCTGTTTTCCAAACTGGACAGAAGTCCTTCTTGTTAAGCTTGGCAAAGTCTAGTCATTAAGAGAGGAATGGACTCTTTATTGAGTAGTTGACTCTTCCCAAGAGATGTAAGCTAGTCTGCCAAACCGGAGCTTCCCTTGCCAAAATGCATCAAAAACTTGCAGTGCCAAAGAATAGCTTCAAAGTTTTCAACTTAACTTCTTGCTGGTGTTCCTTCACCAGCTGGTCCATTAGCCTCAGGCAAAAGGGGCAGAGCTGGTTGTGTGAAACGCTAGGAAGCAAGTTAGGAATTTGCAAAATCAACAAATATTAAATTAAGTGTAGAAAGCAACTTGAACATGTTCAGGTTACTAGAGATTAGTTGCTTCCATGTATTCAGGTGAGTATTTTTGGTGGACAATCTGATTTTAGACACACCCATCAGCTTCTAGATAGACTCAACCAGGAAATCAACACCACAGCAAGAATAAAGTTACTTTTATCAAGATGGGTCTAATAAGAGAATCTTGCAGGTCTTATTATGCTAGACCTCTTGCACTCCTGTGAATCAGGGGAGCATCGGCCTGAGTCGCTTCTGAATGTTATCTGGATCTTAAAACAATGTTTCAACCCCTTTTACCTAGGCAACAGTTCCTGCATATCTCCATTAAGTTATCTTCTTTACTCTCTACACAAAAGAGTTTCTCAACTTTGGCAGCTTGAAGATAATGTGGCCTTCAACTCTCACAATTCTCTGGCAAACATGGGAGTTGAAGTCCATATAATTTTGGAAGTTGAAATCCACATAATTTGGGGAGTTGAAGTCCGTTCTGGTTTACAGAATGGTCTACATAGTTTTGGGAGTTGAAGTTCATTCTGGGAGTTGAAGTCCATCATCTGCTGGCTGGGGAATTCTGGGAGTTGAAGCACTCACATCTTCAAGTTACCAAGGTTGAGAAATACTGATCTGTAGAAGAATGTCAGCCTACTGAAAGGTGGTGTACATGTTTTGTACTGTCTAATCTTCTGGGGCAACTAAACTAGTTCTTAACTAGTTCCTGAATCCAAGGTCCAAAAAGACTGAGTGCAGCAAGAGACTCCCTGTTCCAGCCATGCAGGATTTATGTGTATGGGTTTCCTTGAGACGGTCAGATGTGGAGTGTAGGATATGGGTAGACGTATGGCTGTCTGAGTGCTTGTCTCCAAATGCTGGGTACCGAATTGGATGCATTAGTATCCATTCATCTGTCACCCCAATCCAGTGAAGGCGCTTTAATTGACTTTAATAGCCATCAAATGCCATCAACAATGTCTCTTAATACACAAATCAATTAGCCAGTCTGATTGGCAGGAGGAGAGTGGTCAGGTGGCTGAGAGAGGCAAGAGAGGAGCTGCACACAGCCAGTTGGTCGAGGGATGCTGGGAAAAGCATCCTTCACCACGGCAACAGAGGAGGCTTTGCAAACAACACTGTGGTACCCCTGGAGGCTTCTATATTCAGTTCATGTTACTCTCTTAGCTTGATGTTCCAGGCTATAAATGTAGCGTTTATCTTTTTAGCTCGCTCCAATCCTGCCTCCTTAGGAAGTGGATTAGATAGATGCAGTCATGCTTGCATGAAGTGTTGACATGCAGACAGTTTCTGGTTCAACATTCTGGCCAGCTCTTTAGACCAGCCATCTTTCAGGAAGCCTTTTCCATTTTTTTATCCACCTTGGGACTCGGTTGTATTTTCGCACAACCTCCAGACTGGCTTCAGTCATTACAATAAGCCTCAGTATGCTTGGCCATTGTTTACTGAGTGTCTGGATTTCCATCACATCCTAAGCCATGAAGCTCATTTCATAAACCAACATGACTGAGTTCATGTTGTGGGCTAAGCCAAAAACAAACAAATCACATATTGTAGTGTTATGGGAACCTCACTACAGTCAACACGCTGTGGCTGTTTTCTGTCCATACTAATTTTGTTTCTGAGTTTTCCTGACTTGTGTTGGCTAAACTCCAAGCCTTCCCCAACCTTTCGAGTATCTTCCCTTTTAGTCTAGGATGATCATGCTTGATCTGTCCAAAGCAGTGTTTCTCAGCCTTAGCTACTCTGAGATGGGTGATCTTCAACTCCCAGAGTTCTCCAATCAGCTTATTGGCTAGGGAATTCTGGGAGTTGAAGTCCTCACATTGCCAAGGTTGAGAAATGCTGGTTAAAACTTCACATGGGGGAGAGTAAGTCGGGCAATCGAGACGATACTACTTGTGAGACGAGTATCAAACTGATACCTTCGATTGAGAAAATTAAGGTCAGTTGGCCATCCTTCTGAAATTATGTTGCATGCGTGAAGCTTGATAGAAAAGCTAAAAACTGGAGCAGATTTAGAATAATTGCTTGGGTAGACTGAAATATATGGAGTCCAATTCCTTGATGCAGGACTTAGGGGAAAAGGACCAATTCAGAGTGTTACAAAGATTCTTAGGAGTTCCCCTCCCAAAATGTAATATGTGGTCTTTCTTTCCTAAACTGGATGAACCTGACTTTTTTTTCTACTGGTCCTTCTTTCTTTCATGATGGTAGTCTGATTTATTTTATTGTTGATCTTCACCAAGGGTTTGTTTTGTGGTGCCACTACCTAGTCACTATGGGTCCGAGCATGGAGCTACCAAACAAAATTAAATTGTTGTGTTTTTTCCCCTTCCTATCATGGTGCTCAGTCCATTTCCCTTTCAACAAATGTTTTGCCAAGAAAATGAGGTGAAGACACATAGACCCCTCTGTCCCAAATGTGCTTTTTCAGGACTCAACTAGACTATTTCGCTTCTCATCCAGGACATTGAAGTGAAGAAGCTTCCTGGAGGAGAAATGAAGTGTCTTCAAAGAAAAATGAGAAAGTCTAGTTGCCTTCTGAAAAAGCACCTTTGGGACAATCGTGACCTGGATGACTGAAAATCTCCACAGACAGAGAGGTCTCAGGATATCATCTAAATCTGGAGCCCCAGTTCAGAAAAACGATCCATATTAGAACATGGAATGACTCTGTACAAACCCTAGAATCTCACCAATCCTTCCTCTGTTTCCTTTGGCAGATGAACCGCCCAATCCAAGTGAAACCAGCAGATAGCGAAGGCCGGGGAGGTAGGTGGCGTTGTTGTTGTTTTTGTTTAAAACATTCTTTGTATGCTCAGACAGTTTCTCCAATGGGTGGTGCAGTCAATGCTCCATGTTGGTTTAGATCATCTCTGATGCAGTTGATGTGCTCTTGATGTGGTTTAGAACAGAGGTCTCCAACCTTGGCTACTTTAAGCCTGGCGGACTTCAACTCTCAGAATTCAGCCAACCAGCTTTGCAGATTTCAACTCCCAGCAAAGCTGGCTAGGGAATTCTGGGAGTTGAAGTCCACCAGGCTTAAAGTTGCCATGGTTGGAGACCGCTGGTTTAGAGATGATTGGTGAGGGACGATCCCTATGGAGGGGGAGGAGTATGATAAACCCTAGTGAAATGGATGTTTCTCAAGAAGAAGGGAGCGCATTCCAAAGAGGGGGTTAGGTGGGGGGGGGGTTTGAGACAAGAGCCAATCCAGCCCAGAGTTAGATCAGAGAAGGAAGAGAGCTAAGAGAGCCATTCCATAGAATCTCCCAGGGTGTATCTATCAGGGTTAGAGTAATCTAAGTTTGGCCTGGCAAGATTGTGTCTTTGTGGTATGGGCAAATAAAGAACTAGACTTTGCCTGGATTGTTCTATGTCATTCTTGGGTTGAGCCTGCCATCATCCTTCTCAGGCAGGAAACACAATTAGAGGAGCTAAATCTACTTTAGGCTACAGGATACACCAGAATCTTGCATGTTTGAAGGTACAAACTTTCTGCCACTACTTTTAGCCACCTGATGAATGAGGACAAACCCCAAATCTCTTCCTGTGACTGTTAACAGCTGTGGGCTCTTCCTTCCCTTGTTCCTTCGCTAGGCAGCATCTCTTCCCTTCTTCTCCCCAAGTCTCCATTCCATTATAATGTTGAATCAGACCAAGAGGAACCATATTCTCCTAATATCATGCCTGAGCCCCTCAAATCAAATTAAGATCTCAGTTCTCCTTTCTGTGCCACTCTAATCCTCCTGTTTTTAAGTAGCTGCTCTCCCCTTAAAAGAAAACAAAGCAAAACCAAATTGGAAATAATTAATTGGAAGGCTCTTGGAATGATGCCCTTTGTTTCCCAGAAGGCAAATTCCATTAGAACTTCAGGAAGAACCTCCTAATGGTGAAGGTCATTCTACTCTGGGTTTGAATACACAGAGAAACAGTGGCGATCCCTTTGGAGGAAGGCTTGTATTTGGCCACCAGCTCTAGTAAGAAAGTAGAATTGATGACTTTCGTGGAGCCTTCAAGTCTCCGATTGTAGGTTTCCGAATAAAATAGGAACCTTGCAAATCTTTGCAATTTGCAGATCATGGCAGATTGTTTGAGTAAGAAGGGTCCAGAGGAGGAGACAGTTTAATTAATAGAGATGCAGAATCCTAGCTTCTGGCAAACCTTAAAAAAATCCTTTGGAAGTCCAAGCTTGGCATCTGACAACCTCTACTCCCTTGTAACATAAGGGTTGGTGGAGCTTGGACTGCTCTTTCTTGCATCTGTTTCAGACCAGTGGCATTTTTTTTTTTTAAATAGCAATCTCTCCACTGGCTACATTTAAATTGGCACTTTTGATACTTGGCTGTTGACCTTAGAGGCAAGAACACAGTTTGTGGTTTACACAGCAGTGAGCATTTGAGCAATTAAGCCAACCCATGTAGGGGAGAGTAAAAAAAGGAAAAAAAAAACTCGTTTAGAGACAGGAGGCCCAGTGGTGTGGCTGAAACCCATCAGGTTGAGCCCTGAACAACAACTGCTACCTCCCCATCCCTATTTTTGATGTGACTGCAATAAAAAGCAAAAACGGAACTAGAAAAGGACAATTTGATCCTTTAACTTTGCAGGCATTAAGGAACACAAAAGCTGAACTCTATTATAGAGTTGTGTCCATTTCCCACGCATACCAACACACTGAATTTTAATTAAATTTCAACGAGATTTCGCTTTTTTCCCCCCTTACCTCACCCATTTCTGGAAGCTTTAAAGGTTTCACCAAAGCTACACATTAGCCTTGGATCCAAGATGGCGAGGGATTTACCAGTTACTTAAAAACATTTGGTGGCTGCATTTTTTTTTTTTTTTTTTGGGGGGGGGGGGTTCGATACCTAGAAATATGTACAAGTCTGCATTTTATTCAAGTACACATTTATTTGCATGAGAATGGAGATTTGACAGTAAAAAATAACTAGGCATTCTGGACACACCAGAACCAAATTCCATCTTGGTTTGCTGTAATTTGGCCACGATACTTTGGGCATAACATCTAAACTTAGCGGATAGTGACACCCGCCCTCTCTGTAGAGAACATTTTAAAGGCTTCAGAATAGCTGTTCGTGGCTGACTGCCGCCCTCTAGGGGAATGTGCTTGAATTTTTTTTTTAATTATTATTATTATTATTATTATTATTATTATTATTATTATTATTATTATTATTATTATTTCTATTATTTTAAAAAAGGCAAGTTGGAATCCCAAATACTGTAGTAGCGTTTACAACCAGATTGAAGTTTTGCCAGAAGCTTCAGGACTTGGAGAACTGATAGAAAATTCTCAACATCACAAATCACAAGGAGGGTGAATTATTAATGCTCCCCTAAGCTATCTACCTAAATAAATACCACTACCTTACCCTCATTGGAGGAAACAATTCTCTTCTCCTTGCCAAAAATAACAGCCTTCCAAACCCTCGATAAGATCATTTCCATTTTCAATTAGAACAAAGCAATCAGTGTTAGCAAAAGGAAATTCAAATTGTCCTGATTTTGCATGGATCTCTTGAAAGGTTATTGTTGATATTATTATTACGGGTGAGCCCAGAATCAGCCAGATGTTGGGATCGGATTTGGCATTTTTATTCACCCATCGAGTCCTTCCTAAGGACCTAGGAGAGACAGATGTTGTTTGATGATATTATTAGTGGTAGCATTATCTGTGCAACAATGTGAAATCACAGCTGCCAGTTCTTTTGCTGGTGCTGGCCTTCACACATGACATTACAAATAGGATGTTACAATGTATTGGCACGGTACATGATGTGTGGCTATTTAAGATGAGTTTTATTGGAGATGAGTTAGCACAGTCTGTCTACTCTTCCAAAAGTCTCTCTGTTTGCCTAATAATGAGGCGGGGGATTACAAAATCCCAGAGTACAACACCTCCCAATTACACATCCGAGGTCTATTTGCAACCATCTCTTCTTGTTGAATTTCTGAAGTTCAACCTCCTTTTTTTGCAGAAAATCGTCCCTTAGTTGAGGAATCTCTTGACCTCTAGATCAAGGGCCTCCAAACTTGGGAACTTTAAGACTTGTCGACTTCCAGAAATCTGGGAGTTGAAGTTTGGAGACCCCTGCTCTAGGTCTTACTAAATACAATTCCTGGCATTGTTCAACTGCAGCTGAGCTGGTTAGAGCTCCTGGGAGTTATAGTTTTGATCAACAAAGTGGAGAGTCCCAATTTCCTGGCTACTCTTGCTACTTGAATGGCTTGTATCCAAGGTGTACCTTGGTTGCCTTCTCATCTGAAATTTCTCCCCTCTCTCCTCCTCGGTCTTTGCACCTTATTCCCCAGGGTTCTGCCTACAGTCACATGTATACAAGGATTGGTCTTTTATTCCCAGGTTCTCAGGCCTGAGCAGGGTAAATAACAATCTATTCCAAAAGAGATGTAGTTATTAAACACAATTCAGCTAGTGCCAGCAAAAGCTCCAGGTATCCCAGAGGGAACTAGGAAATAAATTACCCACTTACAGAATGTAATTGGTGAGGGATTAAAAATCAATGGCTAGAACAAGATAGCAGTTTTGGCCAGGTTCTTCGGAGAAGGAGGAGAAAAATAAAATCCTTCCCAGGGAGACAACCCTCTCCATCTTTCAGCCCATGCTTGCCAATGATTGGACATGAGCCATCCTGCAGAGTTGTTTTTTTTTTCTTCCTGGAGAAGTATCAGGAAGACATTTCATGAGTGTCCAACTCGTGGGGTGATAGCTAACCCCAAAGGTAATCAGGAATAACCAGTTCTACAAGTGTGGTAAGATCAGACGGTGGATGAGGAAAATCAATGAAGGCTCCAGAACCTCAATAGCCAAATCCTTGTCTTCTTTCAAGATTTTCAAGAAGAGGGTTTTTTTTTTGTGGGTGGGTGTTTGTGAAAAGGTTCACTGTGATCTTAGCTAGTGTGGTACAATTATCAGACTGTTGGATCAAGAGGAGAAAGTTGGGATGAAATCTCCATTCAGAGTATTTGAAGATTTTCAACCAGTCATGATGGGACATAACTGTCTTCCACTATCTGAGGGACTTTCACAGAGAAGACTTATTCTCCAAAGCATCTGAGGGCAGGCCAAGAAGTAACAGGTGGAAGCTAGTCAGAGAGACATCCAACTTGGAAATAAGAAGGGTTTTCCTGACAGTTAAGTACAATGAAGCAATAGAACAATGAGTTGTGGGTGCTGGAGATTTTCAGAAATACACTGGACAACCATTTGACCAGGATAGTATAAGGTCTCTGGCCTTAAGCAAGGAATTGTACTAAAAGACCTCCAAACTCCCTTCCATCTCTACGATTCTATGTCTTTTGAGCCTGGCTTTCCTTGCAGAGTTACAGGCATGACAATAAAATGAGAATAACAATGAATGCTTCTTGGAAAAAATGTAGTTTCTTGATTTCTAAATTTATAATATATAAATTCAGTACAACAATATAAATCAGAAAAGCAGGAGAGAAATCAAACCAAGAGTTGGCAACTCAAATGTTTCCCATTGCAGCCAATATGATCTTCTTGCAATTGGCTTTGTCCACTGAAGTACCAACAGTTCTTCATACTTAAAAACAGAGAGCAGGTACAGAATAAGAAACTAACATACGAAATGGAGGGGGAGCATGAAATACATTCAGTGTAACAATAGACCGAGATCTGTTTGAAGAGCTGTTCAAAGGATTGCTGTCCATTTCAAAGTAGCTTGACTGAAAAACTGCCCAACTCATGTGTGTTTTAAAAATAGAGATTCCTGAAAAAAGAACAGCAGCGTGTTTGTGAAGCTGCTGTGAGCAGAGAGTCCCAGAGTAGCTGATTGAACAGATGATCTCCTGGTAGTAACTGTCTCTATGCTGAGTAGGTTGCATCTCCATTCACACAACTTGTATTATTTCTAGACCTCTATGGGATTCTCCATAGGGTTGGGGACAAGGAGAGTTAGATTAAAAATTGTCAGACCATATTTAAGCATTTCACACTCAACACAAAGGTCTACAAGCCACAATGGTGTCACTACATGCATGATGACATTATCATGCAACCGTTGCCTTCATGCATTTGTGTCTCGATGCCTGGTGCAAGTAAGCATATTTCTTTGTATTTGTTCCTCCATTCAACAAATCTATATAACTGTAGGAAATGACCAGGTTGAACCCAAAGGAGGGATCAAATGTAACATCAGCCTTGAGTCCCTTCATATCCATAAGAGATCTAAGCCTAGCCCTTTTTGAATTCTACCGCCAATTTGCCTTGGGTGTTAGTAGTTCAGATTCTTGTAGAAAACTAGCATGGAATAAACCTGTACTCGTTTGAACAATCTTGGTTCCTTATTTCTTACACCTGACCCAGGATTTTCCCAACCTGGGTAACTTTACAACATGTGGAGTTCAACTGGGGAATTCTGGGAGTTGAGGTCCACACGTCTTAAAGTTGCCCAGATTGGGAAACCCTGCTTTCGAGTCTATCGGCTGCCAACTTGTTTTGATTGTCAGGAGTTCAGATTCTTGTAGAGAGCTTAAGCTTGCGATAAACCCTTGCATTCTTTTGAGCTGCCTGGATTCCTGATTTCCTGGCAATAGCTGCCCATTGCATGTGAAGTGACTCAGGATGGTGAACAATAATTGTAGCATTTGACATACATACTTGCGTCAGGCATCAAGGCGCAAGCCCACACAGGCAGCAGTTATAGGATGACACCATGACATGGGTATTGTTCTTTTTGAAGGCCACGTGTTTTATGTGAGCCCATGAGACACATTTCATCGGTGATTCAACCCACCTATTTTCTGAGTTTCAGACACGCGACCTCGTACGGTTGGGATGGGTTTGTACAATTCATTCAGCCATGTTAGAAACAAACTAAATGGCAATCTTGGAGCCTCAAAATCTTTGAGGAACCTACCTCCCTCCAAGTTCTGTTTCCTACAGGTGTATTTCTTGGAACCCTGGCAGTTAAGACTAATTAAGCAAGTCAGGCCAACCTCCCCCCCCCAAAAAGCAAGACATCTCTAGAGGGTGTGTATGTGTGTAAAAAATTCCAGAAGGCATCTGCAACTGTGCAATTGCAGTGCCCCCTTTGTACATGGATGCAGCATTAAAAGTAGGAGGTTGGCCTCAGATTGCACAGTTGCAAACCCTATTTGATGTTTTTGACTTACAGATTTCCACAAGAAAGCAGGTCAAGGAAATTGAAGCTAGGTCTCAGTCCCGCAGTCCAAGAAAACACAATTGTTGCTCCTGCGGCTTGCTCTGGTTTCGAAGAGAGCGGCTTTATATTTAAGGAGAGAATGGATGAAACCTGATCCCTTAACTAATTTTCTCAGCCTCTCCACGGACAAAGAGTCTGCCGTGCCAGGCTGTTATTTATTTATTTTCCAGGCTGCAAAGAGTGGCCACCTTATCTCTTGTGTCAAATGCCATAAAAGCCTAACGCTGCGGAAAGCGCGGAAAGCGCTAGAAGAGACAGATGCTGGTAATAATGATGAACGGGTTATTATTTACAGAGGCTCCAATGAGGTTTTGGTTATTTATGACCCTTGAGAAAGCCAGGAATGGTAGGTTATTGGGGAAGTCAATCATAACCACATAGGAGCTTGTTACGTTATTTAATAGTCTCTTCCTTTGGCGTGCGCACATATGGAAGACATGCTTTCCGTAACCTTCAGATCTGCCAGTCTTTCTGTATCTGTCCTATTTATTGCTCCACTGTGAGTCCATTCAGAACATGACCTCAGTGCTTTACCTTTACTTTATCTTGCCTAGAATGTAGAATCATAGGGTTGTAAGGGACTTCAGAGGTCTCCTAATCCAACACATACACCCTGCTCAAGGCATACTAACCCAGTCAAATGGTTCTCCAGCCTCTTCTTGAAAACCTCCAGTGATGGAGTACCCATAACTTCTGAAGGCAAGCCATGCCACTGATTCATTGTCAAGAAATTCCTCTTTAGTTCTAGGTTGGATCTCTCTTGAATGATCTGCCACCAGTTGCTTCTCATCCTGCCTTCAGATACTTTGGAGAATAGGCTAATCTACTCTTCTTCTAACAATTTTTATTGACTGTTTTCTAGTATGATTCGATTGTTCATTATACTTTACAACTATTATGTTGTACCCGATGATTCTTGAGTCTTGACAAATGTATCTTTTCTTTTATGTACACTGAAAGCATTTGCACCAAGACAAATTCCTTGTGTGTCCAGTCACACTTGGCCAATAAAAGAATTCTATTCTATTCTATTCTATTCTATTCTATTCTATTCTATTCTATTCTATTCTATTCTATTCTATTCTATTCTATTCTATTCTATTCTATTCTATTCTATTCTTCTACCTATGTTGGGCCATGCCACAACCTGTTGCCATCTCATGCTTATGGTTGGGATTCCAGATATCCAGGATATTCTCATTCCTCCTTTGCCTTTTCCCAAATTCCCTTCCTGTCTCATGCTCAGGCGTTGTGTGAATTTCTACTTCACATTTGATACAAATGCAGCTACTGTGATTTGTAAACCAAATTTTATGTTTAATGGGTTGTGGGAATTCTCACAGGGTTGGTGTATTCAGAAAACCATTGCCCCATAAATCAGAGCTTAATTCTGGATAAGTCCATATTCCAGGTTCCATGGCCACATGGCATTCTTCCTCCTCATTGGTTTTGGAGGGCACACCAGGTAGGCAAAAATAGAGGGGGGATAGGTGATCTATCAGATAATCAGGACCTATGCCCTGAAAGCTTTGTAGGTGCCAGGTAGTATCGAATTGTACCCAGAAGCCAACTGGAAATCAATGTAGCTTGCATGGGCACAACAAGAAGTGACCATCACTACTCACACCACTGCATTTTGAGCCAGCTGTGACTTCTGGGTGGTTTTCAAGGGCAATCCCACGTAGACCATGTTGCAATAGTCCCATCATGAGGTGACCACCAATAGAAGAGAATATATGTAGCTCAGGATTGAATTGTGGGGTTCTTGGTACTCTCTGAGCAAGCAAACAACAGAGGCCAGAAAGCACCAAGGACTTCTTGGTGGCCATTATCTCTAGACTACATCCATGTGGTCTACTTGACCATTAAAGCAGAATGAAGTGTGTCATTGCCATGTCAGACTCTGCTAGCTGATGGAAGAGTGTAGGACATCATAAATGTCCTCCATGAGTTAGTTAAGAAAGCAAATGCAGAACTGGAGATGCAATTTCTTACAGTGAAACATTGAGCTCTTGACATAATGAGACCAATTCTAGTGTCTTCCTAACATCACTGGCTTTGGCTCCTTTTGAAGATCCAGAGGTCCTCTGGCTGGACAGTGCCTCTGATCCTCACTTCTAAGGCAGGCCTGGTCATCAAAGCCACCCCACCCCCAGTTTACTTCCAGGTGGTTCTGATCATTGCATTTTTCTGTTACTCTGACTAATGAGAGGTGGCTTGTTTTTAGAAGACAGGAAGCTCTTTGTAGGCATGTTGGGGAAGCAACAAAGCGAGGATGATGTCCGGCGACTCTTCGAACCCTTTGGACAGATTGAAGAATGCACCATCCTCCGAGGTCCCGATGGAGCCAGTAAAGGTGAGGGGGCAAGTGAAATGGGAGGGTGGGTCTAAAATGGAAAGAAGGTAGGAGAGCTAGGATCCATATGTATGTCAACTAGGAGTCTACATGGCAGACACTATGCAGGGAGGACCAATCTAGAAGGTTGATGGGTATTGATGGGATGTCTAAAGAAGTATCCAACTTGGATCCATTTGATCTACTGTGTCTAATCCATTTATGGGTTGAACCCCATTTCTGGATTTGCATGATACACAGGACCACTGAACAGCCAACATTGGTTGCTCGGCCTTTCATTCAAACCGAATTGAAACCTGAATGGAGTTGAACTGAATCGAACTGAGTTCTTTCTCTGCCTCTAGGATGTGCCTTTGTCAAATACGGAAGCCATGCAGAAGCTCAAGCCGCCATTAGCACTCTCCATGGGAGTCAGACCATGCCGGTAAGTGTGGGCCAAAGCCTACATCCAGAGGGAGGAACACAGTAGTGTACAACTTCATGCACTTGCAAGGGAAAGGGCCAAAGGCATTGTTCGCCACTGTGCAGTACCAATAGTTCTTGATGGGACCAGAATTTCCTTAGTTCAACAAGGCAGTTGGCAGTCCCTTCATCTGCCTCTCCTTCCTTCCTTCCTTCCTTCCTTCCTTCCTTCCTTCCTTCCTTCC
>BLBF01000068.1:5288207-5323484 GCA_015471245.1 Laticauda colubrina
GAAGGAAGGAAGGAAGGAAGGAAGGAAGGAAGGAAGGAAGGAAGGAAAAGCAATAGCAATAGCACTTAGACTTATATACTGCTTTACAGCCCCCTCTAAGTGGTTTGAAGAGTAAGCCTCTTGCCCCCAATCATCTGGGTCCTCATTTCACCAATTTCAGAAGGATAGAAGTCTGAGTCAGCCTTGAGTCAGTCAGAATGGAACTGCTGACAGTGGACAGAGTTAGACTGCAATGCTGATTCTAACCATTGTGCACCATGGAAGGGAGGGAGGGAGGAGAGAGAGAGAGAAAAAAGGAAGAGCAATAGCCCTTAGACTTATATACCACTTCACAGTGCTCTACAGCCCTCTCTAAGCAGTTTACAGAATCAGCCTATTTGCCCCCAACAATCTGGGTCCTCATTTTACCCACCTCAGAAGGATGGAAGGCTAAGTCAACCTTGAGCCAGTCAGAATCAAACTTCTGGCAGTTGGCAGAATTAGCCTGCAATACTGCATTCTAACCATTGCACACATGGATGGAAGGAAAGAAGGAAGGAAGGAAGGAAGGAAGGAAGGAAGGAAGGAAGGAAGGAAGGAAGGAAGGAAGGAAGGAAGGAAGGAAGGAAGGAATGAATAGCAATAGCAATAGCACTTAGACTTATATACCGCTTTACTGCTCTCTCTAAGTGGTTTGCAGAGTCAGCCTCTTGCCCCCAACAATCTGGGTCCTCGTTTTACTCCAAAGGTAATAAACAAGCAAACAAACTTCTGCCATAGAAAGAATGGCTGCTGAAATATGTCTACTTAAGTGAAGAGAAGGACCAGGGGTGACATGATTTGAGGGAATTTCCAATATTTGAGGGGCTACCACAGAGAAGTGGGGATCAAGCTATTCTCCAAAGCACCTCAAGGCAGGACAAGAAGCATGGAAGGATGGAAACTCATCAAGGAGAGAAGCAACCTGGAATTATGCAGGAATTTCCTGATAGCGAGAACAATCAATCTGTGGAACGGATTGCCTCCAGAAATGATGGGCACTCGATCACTGGAAGTTTTTAAGAAGAGCTTGGACATCGATGTATCTGAAATAATTTCCTGCTTGAGCAGGGTGTTGGATTAGAAGATCTCCCAGGTCTCTCCCAATTCTGTTATTCTGTCATTCATTCCACAAGCTTTCCCCACATCCAGCGGGAAGCAAACCATATTAGCCATATCTGTACTTCCTTCTTGTCCTTTCCTGCTCAGTCTTTTTTTTTAGAAAATTTATTTAACATTTATGCAATTAAAAACAACAAATACACACATATATGTACATATATACATTTTATAGCATTTACTGAGCAATGGTTGCATTTGTTTTTTCTTATCATTGACGTGTTTTACCTTATTACAATAACTCTTTCATCCTTTTTAACATTTTTAATTATCTATAAACTTTATAATTACTCACATGTCTCCCTTATTTTCACTACCTTGTCCAATTATCAGATATTACCTTTTCTTTTAACCAATCATAGCAGATGTTCCATACTTTGTAATAATCACTGTCTTATTTTTTAATAATTTGGTCAGGCTATCCATCTCAGCACACTCATGTATTTTTTTAATTACCACATCTGGTGGTAGTTGGGGGATTTCCAGTTCTGGGAAAACCTTATTCTGGCTGCAGTGATATATATCCCCAGATCCAGTGGGAAGCAGACCATATTAGCCATATCCGTGCTTCTTTCTTGCCCTTTCCCACTTGGTCTTAATGGAGTGACTTCCTCTGCCCTAATCTCTTTGCCTTCTCTCTTTGCCTTCTCTCTTTCGGATGCTTCAGGTACAAGCACACCTCCAGGGATCAGCACAGCTCCAGTCCCCAGCATAGCTACCCCCATTGGCGTCAATGGATTCAGCCCTCTCCCACCACAGACTAATGGGCAGCCAGCATCGGAAACCATTTACACCAATGGGATCCATCCATACCCAGGTAGGATTCTGGACCAAGAAAGGGCCATGGGACGGTGATGGGTGTATATCCACCTGTGCTACAGCAAGGAAGAAATAGCTTCTCTCCCAGCCCTGCGAGTCGATTGAATTTCTGGTACTTTGGACTGTAAACAGGTGGGCTGCTGCGGGTTCAGACTAAGATTCAGACAAATCCCACTCCTGGCTGACCCCACCCAATCTCCTCCTCCCTCCCAGGAGTCCCCATGGGGCCCGTTTTGAATGCAGATAAGTGCAGGGTGTGCATGGAGGCTCCGAGAGTGCAAAAAACAGGCCTCCCATAAGTTCACAAAGGCCAGAAATGGGCCCATTTCTGGCATCCAGAGAGCCTTCGGAGCCCGGGGAGGCTGTTTTCTCCCTCTGGGAAGCTCAATAAAAGCCTCCGGAGTCTGGGGAGGAAGACATAGCCACCAATGTGCAGGAAGCCGATTAGGCCACACCCACCATGGCCATGCCCACCCAGCAACCGGGCAGAGAAGCTTTGCTAAAGTTTTTGAAGCCCACCCCTGACAGGGTCCCTGGGATTTCTCTAATTATGCAGGCAAAATGAATCACAATCTTCTTAGACAGGAGCTCCACTGTTCCTCCAGATGTTGCTAAAAGCCACGTCCCACTTGCCTGACCTGGGAAAGGAGTGGGAAAGGAGGGTGGGAGTTGCCACCACATCTGAAGGGCCACAGGTTGCTCTGTCAGGTGTGGGAAAACAAAAATATAGGCTATTGATCTATCAGATTCAATAAGGCCTGTGCGTGATAGTCGGCTCCAGAATAAATAGACATGAACTAAAGTTTTAGGTAGGATGATTTCAAAATGTACCAGAACTATTGGTAATCCTGCTGAGCTGTTGCTAATGGTGAAACGTGGTTTTGCAAAGTATGTAGCTTTATAAATATATTTGGACATAGAAAGACGAAACCACCACGAGAAATAAGGAACTGAAAGTAGACGATGGACAGAGGTTTGAGATGTACCCGGGTATATGTGGAGACTGTCTCCACATTCTACCAGTTTCTACCAATCTGGACTGTCTCCAGATTCTCCCAGTTCACACCTATTCGCTAGACCCGGTTGTTAACATTCTAAGCAGTTCAGAGAATCGGTTGTTAGAAGAAATTACTGGCCTAATCCTGTAAGGAAGGCAGGAAGGAAACATTCTGGTGTTGCTTACAGAAACTGCCTCTCCATTAACCCTTATTACATTCTTGGCAGGACTAGACTTCCTGTCTCTGGAACTTCTCTGGAGTTTTTTTTCCCTCCTTTGCCCGTACTTTGCTTGTGTGGAGTGACCATTCAAAGTTACAATGGCATTGAAAAAAGTGACTTATGACCTTTTTTCACACTTACAACTGTTGCAGCATCCCCACAGTCATGAGAGGCCAGGCGAGGAGATGCGTACCTTGATGTGAGTGATATTGAGTTGGCCACGCCCAGCCAATAACATGACCACCAAGCCATGTCCACCCAGTCACATGACCACCAAGCCACACCCACCACCTAAGCCATGGCCACAGAACCAGTTGTTAAAAATCTTGAATCCCACCCCTGGACTGTCTGTCAGTAAGAAAGAACAGAGAAGTAAGTTGTGAAATGCATGCAGAAAACTACATAAAGAATGTCTTGGGATGAGTTCAGAGCCACTGGCCATAGCTATTCCTGGCTGGACCAAGCTATTGTCTCTGGACCAGTGGTGGTATTCTACTGGTTTGGCCCGGAGCTGCAGAGCCGGTAGTGGTGATGAGCAGTGGAGACAGAACCGGTTCTCTCTGCCGCTCTGCTGTTGGGCCCACCCACCCGCCTGGCCTCCCATACTCTCCTTTATCCTCTGCTTTTGAAGCGCAACTGTTTTGCGCGGCACAGCAGAGTGCTACGCGGCACCTGCTGAAGCAACCGGGAGAGTGCAGGCTTGCAGGAGGTGAGTTAGAATTCCTCTGTGCCTGTGCAAAGTGTGTGTTTGGCATGCACGCTCATGCACAGTGTGTGTGCACGCACAAAAAGCACGCCCACCAAGCCACATCGACCGAACTGGTAGTAAAAAGATTTGAATCCCACCACTGCTCTGGACCTCATTGCAATGGGTTATTGATGTAAGTAATGTTATGATGGCTATTCATGTTTCAAATTGCTCTTAAAACAAGCCTTTATGGCACAGGATTTGGCAAGTCAAAGAGGAGGGATCAGCACCCCTCCTGGTAGCTTTGGCCCCTGGTCCCACTGTGCCGATGGGGCCATCTTCCAATGGACTCTGCTCACTCTCGTCCTTCTTCCTTCTTTTCTCTTCCCAGCTCAAAGTCCCACCGTGGCAGACCCCTTGCAACAAGCCTATGCAGGCATGCAGCACTATGCAGGTCTCAACATTGCTTTGGCCCTCTGTTCCTTCCCCCCTTCCCCATCCGTCCTCCCCCGGGTCTCTTTGTCTCTTCCTACACCTTTCTTGGCTTCTGTCCCTTGGCAACCTTTGTGATGCAAACCGGGGGGTGGGGGGTGAGGGTGTGTGTGGGAAAGGCAACAGGAGACACTGGTTTGACATGCTCAGAGAGCAGGATGAGGTTAAGGATGCGTGTATGGCAAGTACCTTGTCTTACAAACTTAGACCGCACCCGAGTAAGAAGGTTCTCCCACAGATAGGGATTAAGGAGGGAAATGATTGTGCATTGTGCCACCAATGAACTTCAGGGTTGGGTTTCCAAGATATTTATATGGGGGGACACATTTTAAGCAGGAATGAAGTTCCAACAAAGGGAAATGTTTGTAGCTTGGGGTTGAAAAGAGGGATTCTTGGTGCTCTGTGAGCTTGGTTGTTTTCTTTGCAGATGTTTCATGACCCAAATATCCTCAGTGCTAGGGATGAAGTTTCTGGTGGGGCAAAGAAAGGCCGGGTTTACTTTCTCAATGATACAAGATTTTCAAGAGTCTTCCATGTGCATTGCGTGTTTCCAATCTGTGGTGCCTGTTTTTTAAGGGGTGCCATGTCTCTTTCTCCCTCACTCCCTGGAACAACCAAGTGACTGTACAGCTTGGCAAGTCTCTTGATCCCCTTAGTGGTCTAGCAAGTTGTTCTTTGCATTTTTACCCTGGGCAGCTGGATGGGGCTGTTGGATGGAGGACTGAGAAGAAGGAAAAGGGCTAGAGATAGCAATAGCACATAGCAATAGCCCTGAGACTTATATACCGCTTCACAGTGCTTTACAGCCCTCTCTAAGCGGTTTACAGAGTCAGCCTCTTGCCCCCAACAATTTGAGTCCTTATTTTACCGACTTTGGAAGGATGGAAGGCTGAGTCAACCTTGAGCCTGGTGAGATTTGAACTGCCAAATTGCAGTCAGCCAGCAGTCAGCAGAAGTAGCCTGTGGTACTGCACTCTAACCACTGTACCACGGAGATCAGGTGGAAGCTCTCTACTTCTCCGCAGTTTGAAGACAACGTTCCCTTGTGATTTTCCACCATCTTCTTTCTTGGTGACCCTCCATATCACAGCAGATATCCTGACTGCGAGGGGAGAAATCTCAAGGATTGGAAGAGCTTCTAGTGGTTGGTAGAGAAGAGAACGAGCAAATCCATCAGTTCCATGAGACAGACAAATCTCTGCATCTAAATATAGCTTACTAAGTAAGGTCGGACTTTGACACCCATCATCCCCAGCCAGCAGGACCAGTAGAAGTTCAAATCATACTCCAAAAGACCAGGAGAGCCCCAGTTTGGGTTTTACTAATCTTACCCAGTATGCCCAGTTTATATAAAATCCAACGTAGTGCAAGTGCTCTGCAGATCAACCAAGCTGTACAGTGGAATTTTCTGTCTTAGAATTCTTTGTATCTGATGCTGCACAGGGCCATGGGGGGGAGGGGGGGGGGGGGGGGCAAGGGAGAGAGGGAGAGATGGATGCATGGGTTTTCAGAACGAAGTAGGACCACATACATGGCAGGACACGATCACACTCACACGGAACTATATTCATTGGTTTGGTGTTCCCCTTTCTCCCCATGAAATCAGAGTGTTATGCTTGCTTGGGCCTGATCCTTCTGTTTTTGTGTTCTAGCAGCATATCCAGCCGCCTATGCACCAATCAGCCAAGCCTTCCCACAGCAAACTCCCATTATCCCTCAACAACAGAGAGAAGGTGAGGAGGAATTGAAAGGTTGGGTCTCAGGGAGGAAGGGAGGAACCCCGTTCCACAAGGACCACAAGGTCTTCTTCTGATCAAAGTCCTGTTTTGGAGGGGGCCAAGATCCAGGTAGCTTGGCAGAAATGGGAAAGAGACCTGTCTAAAAGTCACTATGTCACACAAAAGATGTTGAGGCTTTGGGAAAAGCGCCAAGAAGAGCAACAAAGATGATTAAAGGCCTGGAGGCTAAAACACATGAAGAATGGTTGCAGCATTTGGGTTTGGCTAGTCTTGAGAAAAGAAGGACCAGGGGTTCCATGATAGCAGTCTTCCAATATTTGAATAGTTGCCAGAGAGAGGAGGAGGATCAATTTATTTTCCAAAGCACCAGAGGACAAGAAACAATGGATGGAAACTAATCAGAGAGAGAAGCAACCTGGAATTAAGGAGAAACTTCCTAACAGGGATGACAATTAACCAGTGGAACAGCTTGCCACCAGAACTTGTGGGTACTTCATGATGGAGGTTTTTAAAGAAAAGACCGGGCAGCCACTTGTCTGAAACTGTAGGGTCTCCAGTTTGAGCATGGGGCTGGACTAGAAGACCTCCAAGGTCCCTCTAAGCTCTATTCTGATTAGGTCTCTCAGTAAAAATAATAGTAAGTGTACAAGAAAAGAGTAAAAATGTATGTAATATTACATTACAATATTACAGTCTGCCTCTCAGGAGAACAGGCAGTATTGAAAACATTGTAGATTACTATATGCCATATGACTGTTCGCTGTTTTAACTAAGGACTCAGTGAATTGAAAATCAATTCATTTGGAAGGCATCTGAATGGGGAAGATTTACATAACCAATCAATGGTGGGGATTAATTACTTTTTAAGTTCATTGACAAAACCCAATGCATTGAGGATTCAAATGCAACAGCATACAAGAAAGTTGTTCAATACTCAGTAGTTGAATGATGTCTACACTTGGGCCTCTTTTGCTCTTACACAACTTCCTTTCCCTTCTCTTGGTGTACCTATGTTGTCATCCTAGGTCCTGAAGGCTGTAACCTTTTCATTTATCACCTGCCCCAAGAGTTTGGCGATGCAGAACTCATGCAGATGTTCCTACCTTTTGGCAGCGTCATCTCTGCCAAAGTCTTCGTTGATCGTGCCACCAACCAAAGTAAATGCTTTGGTAAGTTCCAACAGACTTCCAAGGTTCCTCAAGGTCCCTCTTGAGTTGGTTTTGATTTCAACCTTTAGACAAGGTAGGCCAAAAGTTGAAATATCAGCAAAGGGGTATGCGAGGCTCAAAATGCTGATTAAAGTTGAGTATTCACAGGAGTCAGATCCAGGAAATGGTCCAGTAGAATTTACAGTCCAAGTTACAATTTGGGAGAAGACACAGATGAACAGATTAAGACCTTGACCTAACCCCAAAGTCCTGAGACTTGAATCTAGAAGACATAAGTTACCCTCTGAATTAATTTCCTAGGCTGGAAATCACAGCACCATAACTTCATCCAACTTTGTATGAAAATCTTTGGCAAGATAATGACAAAGATGGGAAAAGACCAATGTCCTGTGAGATTTGGCCAACTTCTAAGATTTCAGCCATTAAAAACTGCAGCCAACAAATATATATGAAAGTAATTAATGCTGGAATTCCCTAGAAGCCATCTGGAGCTTGATGGTGATTCCCATGGCTGCTACACAACTTACAGGCTAGTAGTTTGCTAGAATTTTTGTTGGTTTGCTTGTTGATTTCTTTAAACAAGACCAAATTTCCAATACCAATGCTGTGATTATCTTCTTCTGGGCCCAGAATTCAAACTGCCATATTTGAATTCTGGTGGACCTTTATCCAACCAAGCAATCACCAATTGAGAAGATTCATATCCAGCTGCTTGGAGTTAGATAAAAGTCCATGGAATTCAAGGGTGGTTGGACTTAGTCCTCTTGTGGCCATGTAAAGATTCTAGGCTGATTCCTCTTTTAACTCTGCCCTCAAGTTCTATGATTCATTCTCCTACAATTGTGCAATTTATGGAAAAAAAGAGCCAAGGAATGTGCCCTCTTTCATTTTTCTCTTCTAATCCTTCACCCAACCCCATCACCCTGTCACTCACTTCTTTGGCTGGTGGCTCATTTCACAGGTTTCGTCAGTTTTGACAATCCAACTAGTGCCCAGGCAGCCATTCAAGCCATGAACGGCTTCCAGATCGGCATGAAGAGGCTAAAGGTCCAATTAAAGAGGCCAAAAGATGCAAATCGACCCTACTGATCCCTGTTCACCCCGGCTCGGAAAACAGGTAAGGCATTGGCAGGTGATGCTTTGAAGAGCCAGGCAACACAGCTCAGGAAGATAATAGCAGAATTCTGCCTTTCCTTCCCAGATAGCAAAGGGGCAGAATGACCATCTTCTAATTATGGGTGTCCATAGCAAACTGGGTATAATGAAAGCCATGCCATCACCATGCAATGGCTTGACTTACATTTTTGGGTCAAAGGACACATGTACATAAGGGTGGCCCATTGAGGTCACCAAGGGCAAGTCATTTGGGCCATCATTGCAATTTGCTACAGGGGCCTCAGCTCCCAGGATCCTTTGGGGGAAGTGAAGGCCTGATTGAAAGCTTTGCCCCAAAGAGAAACTAACAAGAATGGAGAACCATGAAACAGGTGCTCGGCTTAAGGTGGAGGAGCTCAAAAGAGTTTGGCAGTTTGAGCTAAACTATATCTTGGCAGAGAAATATCTCACTGTGTACTTCATAAGTTAAGTTCACTTAATTTCATCTTTGCTGGGTTACATAGAAAGAGGAATCCTTTCTAAGTGGGAACGTGTGAGTGTGTGTTTGTTAAAGAGAGGACGAGAGGATCTGTGCACATGAGTGCAAGTGCCTGTAGAAAGAGGGAAGTCCAAGAAGAACTTTCTAGTGAGATCAAAGGTCTATCTACTCCACTTTCTGTTGACCTAGCAAATGCCACTGGGAAACCCTTCACGAAGAAATCAGTAAGAAAATATCCTTCTACTATTGTTAGTCAAGCTCATAACTATCTCCGATATGGTTGGGAATTCAATGCCATCATGATTAACAGTCATCAATCTCTTCTCCTCCATGAATCTCTTCAATGCTTTGAAAATCCATCCAAGTCAATTGCCTTCACCAATTTTATGGGACTGAATTCCATCATTTGATGACCAGTTGGGTAACAAAGTTCTCCCCTTTGTCTTACCTCAGTCTCCAACCATTCAGTTTCACTCAGCTCCTCTGGGTTCAGCTCATATGAGACAGCCTTCAAATGTATATTGGGAGACAAAATTGATTCTTACTTTAGCATAGTCCCTGAATACACTTAACCCAAGGTTGCTCCACCTTGACAAGTTTAAGACATGGACTTCAACTCCCAGAATTCCCCAGCCAGCATAGAATTCTGCGTGTTGAAGTCCCACATGTCTTAAAACTTGCCAAGGTTGAGAAGCACTTCAGTATGGGAAAGAGGAGAGCAATCACTTCGTTACTCAGGTTATCAATGCTACAAAGTTAGCACTTATAGAGAAATGTTTTGGAACAATTTACTGACGGAAATCATTGTTGTATTTTCATGAATACATGGGGAATCAGCTTGATATAGATATCCAATTAAGGGGCAACTCTAGAAGATCTTACCCCCAAATTTAGCAAGGGTCTTTGGGTGAGAAATTCCAGAACTGAATTGGAATGCTAAGGACGCCATCCTGAAAAGATGTTGGTGAGAAATATTTCCATGCTGTTACCAAGAACATAATGCAGTACAAGTCATCATCAGGAAAAGCTCAATTTGAGAGAACATTCAGTTCTACTTTTAACATGTACATGAATACATGCACGCATAATATATGGGCACGGGGACATAGATACACCTTTTCAGGTTTATGCATTGACAATTTCACTTTCCTCAACTACTCCATTGCTCTGTTTTTCTCCCAGAAAATCTCCATTGCTCTGTTTTTTCTTTTCTTGAACCCCACTTATTACTGGATAACCAGGTCATACAAAAAGAGGAGGGTTGAAATCTGATATGGATGCAATATGGATGCAACTGATTGTAGTTTTGTCAGAAGCCCAGCCTTTAAAATCTTGTCACTACAATTCCCTTTTTTACGACCCTACAATCCCTTAATTCGGGGTAGAGTCTGAGTGAATGAATGGATCTGAGCATTTATAGGCCAGATACCCTTCTTGACACCTACAGGGAGTTCATAGCAGATATTTTTTCTTTGTGCCCTAGGAAAGAAGCATCTGCCTCCACCTAGGGTTGAACTCTCAACCTTCTGAGTGAGAGACAAGTGTCTTCACCACTAGGCCACCACTCTGCTCTTTGTCTTGTCATTATAACAACTTAAATTTCTGAAGGGCCGCTGGAAACCCTTCAGTGACGTGGAAATACCACTGACAGAGACTTGTGTCTTCTCTCCCCAGTTCCCACCCCTTCAAATCTACTTTAATCTATAGTAATCTACTCCAGGATATCAAATGGATTGGAAAGAACTTGGTTTGATGAAGTGAAAAGGCTTTCAGATGAAATGGGATAAATGTAGAAAATGAATCCTTGCCAATTCTAGTTATGATCTGGAGAGACGATAGAAGGAAAGGAAACTCTTTCTTGCTCATCACATCAACACAGCCCAATAGTTCCTACTTACAGCTCAGGGAATCTGGGGGTTCAAAATAGATATATGGGTTCAGACAGCCAACTTTGGAATTCTTGAGCAGCAGAGAGATTTGTAGAAGAGAGGATACATAGCTCAAGGATTGATCTCTGAAATCATTGGTGATCTCTGAGCTTGGGCATTTGCTTACAAAGAGCACCAAAGTCTGCAGAGAAGTTCATTTCTCCTTTGAGTGACTTACAAACAGGTTCATGATTTTGGTTCCAATCCTACTATACTCAGATAAATTTGAGTAGAGTTACTAGAGAAGAAGTCAACATTCCTTGTTATGGTTTGGAAAATTTTGAATGCCAGTATCACCCAAGCAACTGTTTTAAAATATAGAGAACAGCACTATTCTTGGTGATCCTTGGATAGGATGAGTCACTGGATGCAAATAAGCAACATGAAAGAAAGCAGTTGTAAAAGTGGAGAGGTGTAACCAACCCCTTTATTTGTGGAGTCCTCTCTGGGCTTGGTGGTTTTCTTGCAGACGGTTCATTACCCAACTAGGTAATATCTTTAGTGCACTGATGCTGTTACCTAATAGGATAATGAAATGTCTAAAAGAAAACCATCAAGCTTAGAAAACACTAAGGATGACACAATTCAACCCTGAACTATAAATATTCTATTCAATTGACAAACCCCTGCTTACTTTAGCCAAGGAAAGCTCACCACAATAGGGGTAAGTAGGAAAGATGCCCAATCAAGAAGGCTTACTAAAAGACCAGTGCTAGATGATGTTAATAGAAGTGTCATATTTATGATTGGAAAAGTACATTTACAACTCAGTGTAGAATTCCTCTTGATACTTGACATATGGCCTGCCTGGAATTATATTATTGAATTGAGATGAGCACAGTTTCACTTCTTTCTTTCTTTTTCTTTCTTTCTTCTTTCTTTCTTTCTTTCTTTCTCTTTGTCTCCTTCCTTCCTTCCTTCCTTCCTTCTTTCCTTCCTTCCTCAGGGAATTGCTTTTTTTAACCACCCCATTTGTATTTCAGTCTGGGACACAGTTCTTCTAAATGCGTCACTTTGTTATCTGCCATAAGGACTTTTTTTGACAATCTATTCCATTTTGAGTTCCATGGTTCCAAACCAAGTTAGGAATTTGAAGAAAACAAGGAGGAGAGGGGGGAAAATGATTCCAAAGTGGAAAAGTGAAAAAAAAATGGTTTGCCAGCTTTCTATGGAAAGGAAGTTTTAGAAAAGCAAAGAAATCAACTTATTAGAAGAAATGCTGATCTCTTTTATTGACACATTATTTTAATTTCTGGGATACATGCTCTGGAATCAAGTATCCTATCTTTTGCTTTTCTAAGATAGCGTTTCTGCCTTCAGCTAGAAGATAGGAACTAGGATGTCTACCTCCCCTTTGCTAAAAAATGAAACCCAACAAAGAATGCAAGTATATGTGCTCCATACAGATGATATCACTCTGTATTTGCTAATTAATAGGGTAGAAATACAAATTTAATTTGTCCTACTTGAAACAGAAATACAGGATCATCCATCCTGGAGAGGATGGTCATCAGAAGATCCAAAAGTGTTTTTTTCAAAAGGCAACTGGACTTTGCTTTTCCTTGTTTCTCTTCTCATTCAAGAAACTTCTTCATTTCTGAACTGAAGAAGCTTCTTGGATGAAGTGAAACATCTTAAAGGAAAACCCAAAATCTCCAGTTGCCTCCTGAAAAAGCGTCTTTGGGACAACCATGACCTGGATGACTTGAGAAGCTCCATAGACATCTCACCAGAAGACTGTTATAGAGAGGCAACATCTGGTCTCCTCCCTTTTTAAAGTTATGTTTGGACTGAGCCAGTTCCATGAAAGGGATATGGGATGGACATCTGGGTGGGGGAACTTTAGAAGGTAGTTCTAAAGTGGAAGAGGAACCACCAGAAGAAACAATAACATAACCTGGGAACTCTATCAAACCGATTCATTTTTTTCCTTTATATTTTTGTTTCCTCCGACCCACCCACTACTGTGTATCTCTAACCAGACCAGGCCAATCATAGCTCCAAGGATGACCCCACTGTTGCCTAGCAACCCTCTAGCTGTTATGGGAGATCCAAACACAAAACTCTCCCTTCCAAATTATCTGAAACTGTAAGTGACTTCACTCATGTTGTCATCGATCTCTCTCCGATGACGCCATGTGGCCAGTTGTAATCTTGTTGCATGAACTTGACGTTGATCTTTCTATATCTCTGCTTTATTTTTTTATTTATTATTATTATTATTATCAGTTCTTCTTCCCACCCACCCTTTCCTCTTCTCTTCTGGCGGTTGTGCAGTGCCATATTGATGCCCATGATGGATAGTTTTTGGAGTGCTGATTGGTCAGTCTTTTACTAGTTGTGGATTCTTTGAGACCATAAATTCCACTTTGTCCTCCTTTGTATCTTCTTCTTTTCCTCTCTGTTGTGACGTGACAATGATGTATGTGCCCTTTGTGTATGATCATGATGGCTGGATAAAACGGTTGGGGTTGACCTAAGAAATCCAGTTGTAGAAGAAATAGCAAGATAGGCTACACATTTCCCTGCCTAGCTTCCCTGTTTTCCTCACACAACTTCCGATGTGTTGGATCTGAACTTTCATAATACTCTTCTCTGGGATGTTCAAGCAGCATCTACAGAACTACCTCACAGAGGGATTTTAATTTGGACTTCTGCTTTGGAGGTTTCAATTAAACGACCTCTTCCAATTCCTACACTCTAGGATTCCAACAGTTTGTGGAATTTCAAGTCCAACATATCTGAGGATTGCAGCCTTGAAAATTTTAATTGCTTATATTTATATTTGATGCATAACCCCTCAAAAAAGGACTATCATTACACAAGTTTAAGAACATAAAGACCTCCCTTTGGTTGATACCAAACATTCTTTGATAGCAGATAAGAGCAAGCAGATCCTTTGTCTGCAGAAGCTTCAGAGTCAATTCCACCATTTCTAAAGGGTGTTGGGAAGAAGTGTTTGAAACTTGAGGGAGCTTGCCAATAAGCTCACAGTACTGGATCAACAGATGAGGGATCTGACGTGGTATATAAGCAGCTCTGAACTGTGATGTTTCAATAGCAGTATCAGTTCAATTTGAATTTGGATGAGACACTCCCTAAGACCAAAAGCTGGACAAGGAGGTCAAAAACGAATCCACGAGAAACCCATGTTGTTGCCAAGATTAATAAAATGATCCTTTAGGTCAGAGGTCTCCAACCTTGGCGATCTCTCCCAGAATTCTGGGAATTGAAGTCCTCCAGGGTTAAAGTTGCCAAGGTTGGAGATCTCTGCTTTAGATCACTAAATTCCCACAAGTCAATCTCATCTCAAGGAAGATTTTCTTTTATACTTTAATGTAAATATATTCATTAGACAGGAGGGGGAAAATAACCCTGAAACCTGGCCTAAGAGGACATGTAAGAGTCCATCCACATCTCTTGATAATCTCTTAGATGTCTAAACTTCCAATGGAACTGGGGAATCTTTGCCCATTTCATTCATTTAAAAACTCAGCTGGGGAACATTAAGAACCAATTCTTTTTTTTTCTTTTTCTGTGAGATGGAGAGACAGATGTTTAGATTCCAGGATAAGAGAGATCCTAGAGCAATGTTTCTCAAACTTTGACCACTTTAAGATGTTTGTACTTCAACTTCCAGAATTCCTCAACTAGCCATGCTCAGTTCTGGGAATTGAAGTCCGGCATGTTTCCAAGATGGGGAAGTTGAAGTCCATTTCTTGGGAGGCGAAGTCCACACATTTCCAAGACTCTTAGCATAGTGCGTCCCCCACCTTTGCAATTTTAAGACAAGTGGGCTTCACCTTCCAACTTCACCATGGCTGCCTGGAGAATTCCCTGGGGGTTGAAGCCCACCTGTCTTAAAGAAGCCAAGGTTGAGGAACGTTGTCCTAGAGACTAACCAGACTTCAAAATCCAGTTTTTCTGGGGGCAGAATATTAGGACAGGATTTCCCCCCCCCCCCGCCCCCCATATCAAGATTTTTGGAGGTCTTCAGTCAGAAGAAGTTCCTCGAAGGAAATTCGACGCACACTCCTCTCTTCGCCCTCCTTCACCTTCTCCCTCTGTCTTGCAGATTGGATGCCACGCGGCATACGAAGAGTACTCCCCTTGTCCCATGTGCCGTATCCAAAACTTGTTAACTTTCTTTGCAACATATCACGGCGGAAAAGGAAGCGATAAAAAGAGTTCAACGCGGAGGCGAAGCAGAGGTGCTCGGGAAAAGAAAGAGCTCGTTTCGTTCTATATTTTTTTTCCTCTCTCTCTTTCTCTCTCTCTCTCTCTCTCTCTCTCTCTTTTTTTTTTTTCTTTTTGCCCTTTCTTTTAAAAATTTTTTCCAATCGGTTGGAACTCGCTTTTCTTTTTCGTTTTGGGTTTTGTTGTTGTAGTTGGTTTTTTGATGATGACGATGATTTTGGTCTCTTTAAAGGCAAGAGAAACAAAAACAAAACAAAACCAACAAACACCAAGGAAGTGGTGGTAGTAGCCAAAACTTGGACCTGAGGGAAAGAGGCTGTGATGCTCTTTGCCGACTCGAAACTCCATGGACAGAAATTGGGGGCCGCTGAAGAAGACTTTTTTTTTCTTTTGGAAAAAAAAGTATGTATATATATGTATATGTATGTATGTGTGTATGTGTATGTATATATATATATATATATATATATATATATATATATATATATATATATGAATTATAATGAAGAAAGGCGAGAAAAAAACAAGCTTCCCTCACAGCAGGAGGGTGGAACTTTGTGAGAGAAAAGGTTGCAGGTGTGTGATGCCTGCAGCCACAACCAGCTCCTCTTCTCCAATTTTCAAGATTCAGAAGACAGAGGGAACGGAAGACCTAAACCAAAGCTGATGGATTTGGACCAGGGAAACACTTTTGTTTTCAAAAGGGGAATGGAAAAAAAAAAGGGAATTTGTTTTTCTCCACATCTGTTTGTGAAAGAAAAGAAAAAAGAAAGAAACCAGTTAACTAAGAGGATGCTGAACCTAACTGAAGAGAGAGAGAGATATATATATAAATAGGTCTATATATCTTTATCCCATGGATTGAGTGAGTAAGAGTCACAGGATTTTGCCCCAGTCCTGGGAGATTGGATTAACTTCTTTCAAAGTCATATCATTCCTTAGAGTTTAGGGACCAAAGGACTATTGCTTTTTTAATATATATATAAATATAAATATATATATATATATATAAATTAATTAATTTAAAAAACAAAAGAAAAAAACTCAGAGGTTTAAAAAAAAGAAGCAAGCAAGCAAGCAAACAAACAAATAATAATAATAAAAAAAAAAAAACACTGCTTCAAATCCAAGCTACAAGTCCGTCTCCAAGAGAAAGAAGTCAATAACAAGCAGAAGTCACTTCGAGAACAACCTGGCTCACTAAAGCTGGTGGCTTCGTGACTGCATTGAATGCTGTAGGGTTTTAAGGAGCAAAACTGGGGTGGGGGGGGTGGGGGGTTTGGGGGGGGTGGGGGGGACTATTTAACCCGGTAGCAATTTGTGCTCTCTCTTCCCCCCCTCCCCAGATAGAGGCTTAGTTTTCAAGAAATTTTGGGGGGGGAAGGAGAGAAAGAGGAGAATAGCCCCTGATCTGCATCTGCCATGTTGAAAAGGAATATTCGATCAGTGCCAGAAGAAACACAGAACTAACGTGAACATCCGTAGTGGTCTTCTGAAGACCGTTAAGACCTTGTGGCTCAACGTTTCTACACTGAGACTGCTCTCATTGAGACCGAGAAGGCCACCTTGGGCCTTGTAGTGGCCCAGGAGAGATTCTGCTCCCAAAGTAGGCAGAGTTTATCCAGAGCAAAACTACATTTGATTTAAGTTACATTCAGATGAAGTTTGTTTTCTATGTACCTAAGAGCGTTGTTTGGCTATTAAATGTGACCATTGGATGACAACTTCTGGAGATCTTTGGAAGATGATCCCATGGCTTTAAGGGGTGGCAGAAGATCCTGGAGATTCTGTACCCCAATGCCCATGGACCAGGAATAGCTGTCTAGGAGTTAGAACAGTTGTTCTTAAACTGAGGGTATTAACTCCCAAGGGGTTAATGGAGCAATTTGTCATCGCTTCTTTGCGAGTTGAGTTGCATTTTAGGATGGCTATTCTCAAGACACTTGTGTAAAATGAGACAGTCTGGGTGTGTAGATAATTACATTATTCAAGACTAGAAAAAGGAATTATTGGATTACACAAGCATTTAATATCCTCTGATTTAGAGACAGGTTTATCCTCTCCATATTAAAAAGTTGCTTAGAATTAACCCTGGGATATTCTTCGTGCTTCTCATTGGAAAAGAACTCCAACTTCTTTTATTCAGAATGCCTGCCTGTCCAGATTAATGCAGCTTACTCTCAAGTAAGTGTGTGCAAAATTGCATCCATCCTCTTTGTTTGAGGTCTTTTGGCTGCCCAATATTCCAAGAAGAAAACCAGGGGTAAAGATTGATCATCAATCCCCAAGAGTAACCTATTTTAAATGTACAATGTATCTTGCTTTTCAATTCACTTTTGCATCCCCTCAAAAATTAAAAAGGGTTTAGGCTACAGAGACTGCCTTCATGTATTAATACCCCAATCCCTCTGGAAATTATCTATTATCTATGTAAAAAACAAACAAACCCAAACCCAGATTCAGGGTGAATCAATTAAAGCCCACAACTGCATAACATTTTACTAGTTTTGAGTGGTCATTAGCCAACATAGAACATTCCCACTTTAACTAGTGTACTGTTAGTAAACTTTACACATTCATTGCATGATTTGCCAGAAAAAAATAAATAAATGGAAAAGTGTACTGTAGCAGCCAACTCTTTCCCAATCAACTGAAGTCAAAATGATGGAGATTATATTTCATGTCTGTCTTTGAGCCCAAGCCAATTTTTGAGTAACTTTTCAGTCTTTTTTGACTGATGGGACAGATTGAGGGTGCATCTTAGTAATCATACTTTTCATTGACACCCCCCCCCCAAAAAAAAAAAAAACATAGAACAAGCTTTTGAGTTTTCTAGAGCCACCAAAGGTATGGAAGAAGCTTTTCCACACCTATTTCAAGGAGTTATACTTGGTCTTAAACATTTAAAATGTCTAAAAGAGAAAGGGAAGCTGTGTTCATCCATTACAAAGCAAAATCAAGAATCATATTAAAATAACCACCTTCGTGATGTGTATGTATGTTGTATAAATGTGTGTAAACACATGCATACATACATATGCATGCATGCATACAGTTCCTTTTTATCCTACACATGAAGGACCATTCTAAACACCTGGAAGGCTGCTCTGATCCCTGAAGCAAAGCAGCAGTTTCTAAGGGACAATCCAGGAGAGATTTCCATGAAACACAACGCCCAGAGTGACAATGAACTCTTGTCAGTTTCCACTACCACCACCTCTCTTGGACCATTGAACACCACCTCCCCCTGGCCATGCTCAGATCATCCAGAAAGAGAAACCTGGATGTAAGAATGCAACCTCTTTAATTCCTTGAATAAGCACCTTTCAATGGAGTCAGGATTTCATCCATACTTATCTCCCCTCATCCCGAGACGATAGCTCCTAAATTTCTGAGGAGCAATGGAGAAGAACTCATCATTCTACCATGCTGAATTTTGCTCCAAAAGAAGTTTTCAGGGAGTCTTTTAGAAAAGCACCTCCTATCTGGCCTTCATGACAGGGATTCTGGGCTTGCACTCCTGGAAATTCTTCAACAGACATATTGAAAAGACACAAGCCTTGTTTCCAATGTATTTGATCATCTCTCGGTATAGGTTGATTGTGGACAGGTGGGGGGAGAAAAAGTCAGGCAGATCATTTTGCATTTGTAGATAACAGATAATCAGAGTTGGAAGGGACCTTATAGGTCATCTAGTCCAACCCCCCGCCCAAGCGGGAGACCCGACACCATTTCTGACAAATGGCAGTACATCTCTTCATGAAAGTCTCAACTGATGGCGGTCGCACAACTTCCGAGGGCAACTTCTGTTCCATTGGTTGATTGTTTTGCCAGAAATTTTCTCCTTATTTCTAGGTTGAATCTCTACTTGATCAGTTTCCATCCATTATTCCTTGTCTGGCCTTCAGGTGCCTTGGAAAACAGCTTGACCCCTTCATCCTCTCTGTGGCAGCCCCTCAAATATTGGAAGACTGCTATCCTGTCTCCCCTGGTCCTTCTCTTTACTAGACTAGCCAGGCCCAGTTTCTGCAACCATTCATCGTATGTTTTAGCCTCCAGTCCCCTAATCATCCTGGTTGCTCTTCTCTGCACGTTTTCTAGAGTCTCAACATCTTTTTTTATGATGTGGTGACCAAAACTGGGCGCAGTACTCTAGGTGTGGTCTTACTAAGGCCTTATCTCTGTGTCTCTTGTTGCACTGGTGTGATCGCAGCCAAATTTAATATTGCTTTCCAGAATCTTCTGCAGAAGATGAGGTCAGGGGAAGGGAGGGAAGGAGGGAGGGAAGGGGAATTCAATTAAGGAAGTGCCAAATAAGAATGAAGGACAGATAGAGAGTCATGAAGGATCTGGAGGTTATCTGTCTTTCATGAGTCACATTCCCCCAATACGGTCACTCGGCCACTGGACTTCTTCGGATTCTTCTCTCGTATATTTTTTCCCCCTCTCTTTTCCTTTTCTGCTTTTAAAAAAAAAACTTTTCGTGCTTCACTGTTAACATTTCCTCGTGGTTTAGAACAGAATGCTTTTTTGTAGTGTGATTTAGCATTGAACATAGAAGAGACCCCACCCCACCCATTCGAAACAAATGAAAACAAAGCAAAAAAAAAAAAAAAAGGAATCAAAATGAAAAAAAAAGAGACAATCGATTTTAGTGACTTGGGGACCTACTCTTTTTTCTAAGAGTAAAAGAAAAAGAAATGGCACACACATACACACGTAACACACATGCACACGTTCCACAATGCATCCCATATGTGCACTCACAAAAATCCACATAAACAGCAACTGAGGAGGGTGGTGGCATTGATGCTCTATTTATTCATAGTAGACGGTTGAAAATGCAGGCTTTTCCCCTCACTGGCAACAAAGAACAAGAGGTCAGACATAAGCTGACCCCATGTATGAGTGGAGCAGTTTTTTCTCAAGTCTGGTTTGAAAAGCAGGCCATGTGACCATGCATATATAAGAAGTGGGGATCTGCTTGCAACGGGCTCTCCATATCAGCTCACTTCTTGGGATCCTCTCTGCCAGGATAGGGCAACGTTTGGAAGGGCCAGGATATCTACAGGTAGCCTTCCTTCAGAGATAACAGAAGAAAATTGGGTGGAGTTGTCTCATATTGGTGGAGGGAGAGGTAGGGTTTTGGGGAGGGAGTTGCTAAGGTTCATGGGAAATGTGTAGGTTAAAAAAAAGTGGATGAGACAGGATGCCAGGTTAAGTCATCAAAAGGTGTATAACCAACCTGAGAAACTCACCTTTGAGAATTGCTTGACTGGCACAGCTGCCTGGAATTTAACAGCTGGCTCGACTTTGGACCGAGAAGAAAGCCAGCTTGGTGGCTTATTTTGTCCATATTTCCTTCCATCTGTTGATCTTTCTCTTCATCATTTCTTGAGGTAGCTTCCCCAAAGCTGGGTGATAGTTGTCAGAATCCATAGCCCACCATCAGGCTGAAGAAAGCTAAGTTGGGGTTTTTGAAGATCTGTGAGAAGCAAGCTGCAAGATGCTTTCAACTGATGCAATTTACCTTGCTGTTTTTGTTGGCAAGCCCTGGATACATGACTTGAGAAAGGATGCTTGGAGTAACAACAGAAGCTTAGAATAGATAGCTGGCAGTAGATGTTCATTTTGGTCTTTTCCTAGCAGTTTTAAACTACTCCTCACTTCTGAAGGATAGAAATAGTTGGGAAATGAAACATCTGCAAGCAAACAGCCAAGTTCAGAGAACACCAAGAACTCCACATGGTAGGAAATCCTTCTGTAGGAAAGGAATGGACACGTCTGAATACATCTCTCAGCTTATTCCTTCAACTTTCAACAGGACCCCATGTTTCATTTCCAAAGCATTCTTCGGCCAAACAGTAGGTCATTGTTCACAAGCAAAGAAGCCATCATCTGGTTCTGAAGGTCTCTTTCTCATTCATTTCGCCATCATCAAAAATCTTTCATTCACATAGACTAGGCAGTCTGGAAAAGGCAATGGACAACCCACTCAGGAGAAAGTTGGTTGCCTATCTTCATCACAAGGTCAGGACTTGGGAGAAGATATTTGTTCAGAGAGTTCTTTTTCTCCAAGCTCTTCTGTAAGGGAAAAATGGAATTGATCTTTCCCTGGAGGGAATGTTGGATGGAAATTAACTTGTGGCTCAGGCCAAAGAGCTGAGATTTTATTTATTCCAGGACACTCGTGGAAGTTCTTAAGTGCTGTGGGGCTTTTCACTTTCCTCAGTGTCTAGGCCAGTGTTTCTCAGCCTTCTTTTAAACCAACCATCTGGCCTTTTGAAGGACACATTCTTGCTCCTTCTGTAATCCTGTTTCTTTAAGGGTGATAGACCCTGCCAAGCTCATGTTTATGGCTTCAGAGAATGTTTTTTTTTTTGCATTGTCCCCTCTTCATAATTATTTTCTACAGAGGTATAGAACATAGAATCTTAGGGTTGCAGGGGCTTTGGAGGTCCTCTAATCCAACCCCCTGTTCAAGCAAGAGACCTTATATCATTTTAGACGAATGGCTGTCCAGACTCTTTTTTTTGAAAACCTCCAACAATAAAGCATCCACAACTTTCGGAGGTAAGCGGTTCCATTGATTAATTGTTCTCTCGTTTGATCTAGGTTGGATCTCTCCACCCATTCCTTCTTTTGTCCTGCCCACTGGTGTTTTGGACAATAGATTGATCACGTCTCTGTGACAAACCCATGAGACTGCTATCATATCACCCCTCAATTGGTCAACACATGGCTTAACCTCCAGACCCCCTATTCATCTTTGTTGTGTTTTTATGCACTCTTTCTGGGGTGTCAATTTCTTTTTTGTATCATGCAGACTAGAATTGGATGCAGTATTCCATGTGTGGTTGTGAGGCTCAGAAGGCCCTGATGATGCTTTCCTCAACTTTAGAGAAAGTCAAGAGAGAACAAGGAAGCGGAATTCCTTAGCATTTCAGTCTTGTCCATATCATCAGCTATATTGCCATCCACCACCTAAATAGCAACTCAGCCTATTGTGACCTTGGTAAGGAATCTGGTAGGAATGCTAAACATAGACAAGGGAGGCCCGAGAGGCTTCTTTCAAGGCCAGCTGTCAAAACCCATCACTCTACAGTTTTCCACATACATTCACAAAAAGAAGACAATGTTATGTCTATAAAGACAGGTCTATAAATTAGATTTATGGCCACTCCTGGTTACTCTTCCTGGATAAGCCTCTTTAAAAGGGTAACTGGTGTGTACAAGAAAATCTGTCCTTTGTCACACTTGATTTTTGGCCAAGGTTAAGGAGGGTTGGGAGGGACCAATGTTGAAGGGCTCTTAAAAAAAAACCTGTCAAGGAAATGTGTCAATTTTTTTTCATTATATTAAAAGCACAGAAAGATGCATGCCCTTTCAGTAATATTCCTTCTTTGCCAACCATTTTTTTTTCTTCCAAGATATTTGATCAGGAAAATATGAACACTAATCGGTGGAATATGTTGGATGCACATATTGTGCTATTGTGAATGTTGCGGGTTGCTTTTTTATGTATCCATTCTTTACAACTGCTTGAATACCTTTAACAATGGTGACCAAGGATAAGAAGGATTGATACCTCTGATTATGTCAACTCTCTAGGCTTGTCAGAATGAAGGGATACAAGTTTTGCCTTATAGCAAAGCATTTTTTTTTAATGTAAATAACATTCCTTTTAGTTTTAGAAAAAAGAAGTCCAGGGATGGTGGAAACAAAACATCCTTGCAGGGTATGAGGTGAAGGCAGACAACTTAAGGTGCCAAAGCCTGAATGTGTCCAGTTGTGTATATAAAATGGAAGAAAGATAACATATTGTGGTATCTCCTTGTTATTTCTAATTTGAAGACCTTCTCAAACAATAGGTACCCGCTAGATCAGGGGCCTCCAACTTTGGCAAACTTTTAAGACTTGTGGACTTCAATTCCTGGAATTCCTCAGCCAGAAATTCTGAGAGTTGAAGTCCACAAGTCTCAAAATTGCCAAAGTTGGAGACCGCATGATCTAGATAGGTTGACTTCAAGTTCAAGAATTTTCAGCCATGGTTATGCCACTCTGAGCATTCTGGAAATTAAGTCCACACATCTAAAGTGTGTAAAAGAATACTGTCTATTCTATTGGCTACTGTTTCATAAGCTCACCCCCCCCCCCTCCAGTGTCCATAACTGCTGAGTGAGCGATGGTGTGTGAGTCAGAGGTGGCTTCAACCCCCTTTTTAATTGATTTATTTTTTTAATGCTAAACCATAAAATTACGATGCAACGCTTCATTTCGGCTTGACGCCTTCTAAAGCATTGCAAAGCACATAACAGGAGAACCGGGCTGATGGCCTTATTCTGTGCACGCCACCACAACCTGATCAAATGTAGTGCCAGTGGACATGGGGAGGTGGGGTTAGCTGTGCTCTGGGAAAACGGAGAAAGGGTTCATGGAGGTGTTTAACTCTCTCTGGAAGGAGGCGACCTCATAGAATAGCCCTCCTCCAAAAGAGTCAGGGTTAGGCTTCTCTATGGACTCTTGTCTCTCGGGTTTTACTTCCCATCATCCCACAATCATCTTGAGGAAGGGGTGAAAGGAAACGTTGGCATTGATCCTGTTGTAAGTATTCCTTTCTAAGCTTCATTTCAAAGACTTTTTTTTTTAAAAAAAAGGAAAGAGCTGGCCTGCCATTTTTCCAGCCGCTGAAAGTCAGGCCCATCCTTGTGGCCTCAAGATATGGGGGTTTGCCTCTTCCTGCAAACAATATATGTCGGTTCTCTTCTCCCTGCCCAGACTAACAGCTGACTGGATGTTGTTTGGGTTGTTAGCCAAACCTAACTGGAAGCGAGAACTCCAGGCACAGACGCATCCCACTAAAACTGGTTGCCCGCTACTGCCATAAAGCACAAACTGCTTACATCTTTTAAGGGCTATGTTTTTGCTATTATGGTCTCTAGATGTTAGATGGGACGCAGACTGGGGCAGTGGGTCTTACTGCAAAGCTACCTCCGATACAGAACCATCCTTCTTTTTGTGTGTACAGCCAAGTCCTTGCTGAAGATTTCACTACTCATCCTTTCCTAGAAAGCCTGAAGCTTTTGAAAGAAGGTGACTTTACAACTATTATTATTATTATTTTTTAATTATAAGGGATACTGTAAAGGACTATCCATGAAAACAGATATTTTGGAACTTGAGGGGTTTTAGGTTATGCTACGAATTCAGGTGGGATCAAGAGGACTTCCTTGTTATGGGTCCCTATAAACTCTAGCGACTTAAATAGTAGGTCTGTAAAAATGTACTTTGCTCAATACCCATCGTCAGAAATCATGCCATAAAATTAAATTTTCCTTTCTGGTTTCTTCAGTACAGACAACCCCCCATATAGTTGGAATTAACAAGATCTTTTGGATCAAAGATGAAAGCTCTCCAAGAGAGCCATTTCTCCTACATTGGGTATTAAACCGGATCTGGAATTCACGTGTTGATTAAATCATTCTAGGAGAGCAGACACAAATACTTCTACTGTTACCGTGTCTATCCTGATGAATGGGAGTTGACTACCCTGGGTTTCTTTTACAGCTGTTGCAATATGTAGAAACCCCTAAGTCAGAGAGGCCACCTGGCATGAGATTTTGCAGTTGTCAAAGGCTTCTCTACCCTATTTTCAGAAAACAAGTAGAAGGGATTTCTACTTGGGCCCCAGCAGGTTGGCATTCCATCTGACATTCCAACCTTCTTCCTTTCCTCCAGCTTTTGCTTAGGCAATGGGTCAAGTCCTACAGGGCCTTTGAAACATCATCCTTGGTTTGCAATCTTCTTGGCCAGGGGTCTCCAACCTTGGCAACTTTAAGACTTGTGGACTTCAATTTCCAGAATTCTGGGAGTTGGAAGTCCACAAGTCTTAAAGTTGCCAAGGCTGGAGACCCCTGCTCTTGGCCACAACTTGGAAGTCATGAGGACCCAGGGATGAAGTGTATGCGAAGTATAATCGTAACCTTTCTTGACAACCAAATTGATGGTGGGTATAGTGATGACCCACTCACCCAGGTGTCTAGGCACCTCTGAAGAGGGAAGAGTGCTTGTTTTCATTCGTAGCATGACAAACTGATGGGTCTAGATTTTAGCCCACCAACAGAATTTGTGGAAAAGAGCCCAATGTTTTCAATAATTTTTGAAGGTGGCCACCATCATCGAAGTGGCCAGTGTATGTAAAGGACTGTGTTTGGGGAAAATGACCCATTTCAAGCCAACTTTCCACCATTGTTGTTCCTTTAGAAAGATCATGGTATGAATTGTAGATTTGGCTTTGTGTATGCAAGATATTTCTGTTCTTTCCTCCAAGTCCTTGGATAACCATCAGTTTCCCATCCAGATCACAAGCACAGGGAAAAGTGGAAACATTTGGTTGTAAATGCGGTTATATTACTGAATCAAAACCTTTTAAGAAAATCTGTACCTCCTGCATATTTTTTCCCCCATGAGGGTCATTTGAAAGCTGCCAACTCAAGTGGTTTCAATAAAAATAACCTTCCCCCCCCCCAACTCACTCATTTCCTTTCATGCTCCTCTGCACCCCAACCACTTCTGCATAATTGTATTGTTTTCTTTAGGCCCCACTAAGATTTAAAAATGGCAGCAGCAGGAAGAGGTCAACAACTACTCCACACTTCCTAAAATGTGAGATGTGCAGGAATTATGCAGGAAATGAGAAGGTTTTGGGAAGGTACGACTAAATCTAGGTAAATGAGGGGAAAAAATTCAGTTATCCTTCTCCAATGTAGTACCTGCTTAGAGGATGATAGAAATTCAAAGTATTTCCATGATGGAGAAATCTGAATTAATTGAGAGTTGATGAAACTGTCAAGTTAAGGTCCTCATCATCCAAAGTCTAGAGTTTGGATCAACTGATGAGATTCCCCCCACCCCCGTGGTTGGTTATTCACTTAAGTCAGATCTTTGGCTACACAATTCTCATCCTGGATAAGCCAGATTGAAAGGTCCACATGCAATGATAGTTTGTGCCTAGTTTGGCTGTTCTGAATGGCAATGCGCCCCGTGATAATCTCTTTTTCTGCCCTGAATTTGGGAAGAGGAACTTTCTTTAGGCCATCTCCCCCATTCCCATTCCCACACACACAAACACACACTCATGGGCTTTCGGTTTCCATCCTCCAAAGGAACACTGCCTCCCAACAGTGGGGAGCATTTTTGGGGGCATTCCAGTGGATTATACAATTCTTTTGATTGGTCTTTCTTATGATTTCCTTGTAGTATAATAATAAAGACAGACAAATGGGCGTTGTGATCTCTGTAGCTCTGTAGTTAAAATGATATTCTGCTTAAGACTGAAATAAAGCACAGTCCAGTGGGAATTTGACCGGATTGTTTGCGTGAGTCTCTTCTCAAAAAGTTCTGCGCTCTTTGGGAGCTGCCTACCACTTTATTTAACTAACCTGCTCTAAACCTCACCGGATCCTTGTATTCTGTTTTGCTGGGCAAAACAGCAAAGAAATGCCCATTGGCTCATGTTTATGCTTCATGTCCGCTCCCTGGGAAATTCCTCAGCAAAGCCCAAGCTTGACATCGTGAGACAACAGGAATTTCCTGGCTCCACAGAACCATAAATAGGCTTTTGGGTTCTAAATGTTCAGAAGATAATAATGCAGGGCGGATCACTTGCCTGTCAAGAGTTCTCTTTTGAGCCCAAGATAAAAACATCCCTAACCACAAAGGAAGGAAGCAGTTGAGGCCTCAATCTGACCAGGTGTTATAAAGAACCCAAAATGCGCTCCCTCTTAAGTAACAGCTTACTCAGAACGCGGGAAAGAAGAGGAACCCATTCGTAGATATTGCTATCTGATCAGTATACTGGACCAAAGTTTGGAACATTGGAAGGCCTCCCAGAGGACAGATGGTTGAGACCAACGTTCCTCAATCTTGACCACTTTTAGGACAGGTGGACTTCCACTCCTAGGATTCTCCAGCCAGCGTTCTTGGGAGTTGAAGTCCCATTCATCTTAAAGTGGCCCAGGTTGAGGAACGTTGATCTAGAACCTCGTCAACTTTGTCTCTCTCTCTCTCTTTTTTTTTTTTTTTTTTCCTCCATGGTCTGTCAAGAGCATGATGACTGGATTCCAGGTTCCTTCCTACCCCCAAATTCCTATCACAACTTTTTTCAAGAAAATCTGGTCTTATCTGATCTCCTCTTCATCCTTGGTCTTCCTTCCTACACAACAGACAACAGAAAGTGGGAGAGGGAAGATCCAGGAGGCAAGGGGGGCAGGAATCTTAAATGGCATGTTCTCCAGAAATCCAAAACATACAAAGGACAGTTGCAGGGTTTGGGTTTGGCTAAAGAAAAGAAGGACTAGAGGGGACACAATAACAGTCTTCCAACATTTGAGAGACTGCCACAAAGAGGAAGGGGTCAACTTATTTTCCAAAAAGAGCAGGACAAGAAACAATGGATGGAAACTAATCAGGGAGAGAAGCGACCTGGAATTAAGGAGAAACTTCCGAACAGGGAGGACAATTAACCAGTGGAACGGCTTGCCACCAGAAGTTGTGGCTGCTTCTTCACTGGAGGTTTTTAAGAAGAGACTGGACAGTCCCTTGTCTGAGATGGTATAAGATCTCCCGTTTGATCAGGGGGCTGGACTAGAAGACCTCCAAGGTCCCTTCCAGCTCTATTCTGATTCTGAAGTGGACAACCTGCAGCCACAAAGAACTTAGCTAACCATGTTAGCTAAAACCCAATTGTGCGTTTCTGCCATTTGCAGCTAGGAATCAATGCAGGCTGTCACAGTTCAGAAGGAAAACAGAAAGAGCAACAACAGATTCTCGCCTCCTATACCGATATGTCCATCAATATATGTGATGCAGCCATTCCTCCCTCCTCCCTGTGACAAGAATGGTTAAATGTGACCTTGGGTACCGCAAAGATGGCTTCCCCAGGCTTCCCCATGGGTAGAGAGAGGGGTATATTTCCATAGGGGGAATATATGTGAATACCTATATTCACATATATACATTCCCTGACTCCTTAGCCAGGGAAAGGAGAACAACAGGAATCCAGCTTGGCGCATCCTAAATCCTAATCTGAACAAAAAACGGATTGTTCCATAAAGGACCTGAAGGTCTGAAAGTATAATTGCAAGAACAACAACAAAAGAAAAAACTAATCTCATACACACACACACACACACACACACCAATGGAGGAAGTGTGTGCAAAAGGAAGCGCACCGCTGTCCTGCATATTCAAGAGGAAAAACCACAACATCTGCTGGCGGGTTTTGGAAAAAGGACCTCACACAGGGGCACCGAGCGCTGCTTTTTTTTCAAAGAGAATTTTAATAAGCTAAAACCGCTTGCTTGCACGCGCACATTCTCTCTCTGGGGGCTCTCTTGTGTCATTGTGGGGTGTGTGTTTGTGTGTGTGTGTTTGTTTTGTGTTTTTCTTTTTTGCTCGTTTTCACGGTTCTAAACGCTGTCGCCGAAAACGGGGGCATTCAGCAAAACTCTTTAAACCCTTCCAAGCGCTCACGGGAATTGGGTCCAACTCCGCCCACTCAACTCTATGGATGGGGGGGGGAGAGGATGGAGCTGCTGCGCGCCCCCCCCCTTCCAGGGCTGTTCCCCCCCAGCCCCAGCATCCGCAGTCCAGAGGTTTTGACAGTGGTTGCTCCCTCCGGTGGGGGGGGGGGGTCTCAGTCTTCGGCCAGGCAGAGTCCTGTGTATGGTCTACAACATCGGTCCCTTTTCCTGCCCCCCTCGGGGACAGCGCCAGCACAGTCTGAAGGGAGGGGCTCCTCCACCCCCTCAGTTTGTATAGACCTGAGTGCCAATTACACGCATGATCTCCTTCTGGATTTTAGGGTCCTGAGTATTGATGTTGGCGTCTCCGACTTGGCCGTCTTCATACCTGTGAGGACCAGGGAGGGGGAGAAGAACTGTGAAATGGTCTCTTTGGGGGGGGGGGGGGGGGGCTTCCCATCTGGCTCCTGAGCTATCCCACAGAGGGAGAGCGGCCTCTCCTCCCATGTGGCTGAGGAGACCGAGCTTACTCACACAAAGAAAAAGCGGGTGCAGACGTGATCAGACACGGGACAAACCCAGATGTTGCCATGCTTCTGGAGATCCTTGGATGTGATCACTGCAAGGGAAGAAGAAGGGGGTCAATGACAGAGAAGGGAGAAATGGACACGGCTTGCACCAGTCTGCCCCATTATGCCAGACAGCCGAATTTGGGGGGGGGGGGGGAGAGGTTTCCAGGGTACCAGCCTGGCCACTGTTGAAATGGACTGCAGGAGTAACTGGACATTCAGATTGACTCAGCAAAGCCTGCTGTCAGGGCTCCAACAAATCCACACACACACACACACACCCATTCAAATCACAAGTCTTTAGCTGCATCTTTCAGAGTTTAAAAAAAAGATTTATTAGGAGTGGCCATGTCAGCGTTACCTGGGTGCAGCCGACACTAAAATACATCATTCATTTCCCCCTTGACCCCTGGTCTTCCCCCCACCCCCCTTGATGTATATTCTCCAATGGGACACATCCATAGCCAAGAGTCATCAATCATGCTCTCCAGTAAATTTCTTGTGTGCCGACAGTTTTGGGCTGCCAAGGCATTTGAGGAATGCACTGCTTTCCCCCACTCCCTTTCTGAAGGCAACTAAAAAGACCAAAGGAGTATTTATTTTTTTATTGACACCTGCACGATGTCCCAAAGGTGCTTTTTTCAAAGGCAACTGGACCTTCCTTGTTTTTTTTTCCCCCCCTTGAAAAGAACTGAAGAAGCTTCTTGGATGAGAAGCCAAACATCTTCAACGAAAGTCAAGTTGACTTTGGGGCAACCCATGGCCTGGATGACTGAGAATCTCCACAGACTTTAACATGTTTCCAACCTCTTTCCTTCTGTGGATGATCTATCCATTAGCATGTGCACACACACAATGAAGGAAGCAGATGGGACCAGGAGGAGTAAAATCTCACAGGGGTGAACCGGACAGGTCAACCGAACGCTCCCTTTTCAAACTCACCTTCGCAAAGTGCGATGCAGTTCAGATTGCGACTCTGCAGGAATCTGGACTGGATGGATCGCGTCTGGAGAGGAAAGCAGAGATCCAGAATCAGCCCCACCCCCTCTTGCTTGTCACTTGTCACCAATTTCCCCATCCTGCCCTCCTTGGCTTCTGTTCCAAAGCCCACCCCCAGGTGCTCTCCCTAAAAAAATGTGTCCCCCCCCCGCATCATAACAAAGATGCAATGAAGAGTGTCAGGACTCCGGTAGTAACCCCCATTTAAATCATGAGTCTCTAGCCTGATTTTCAAAGACCAAAGATTTCTTAGAAGACATGCTGGCACTGCCTGGGTGCAGCCAACTCTGAGACACATCATTCATTGTCACCCTTGACCCTGGTTTCCCCCCCCCCCCATCCCTCTGGGTGTATCATAATTCATATTCTCCAATGGGACACATCCATAGCCCAGAGTCATCAATCATATTCTCCAGTTAGCATTTTGCGTGGCAGAAACTGTGGTTGCCTGGAAACTATCTACAAAAACATCCATGGAATGCAGTTTCTGTTTTGCAGCTGCTATACTACTCCCCCCTCCCTTCCTGTTGGCAATGCTAAAAGGCCAGAGAAATATTTTATGAGTTGACAAAGAAGAGTGTGGGAAATCAGGGGATCCAGGCAGTTCGAATGAATGTATGGGTTGATAGCAAGCATCAGCTCTCTACAAGAATCTAAACTACTAACGGTCAAAGCAAATTGGTGGTAGATAAGAGTCAACGGGATTCAAGGTGGGCTGGACTTAGATCTCTTGTAGGCCTGAAGGGCCTGATGACACGTCTGACCCTTCTTTCAGACTCAGCCAGGTTTTCTCCTACATCTGCTTATGACACCCAATGTGGCAGGTCCATGGCAGATCCAAAGATCTGCATCAGAGGTGGTATTTAGCTGGTTCTGACCAGTTATGGAGAACCGGTAGAGGAAATTTTGAGTAGTTCAGAGAACTGGCAAATACCACCTTGACTGGTCCCACCCCCCCATCTATTCTCCGCCTCCCAAGTCCCAGCTGATTGGCTGGGTCTCCTTCTGTTGCCCTGCAAAGGAGAACAGAGCTGGAAAGCAGGCTAGTGGGGAGGGGTTGAAATGGGGATTTTGCAGTATCCTTCCCATGCCATGCCCAGCAAACCACGCCTGCAGGACCAGTAGTAACACTTTTTTTGAATCGCATCACTGATCTGCATAACCACTATGTTACCTGGGGAATCGTGTTCATTCGGTTGTACCTCTGCACCAGCTCATCCTTAGAGGGCATCCGGTGCTGCCCTTTCCCCATCCCTGCGTGGACAATGAAGAGCGTAAGAAGCAGCATCCATGGGGGACACCAGGATTTGGTTGACCTCCTAGCCTGCAAGTGAGCAGTGCTCTTAAGTCACTGACAAAGCAAAGCTTTGTGGAGAGTGGAGTAATGCAAACAGCAAACATGATCAAAGGAGATCCTGCTTATCGAGAGAGTTCTGAGTCAAGCACCCTTGACCTAACACGTGGCCTTACAATAGATTCCTTGTTGTCTGCCAAGCTTTCTTTCTTTTTCTTTCTCTTTCTTTCTTTCTTTCTTTTTTTCTATCCTTCGGTTAAATTAAAATGAGCTCAAAGCTAACACGCTGCAAAGCTAAACCCCAGCCTCAAGGATATATTCTGTAGAAATTTCCTGACAGAACAATTCATCAGTGGAACAACTTGCCTCCAGAAGTTGTAAATGCTCCAACACTGGAAGTTTTTAAGAAGAGGTTGGATAACCATTTGTCTGAAGTGGTGTAGGGTTTCCTGCTTACGCAGGAGGTTGGACTGGGAGACCTCCAAGGTCCCTTCCAACTCTGTTCTTCTATTCTATTGGAAGTTTTGAATTCTATTCTATTCTACTATTCTATTCTATTCTATTCTATTCTATTCTATTCTATTCTATATTCTCTTTTAAATTCTCTTCTCTTCTCTTCCTTCTTATTCTATTCTATTTATTCCATTCCATTCTATATTCTATTCTATATTTTCTTCTACATTCTCTTCTCTTTTCTGCTCTTCTCTTCTAATTCTTATTCTCTCCCAAAAAGACTTCAGAGGCATTTTCAAAAAATAAAAAGACTGGCTGGTCACAGCCCAGTAGTTTGCTGGCTTCCCAATGTATGAGTACTAATAGAAGAGAATATTTGGAACTCATGGATGAATTATGGGGTCCTTGCTGCTCTCTCTCAGCTTGGTGGTTTTCTTGCAGACATTTCATAACCCGGCTAGGTAACATGATCAGTTCTAGTAGGGAGTGGGGATTGCTCACATTTTACGTACTGGTGGCTATTCCTATCAGTATTGGTGGGAGTGGTCTTGGCAGTTCTTTAATTGGGCTGTTGTTTATTGTTAGCTTGCTTGTCTGACCTGACAAACTCAATTGTAACAGGACAATTCAATCTGAGTGTAGATCCCACACTGCCTCCTCCTCTTCCAACTATTAAGCAGAACTTCATATAATGGTCATTGAGAAGAAACAGGTTCATCTCACATTTTCAACTAATTTGTAAGGCTAGGTCTAAAAATTCATTTGGTGCATGGTGGTTAGTACAACTGCCTTCTTTATTCCTATACTCAGGAATAGACCTTAAAGTCTGCGTTCATAAAGTATATTTAACCTGGTTACTGAATTAACCCATGTTCAGGCTTTGCACAATTACACTGAACCTTAAACTAATCAATAAGCTAAGCTTATATAACATATTCAGCTAAGATTAAAGCTAATTTAACATGTTGCCACCTGCAACCCCTTGATCTTTGAGACCCTCACAGGGGATGGCTGCCCCTCACCTTCTCACTCCAATACCACATCATATTGTTGCTGTGAAACAAAAAGTGGGAGATATCTATCTGTAGATCTTCACTCTTTGGAGGATGAAGGGCATTTAAAAAACTTTTTTAAAAGGACTCTGTGACACTGTGTTTTTCAATTTTGATCCATCCACTTAAAGAGCCAACCAACTGGTTGGATGAAGGAGGAGATTATCATTAACTATTCTTAATTTACATATAAATTATTATAGCAGAGTAGAAATAGTAAAAGGCAGTGAGGCTGGGAGGGCACAAGGCCGTGTGTCACTCTGTGGAAGCAAATAGGCCCATAAGGTGGGCCACAGGTGCATGGTGCAGCTGCCTTATTGGACATTTGCCACAACTGTGCACAAGGTTTACTTGGGACATTCCCTGAGAGTCTTAAAACAAGCTTCCCACCAAAGCACACCCCATCCCAAACTTCAGGACAACCCACTGTGACTGTTGGTAAGATCCACCCATTCTGATGGCCTCAAGCTAGCAACCTGCTCCACGCATACCCAACCTTCTCAAGGGCAGGAGAACCTTTGCAGAAGGAGAAGGGGGCCCTGGGTCAGGTTCCCCACCACAAAAGAGAGAGGAAGAGGGAGACAGGGCCAAGGTTAGTGCTGGCTGCCACCCAATTCAAGACGCTCGAGATGTCAGCCAAAGGAATCGACCCAGATGTGTGGCGTGAATGGTCCCTTCCCCACCCTGGGGATCATGTGGATGAAAGAACACAGGGGGTGGAGGGGAGGGTGAGAGCGGCTCTTGGATGCAAGACAAGCGCATGTGCAGGACATGAGGTGCACTGACAGATGGAGGGACGACGGGAGAGCCGCTTACCTGAGTATCCAAAGGAAATACTGGAGATGGGGCTCAGATAGATGCCTTTGCCATAGGCTGCTCCATGCAGCTTGCAGAAAAACACCAATGTGAGCCAGAAAAAAACAAAAACCAAACCAAACCAAAACCAAAACCAAAACCAAAACCAAACCAAACCAAACCCAAAACCAAAATAAAAGCAAAACAAAAGCAAAACAAAAACCAAACCAAACCAAACCAAAACAGAACAAAACAAAACAGCAGGCTAGGGCAGGGGTGTCAAACTCAATTTCATCGAGGGCTGTGGTTGACTGGGGGAGGTGGGGGTGGATGGGGGGGGCACGTCCGACTGGGTGGGCATGGCCAGCTTGATGCCACTCCCCCAACCTGCTGGCATGTTTCCTCTTCGCGTTGGGTAGACCGGGCTGAAGCTACGTTGGCCTGATCTTTCCTCTTCACATTGGGTAGGCCAGGACAGTCCCGCAAGCCGGATATGACCACATTGTGGCCAGATCTGGTCCGCAGGCCTTGAGTTTTGACACCCCTGGGCTTGGGGGGCGGGGAAATGGGACAGAGGACAGTCTGGGCCCTGGAAAACTGCGGTGTTGTTGTCTCTTTCTGGCATTATCTGGAAACATTTCTCCTGTCTGGCTGCGGAGTCCCCCTGCTAGGGCTAGTAAGTTTCATTCTATACAGTAGCCAATCACTGAGCAGATCTTCTGATGCGGGGGGTCTCCCTCCAAAATGAGCAGGAGAACAGGCCGCCAAGTTACCTTATCTAGAGAAGCTGGCTGCGAACTGAGTAGCCTTCCATGCTGGGATGCCTTGGGATGGTGCATCCCAGCCTGCCCCTCCTGGTGGAAGCAGAGGGTGATGGAGGGAAGGTCTCTCCTCCCAAGGCCTCTGCTAACTCTCAGCACGTAAGCACGTTAAGGTTGTTGCTTCGATCTGTTTGGTGACAGGGCGGGCCCCGGGTGTTGAGCTCTTCAAATTAAGACAGGGGTTTTCTGCAGGGGGGGGGAGCACGCATGGAAAGAAGGTAGAAACGTAAAGGTCTCCCTCGCACATCCGTGCTAGTCGTTCCTGCCTCTAGGGGGCGGTGCTCATCTCCGTTACGAAGCCGAAAGCGCTGTCTGAAGACATCTTCATGGTCATGTGGCTGGCAGGACTAAACGCCTTGGAAGGTGCACAGAACACTGTTTCCTTCTCACCAAAGGGGTCCCTATTTTTCTACTTGCTTTTTTTTTTTCTTTTTCTTTTACATGCTTTCAAACTACCAGGGTGGCAGAAGTTGGGACAAATCAATGACGCTTGTGATAATATGTTTAAAAGTTCAGCTGACTGAGTTTCATGTTTTCAAATGAATACAAGAGAAAAATTTAAATAGTTCCTTGCAGCAACTAGCCTTCCTCTTCAAGCCATGGAAATGTACGATGTTCCGAGGAGCACAATTTTTTGCAGTTCCGCTTGTGTGATTGCAGGAAGCTGCAATTATTTTATTTTTATTATGATTCATCGCAAAGTCAGCCAGATGTTCACACTGGGTTTGGCATTTTTGTCTATTATTATTATTATTATTATTATTATTATTATTATTATTATTATTATTAT